>JAFBJR010000174.1:55035-98005 GCA_016785285.1 Brachirus orientalis
CCACTGTGTCGGCAGGACGTCACATGACTGTTTGTTGACTCTACTGTGTCGGCAGGACGTCACATGACTGTTTGTTGACTCTACTGTGTCGGCAGGACGTCACATGACTGTTTGTTGACTCTACTGTGTCGGCAGGACGTCACATGACTGTTTGTTGACTCTACTGTGTCGGCAGGACGTCACATGACTGTTTGTTGACTCTACTGTGTCGGCAGGACGTCACATGACTGTTTGTTGACTCTACTGTGTCGGCAGGACGTCACATGACTGTTTGTTGACTCTACTGTGTCGGCAGGACGTCACATGACTGTTTGTTGACTCTACTGTGTCGGCAGGACGTCACATGACTGTTTGTTGACTCTACTGTGTCGGCAGGACGTCACATGACTGTTTGTTGACTCTACTGTGTCGGCAGGACGTCACATGACTGTTTGTTGACTCTACTGTGTCGGCAGGACGTCACATGACTGTTTGTTGACTCTACTGTGTCGGCAGGACGTCACATGACTGTTTGTTGACTCTACTGTGTCGGCAGGACGTCACATGACTGTTTGTTGACTCTACTGTGTCGGCAGGACGTCACATGACTGTTTGTTGACTCTACTGTGTCGGCAGGACGTCACATGACTGTTTGTTGACTCTACTGTGTCGGCAGGACGTCACATGACTGTTTGTTGACTCTACTGTGTCGGCAGGACGTCACATGACTGTTTGTTGACTCTACTGTGTCGGCAGGACGTCACATGACTGTTTGTTGACTCTACTGTGTCGGCAGGACGTCACATGACTGTTTGTTGACTCTACTGTGTCGGCAGGACGTCACATGACTGTTTGTTGACTCCACTGTGTCGGCAGGACGTCACATGACTGTTTGTTGACTCCACTGTGTCGGCAGGATGTCACATGACTGTTTGTTGACTCCACTGTGTCGTCAGGACGTCACATGACTGTTTGTTGACTCCACTGTGTCGACAGGACATCACATGACTGTTTGACTCCACTGTGTCGGCAGGATGTCGTCAGGAACAACATCAGTGCTAATTTTACTGCTGCTTCTCATCAGTGTAGAATCAGTCTGTGTAGAACTTTCCGGCAGTTGACTGCTGTGTTGACTTTCATATCTTTCGTCTTACTTTGAAGTCTATTAACTAGTATAATTTCCTGATCTCCAGTATATGAAGAATGTACAGTTCTTTAGAAAGTGCTTTTAACTAATCCTTTAGTCTCATTTTGCTAGAATAATCATCAGGACTGGTACGCCTCGTCAGTTAGATGGATGGATGGATGGATAGATAGATAGATAGATACTTTATTGATCCCAAAGGAAATTCAAGCATCCAGTAGCAGTAACATACATTGAGCATACATTAGAGTTTACCTATAACACAGTCACTATACGCTGAGATTGATCTGAGATAGATGTAAATTTAAATGTGTACAGAGAAATTAAAAAAAATGCAGGGGTTCAAACTCTGAGTTAAAAAATGTGCAGAGGAATTAAACATTTGCATGAAAAATAAATATATACTGCAACTGTGTTCAGTTAACCCAATGTCTATACAAAACTAAAGACAAAATAGAAAGTTACTAGAGATAAAAATGTTTAATACAACTATGAACTATATTAAAAATATAAAGTGACTGTGGAAGTAAAAGTGTTTTATACAACCATAGACTATATTAGGAACTGAAAGTAACTGTAGTAGAAGAATGTTTTATACAACTGTAAAGTATGTTAAAAATATAAAGTCACCATAGAAGCTAGGATTGCTAGTCATTTAAAAGGGTAATTAATGTCACAAGAATAATTTCATTAGTTAATTCTGGGTTTAGTTTTGTGTTTGCATTACAGGTTTACAACCTAACTAAAAGTCCAACTAAACGTGTGTGTGTGTGTGTGTGTGTGTGAGAGAGAGAGAGAGAGAGAGAGAGAGAGAGAGTGTGTGAGTGTGTGATAAACGTGGGAAAAGGACTTGCGTTGTATCCGCCGTACTTGTTCTAATAACCCTTCCAGAGGGGAGTTTACTAAGCTATAGTAGGTGGTTTGGTAAAAGTCTGGACAATCTGAGTGGACATTATTCCAGACCTGCAGTGTTTCTGATTAAGGACGGGAATCAATATCAGTCACAATCAATATCGGTCAGTATCGGTCAGAGTGAGTTATTGGTCAGAGTCAGTATCGGTCCATTATTGTTCACAATCACTGGTTCAGATATTAGACAAATAAAAATGTGAAATCTGATACAATCCAAAAATCCTATATATCATATCCTTCACTATGCACCGAGAGTAAAAAAAAACATTTTAGTGGAGTCATGTTTGGGCTGTTTTTAGTTTTTCTTTTTGTTACACAGTTGGAGAATTACATATTTTAAATGACTCGGCGTAAATCGGTGAGGACGGTTGCTTCCTGCGAACTAACGCATCTCCTTCCTTTGGTTCCAAACGTCATTTTACCCATTTTTGCAGACAAATTCATCTCATTGTTGCAGCTTTATTTCTGATAAACTTTTCCCTTGCTCATGTGTGAGTCTAAGTCTATAAATAAAGTTTCCATGTTTGTCTCTTAGAGCGAGCGGAGCAACGTCAGCCTCCTCAACTCGACCAATAAGACTCTGCTTGAAGGTAAGATTTTTGTTTACTTTGAACCTTTTATTATCTGTAATTACTGATTTATAATATTCTAAATCTATTTGTGCGTGAAAGGGTTTTTATTCTTAATGTTAGTGGTTATAAATGTACATTCACACTCAGCGTTACGTGACATTTTCACGCAGTGACTTGACAATCAACGTAAAAGCAAAGGTCGATGCAGCTGTGACAAATAAGAATGTTTACGCGTTTGCCAAATCATAAGTCGCTTGATTCAAGCTTTTACATTCTCACTTTACAGTAAAGATACAACTGTCGTTAGCATATGTGTAATGTAAACATAACATGTAACTCTCCCCAGAGCTAACACTAAAGCTGACCAACGCAAAAAGCAAAGAAAATGTTGCAAATATCTTGTTTTCACTCAGTTTACGTCTTAGAGGGATTTATGTCAAACTGAAGCGACTGAAGCAAAGTTTGCGTTTGTTCTTGTTTTCGTCACCATCTCATCATTTATCGCGTCTTTCGCAGGAGCGTCCATGTTGGGGACGAGTGTGGCAGCAGAGGACAGAATCAGCCTGGAGGTGGCGACTCACACAAAGTTCTCCGTCTGGGTTTCCTTCTGCGAAATCTACAACGAGAACATCCACGACCTCTTGGAGGTTTTACCCAGTGGCGCCCCCAGGAGGACAGTGTTGCGATTGTCACAGGACGTCAAGGGCAACGCTTTTGTCAAAGGTTTGAAGGGGCACATTTTTCTCAAGAAATCAAAAACATCAGGGTGAATGGGTAAAAAAAAAAAAAACCCAAACAAATACAGTATTATTTTGATAAAAATCACCCACAATAAGTCAATGGTGAATTTCTGTGACTGGGAAAATTGTAAAGTGGAGAAAATCAATAATATTTCACTTTAGTGACTTGAAAATACTTTCTAACTAAGCAAAGTTCTGCCAAACTATGGTCCTAGTGATTTATTTTGAGGTGCCACAAGGAGGCGCTGCATCTTTCCAGTCATTCCAGGACCTGGTGATTTATAACCATCTGATTTAAAATGTTGAAAATGAAAATATTTTATCCTTAGTAACGTTTACCTAAAACTTCTCTTTCTCAATGTCAGAAGGGCTGCAGCGAAAATCAGTAACTAAATTAATAAATTATTTTGATAATTGGTTAATCGGTATATTTCTTTTTTTTCTTCCATCTGATAAAATACTGTATAACTGCTTTATGAGAATGATTCAAGAATATCAATAATATTTTACATGAAATTATGTAAACGCTAAAAACATAAAAATATTCTATAGTTTTAGTGACTTAGCAACATGTACAAAGTGTCGTAGATTTGTATTTTTTAATGATCGTCCAGTGCGGATTATTAAATAAATGACATTGTCCTGATTAAATTTATACGTTTGTTCTTAACGGTGATGGATTTTTCTTTTTGTTGTTGTTACATTTATCACAACAATAATGTGTGACAGGAAGTTGCCTAGCAACAGTCATAGTTCCCTCCTGGGTCACATGACTCTGCAGTAGATGTGAGGTTTTAATTTTCAGCTCTGGCTCTGATTGGCTTGTGATGAAAACATTTCAGTTATTTGGTCAGTGTGGACACACACAGGGTTGATCTATAACTGTGTGTGTGTGTGTGTGTGTGTGTGTCTGTCTGTGTGTGTCTCTCTGTCTGTGCATGTCTGTGTGCGTGTCTCTCTGTCTGTGCGTGTGTGCGTGTCTCTCTGTCTGTGCGTGTGTGCGTGTCTCTCTGTCTGTGCATGTCTGTGTGCGTGTCTCTCTGTCTGTGCGTGTGCATGTGTGTGTGCGTGCGATCAGATCTGCGCTGGGTTCAGGTGACCAGCGCTGAAGAAGCTTTCAAGGTGATGAAGTTTGGTAAGAAGAACCAGAGCTTCTCCTCCACCAGACTCAACCAGGTCTCCAGCAGAAGGTGAGGACGCAGCCTGGATGACAGGGGGCGCTCTCGACCACAGCCCCACTTATTCACAGCCACAAATCAGAGCACATTGTTATATTTTTACATTATAAACAAACAACTGATCAGATTTAGAGGTAAATATTAAATCAATTACAAACAGAAATATTTACATGTTATGTATTAACATTCAAATGACTGAAACATGAATATTTACAGGTATAAATAGAAATGTTGTTCTCTGTTTTTCTGCCCACGATGTTTCTGAAACATGTTTCATTTCTCTCTCTTCAGCCACAGTATTTTTTCCGTTCGTATTTTGAGGATCGAGGACGTCGGGACTCTGCGGGTTCACACAGTCAGTGAGTGAGTGTCAACTTTCACTCTATCAAACTCATTGTTAGTGTCTGCACTGTAAAAACAGCCCTACAAGAAATAAGCCAAATAATTATTCACTGGATTAAATGATCTTGTTTGAAGAAAGAGAATCTGTCAGTGGCTTTAAGCAAATTTTGATTGTCTTAAAACTTAAGTAGTTTAAACTAGCTTGTAAATCCAACCACTTTAGACAGTAATATTCTTTATGACAAAATGATCAGACAAAACTGGCAAAAATTTAAGAAAGTTGTTCTTATTACTAGCAAATTCTCTCATGTAAGAAATGTTTAATTAAACCATGACTTGAATATGCTGAATTTAAGAATTTATACTTAAAATGCATATTATAATTTCGCATATGCCAATCTATATTTAACGCAGTCTTAATACACACATTAGTGAACACACAAACCCTTGTTTTAGCTCATTACTGGTAAGTAAAGCATTAAGTAAGACTGAAATTTGACAACATTTCTACTGCAGAACGTATTATTTTTCTTTTTAGGAAAGTGAGGCCTATTTTACTATCTCAACAAAACAGTTTCTGTTGTGTGTTAAATAAAACAGTTCTATGTGTACGACTGATTGTCTGTGAAATAAATACGGCAGAAGTGAAGTTAACGGTAAAAGTAGCAGAGTTTGTACTGGTGGCAGCCATCTTGGAAGCCCTTGATGAGGTTGGTGAGGTTTCTCCATTTCCAAGTTGGAAATCTGCCCATGACCTCGGGAATTCTGAATTCTGACCACAAATGGAACACACCATAAACTCTCATGGCACAGTCTAAATTTGCATATCAACCCTGACATTCCCACGTCATCTGTTTAGCGTGAGTTCTCACATTTGCACGTTGTTTGTCGTCAGGTTGTGTCTGTGTGATCTGGCCGGTTCGGAGCGATGCGCCAAGACGCAGAACAAAGGCGAGCGTCTGAAAGAAGCAGGAAACATCAACACGTCCCTGCTCATCCTGGGAAAATGTATCAACGCTCTGCGACACAATCAACAGGCCAAGTGAGATCATCACCTCCTCTGTCACTGTTGATACACTTTTAATCATGAGACAGCCTCATCTCACATTTCTGTGAGTAAGTGAGGAGCAGCTCTGTGTGGTTTGACACAAACATGGTACCAGTACTCAGACGATCCTCTGTACTCAGAGACGATCCTCTGTACTCAGACGATCCTCTGTACTCAGAGACGATCCTCTGTACTCAGAGACGATCCTCTGTACTCAGATGATCCTCTGTACCCAGACGATCCTCTGTACCCAGACGATCCTCTGTACCCAGACGATCCTCTGTACCCAGACGATCCTCTGTACTCAGACGATCCTCTGTACCCAGACGATCCTCTGTACCCAGACGATCCTCTGTACCCAGACGATCCTCTGTACCCAGACGATCCTCTGTACCCAGACGATCCTCTGTACCCAGACGATCCTCTGTACCCAGACGATCCTCTGTACCCAGACGATCCTCTGTACCCAGACGATCCTCTGTACCCAGACGATCCTCTGTACCCAGACGATCCTCTGTACCCAGACGATCCTCTGTACCCAGACGATCCTCTGTACCCAGACGATCCTCTGTACCCAGACGATCCTCTGTACCCAGACGATCCTCTGTACCCAGACGATCCTCTGTACCCAGACGATCCTCTGTACCCAGACGATCCTCTGTACCCAGACGATCCTCTGTACCCAGACGATCCTCTGTACCCAGACGATCCTCTGTACCCAGACGATCCTCTGTACCCAGACGATCCTCTGTACCCAGACGATCCTCTGTACCCAGACGATCCTCTGTACCCAGACGATCCTCTGTACCCAGACGATCCTCTGTACCCAGACGATCCTCTGTACCCAGACGATCCTCTGTACCCAGACGATCCTCTGTACCCAGACGATCCTCTGTACCCAGACGATCCTCTGTACCCAGACGATCCTCTGTACAACTCTCTCCCACACCAAAGTCCATAGAGAAAATCAGTGATTTTAGCTCACAGGGACACAGGAGCTGCTGGTCTACTGCTGCCTCGTGTGGTCACTTTGTGTCACTGAGGTAAATCTGAACAAAGGATTTCAAACACTGAAGTGACAAAATAAGACATTTGAACTTAGTGATGGAGGCAGCAGTGGATCAACAACTCCTGTGTCCCTGTGAGCTAAAATCACTGATTTTCTCTATGGACTTTGGTGTGGGAGAGTGAGTGGTTTACACACTTCACTTTCCTGTTGGAAAAGTCTGTCTAACAGTGACATAAAGACGTGAACATGTTCTGAAGATATCGTAGACCCTTTTCTTTCCTCTTGTGTTCTTGCTGGCAGCCATGTTTTCACTGACAGTGAGTCTGTCCCCTGTGTGTCACACACTGAAGTACAGTATAATTAAATCATATAACCACACTGTCTGTTCCCTCACTCAGGCTGCTCCAGCATGTTCCCTTCAGAGAGAGCAAACTCACTCACTACCTGCAGAGCTTCTTCTGTGGTCGAGGAAAAGCCTGCATGATCGTCAACATCAACCAGTGTGCGTCCATGTACGACGAGACGCTCAACGTCCTCAAGTTCTCTGCTGTGGCACAGAAGGTCCGCGTGTCTTCTTGTCATTTGCCCTTGTCATCTACCCTGTCCACATTACTGTAGATTCTGGACCTGACCAGAAGTGTCTGCTTCCAGGTTGTGGTTCTGACCACGAAGACTCTTCCCATCAAACCCTTCAGGTCTGCCACTGAGGTCAACACTCCTCGCAGCAGCAGGAGGAGCTCTTTGAATGGCTGGGAGAGCAGCCTGGAGGACCTTCAGGTCAACTCGCCCTCCTCCGTTATCACACAGTCTATCTTCAATCATCAGTGAAGAAATTAATCTGCTTATATTGTAGCTGCCCTTCAGCTCTTTTGACCTACTTCTAACTATAAGTTGCCGTATTTTAGCTCATAATAAATTAACATTTGGTGTGTTTCTTTAAATGTCTTTTTATAGGAGGACGTGGATGATGAGTGTGAGGAAGAGGACAGCCTGATGGAGACCACGGTGGATCCAAGTGGAAATGAAGAAGAAGGCAAAGAAAACGACGAGAAAATCCTCATCAGTAAAGCGACGCACCAGGTCAGGCTCCGCCCATTTCTATTCTATGCGGGTGTTAAGTTTAAAAGCTCACGCCTTAATGTTCTCTTTCGTTTTGCTCCTTGAGTCTACTTTTCTGATGTTTTACTGAGAATGACGGCCCGTGTTGCTGTGCTCTGCTCCTCAGAGGCAGGGGGCGCTGTTGAAGCAGCTGCAGCTGCAGCTGAAGAAGGAGCGGGCCGAGGGTTTGCTCGTGGAGGCTCGAGTGAGGGAGGAAACCAGCAGAGAGTTCTCCGAGCTTTTCTCCGACATGCAGAAGGACTACAAGTGAGACGTGTTTGTTTGTTTTTACAGCAGACGCTCGTGTGTCTTTTCTTTAGTGGCAATTTCACACAAGTTCACTCGCTGTGAATATTCTGGAGGTTTTCCCGTCGTGTTCGGACATTATCCGAACGTTTGACTCGGAAGCTGGCAGGAGACGTTCTGGAAAATGTTTTGAGCATCCTTTTGTTTTCTCACTGGTCATTTCTATTTAAAGCTATTGTCAGTAATTTTGCCAACTTGTAGCTGTTTTGATTACTTTTCATGGCTTATTTTTAGCTACTTTATTTTGACTAACACTTCTTCTTGCTTTTAGCTGTATTGTAGCTCACATTTTGATATATAGACTTTTAGCTGCTACATTTCAGCTAACTTTTTACTATCTTTTTACTTTGAGCTATTATTTAGCTCACATTTTAGATATCTGGACTTTTAGCTGCTGTATTTTAGCTAACTTTTAGCTGTCTTTCGACTTACTTTTAGCTATACTTACTTTTAGCTATACTTTCACCATATTTTGACTTTTTAGCAAGCATGTTTTAGCTATCCACAGGCTAAGCTAGGCTGTACTAATTTGTGGGGTTTTTTGGTCCAGTGAACGCCTTGCAAGGGAAAGAGAAATCTTGGAGGAGCGAGCAGAACGAAGGCTGGAGATCTTCAAGAACCTCATCGACAACATGACCAAAGCAGGAACCAGTCACAATGCTAATGTAACGTAAATGTTTTTTGTTTGTTTTTTAAATGGTTATGCTCCAGTGACCCCCAGTGTCCAGGCAGAAGTCTTTAGTTTGTCATGATTTACACTTTGCGTGTGAACTGTTTATGTTACTCAGAAGTGAGTGAACAGAGATTCAAAGATTAAACATGATTAAATGAAGTGAATAAATATTTTTTATTCACCCAACCACAGGAACAGAGTTCTGCTAATTATTGACTTTGACTCGTCTTTGACCTGCCGCCTCCTGCAGCTTCCCTCTGAAATTATAATGATGGCTAATCTGCAGTGAGAGTAAAGAGAAGTGGAAAATAATCTGACACCTCGCATTCATTATCCATGGAGCTGCTGAGGGGGAGGCTGTACATCCTCTATCTTGTTCTTGGAGATTGTTTCTGGTGAATGTGCTCATTAATTTCCCTGATTAAATCAGTCTGACGTTTGTTTTCTCCTGCAGGACAAACCTCTGCAACCTCACTCCTCTGAACTGATGGGAATAAAGATGGCTGCCGAGGCTGCCTGTAAATGTCTGGGCTCAGATGGACCAGAGTCCTGGGGCAACAGAGGTGGCGCTGTTGAGGAGCTGAAGAGGAAGATATTGGAAACGCAGGTGGAGCAAACGGCTCACAGATGCAGAGGTAAACGCACGTGTTCATCAGTGCCCCGTCTCAGAAAGCAGTAATGGTGCATTCCAGTTAAAACAGGAAGTTGGAATTTCATAGGAGTCCAAGATGGCTGCCCTTCTGTCTTTTTTGTTCTGTTAACATATTTCTGCACTGTTTCACGTATGAGATACATAATATAATAACTAATGTGTTTCTCATGTGGGCTTGCTAGTTAGCAAACCTAGCTACAATGCTGACATTAACCAAATTTTTGTAGAAACTGGGAACACATTTAACTCAGGTGAGATGACATAATAATTTCTGGGCTTTTCTAAGCAGAAACAAAGAACCGGCTGCATGTTCTCCAGTTTTTATTTTATGGTTATTACTTTCCAGGTGAAATCAGCAGGGATGAGGAGGAGGAGGAGGAAAGGATGCTTCTCCTCCAGGTCCAGAGGACTGGGAAGGAAGGGGATCAGCTGCAGGTAAGACCTTGATAGGATCATGATGCAAAACTTGTGTTTTCTAGCATCTCTGCATCGTCTTTGTTTGCAGTGTCGTTTCTCAGTGAGTGGCTCTTACCCACAGGAGGCGCTGTCGGCTCTGGAGAAGGAGAGGAAAGCCAGAGAAGATGTCCTCGCTGCTCTGGAGTTCCAGACTCTGGGCAAAGAGGAGGCACTGGCGTCCTTAGAGGAGGAAAGGAAAGCAAAGGAGGAGGCCCTGGTGACGATCACAGAGCTGAGAAGAGACAGAGAGGAGGCAGTGGAAGCTCTGGAAACAGAGAGAAGAAAGAGAGAAGAGGCCACAGAGAGAAGAAAGAGAGAGGAGGCTGTGGCAACTCTGGAAACAGAGAGAAGAGACAGAGAGGAGGCGGTGGAAGCTCTGGAAACAGAGAGAAGAAAGAGAGAGGAGGCGGTGGCAGCTCTGGAAACAGAGAGAAGAAAGAGAGAGGAGGCGGTGGAAGCTCTGGCAGAAGAGGAGCAGAATAGAAACGAGGCTAAAAACGACAGAGAAAAAGCTTGCTCTGTTCTGGAGCGGGAGATAAAGATCAGCAGGCTGGTGGAGGAACGAGAGACACAGCAACAGCAGATGCTGGACCTTGAGTGTGAGCTGGCACAGACTAAGCAACAGCTGGAGAAGGTCAATGAGAAGCAGGAAGCATCAAGTCTGCAACTGAAGGAACTCAGAACAAAGCTACAGGAGCGAGAGGAGATCATATCCACGCTGGAGAATCGGGAGGTTTTCAGTGAAGAAGCCAATCAGCTGAGGTTGAAGCTGGAGGAACAGGTGGAGGAGCTGAAGAAGAAGCTGCAGGAACAACAGGTGGAGTCACAGAAGCTCCTCGAAGATCTTAAATACGAACTGAAGCACCAGCAGGAAACTTCAGACAAAGTCGTCACCGATTTGAAACTGAAGTTCTCTGAAGAACTGGAAGAAGCTTGTCTCAAACGTTCCTCCAGCTCTGCTGCTGCTGAAGAAGAACTAAAGAGATTGAACTCTGACCTCAAGACAGAGGTGGCATCCCTGAGGTCAAAGATCGCAGACATGGAGGAGATGAAAACATTAGAAGCTCAGCCCACACCTGAAACAGACATACGGGTGGAGGAGAAGCTGGCAGAGTCGGGGGAAGTGTCTGCAGACCCGCAGAAGAAGCTGCAGGAAATGGAGGCACAGCTGACATCCCTGCAGAAGAGCCTGAAGGAGGCGCAGGAGCGCCGGGACGAGGAGGAGATCCAGGCGGTCCAGGAGGCTCGGCGCCGGGAGGCGGAGCGTCGCAGGGAGTTGCTGGCTGTGGCCCACGAGGCCATCGCTCAGAAAGACGAGGAGCTGGAGAAGAGAGCCGAGGAGATCAACAGGTAACCACAGCGTGGGAAAATTAAATCTGAAAAGAAATGTTTATTTTAGCCCGTTATCACTCGACAGAGGACCACAATCTTCTAACAGGTCACATAATTAACATTGTCCAGGGTTAAAGGAATCTTCCTCAAACCTGAGAAAACATGAAGCTTATCGCTAAGTCAAATAAAGATTTAGATTTTTATTTCTTTCCTCAGTTTCCAGTGAAATGTTTTCAAATTTTGTATTAATAAATAACAGTGAGAGTAAATACTGTTGATTATTTTAATGATGGATCTTTAAATGCACTATGATCGTGAGGAACCTAAAGAAATACTTAATATTCCAGGCCTGTAAGTGGCGCTGTGAAGCTGCCACAGAAATACACCAAGAAACAAAAGAAGAGCTAACTGCTCGTGGTCACTCAAGAATATTGGAGAGAGATTTTGTTAGTCTTGTGGGATTTTCCAACCAGATATGGCATCATCACTCTAAATATTTTACAACTTGATATTGGATTTTCCATAGTGAAACCAATATTAATTGGATTTCTTTTCTTAAACCAAATAACTACCCATAAAAACTCAGAACTGTCCCTTTTGTAATGTCACTGTGATGAAGCAGCTTCTGTAAACGACAGTGTATGTTGTTCATTTTCCTCCAGAGCAGCAGGGAGAATGAGTTTGTCTCCTTTTCTTCTGTCCCTGCTTCATTAGTGACCAGAGACACTTTTCATTCTTCGGTGCTGAAGCGTGAAGAACTGAGCTGTCCTCCTTCACCGCCACCTTCTCCCCCTTCTTTGTCTCATTCTGTCCACGCGTCTCTTTTGTTCTCAGACTGAAGGAAAACAGCAGGCAGGACACAGAGAAAGTGACGAGCCTCGGCGTCGACCTTCAGAGGAAAGAGGACGAGGCGTCGGATCTGAGAGAGAAACTCGCCGACTATAAGAAGCAGATCCAGCAGGTCCAGAAGGAGGTGACATGTTTTTAAAACACCACCGTTTCTTCAGACAAAAAGTGAAAACCTGACTGTCACTGCAGCAAAGATATTAAAGTGAGATAATGACCAAGCTTGAGACACAGAGGCTCACTCTAACAAAACAAAATGGCTGCCAGTGGAGAGAAAGAGAAATCAGGTTTTATCTACTTCACAAAAGGCATGTGTTATAATATCTTTGTCAGTTTAAGTCTACAACGTCTTCAGAACATGTTCACGTCTTCATCTCACTGTTAGACAGACTTTTCCAACAGGAAAGTGAAGTTTGTAAACCACTCACTCTCCCACACCAAAGTCCATAGAGAAAACCAGTGATTTTAGCTCACAGGGACACAGGAGTTGTTGATCCACTGCTGCCTCCATCACTAAGTTCAAATGTTTATATTTGTGATTTCAGCATTAGAAATATTTAATTCTGACATACAGCAGTGACACAAAGTGACCACACGAGGCAGCAGTGGTTTACAAACCAGTTTCCTGTTGGAAAAGTCTGTCTAACTGTGAGATAAAGACGTGAACATGTTCTGAAGATGTCGCAGATGTTTTCACTGAGAGTGAACCTCTTGGTCTCAGGTTGATTGTCAGCAGCAGGGGGCGCTCACAGCACACTTCCTAAAACCCTGACCTTTCTCTCAACAGGATTGAAACTGCAGCATCTTTTTTTCCTCATATTTTGAAGATTAAAATGAGCTTTAACTGAACAGACTGTTGTTTTT
This sequence comes from Brachirus orientalis, assembly GCA_016785285.1. Taxonomy (NCBI): domain Eukaryota; kingdom Metazoa; phylum Chordata; class Actinopteri; order Pleuronectiformes; family Soleidae; genus Brachirus; species Brachirus orientalis. Next base: position 68,187 of record JAFBJR010000174.1, read on the forward strand.
TCCCTTTAGATTTCAGTCATGAGGGAAGACGAGAAGCTTCTGAGGCAGAAACTGAGCGATGCAGAAAAAAGCAGGAAGCAGCTTCAGTCTGACGTGGCCGGCAGAGACAGAACCATTCAGCAGCTCAGAGCGGTGAGACGCTGCATCCTTCACTTTTCCTTCATCACTTCTGTTTCATGAGGTTTTTATTCCGTCTCTTCCTGCTCGTCCTCAGGAACAATCCTCCGACAGCAGGTCTGACCAGGCGCTCTATCAGAAGACCTGTAAAGGTGGGAGACTGTTCTCAGCAGCTTCAAAACCCCTGTTTCCTGTCATGTACGCTTGTGTCTGAACATGTGTGTGTCTGGATCCTCAGACCTGGAGGCTAAAGAGCGCGTGATGGACGACATGCGTTTGGCTCTGACGGAGCAGGAGGAGACGCAGGCGCAGATGGAGGTGGTTCTGGAGGAGAATCTCCACCTCATCCAGGAACTTTCTGAAGGTAAGAAGGATTTCACAGGAGGACAGGAAGTGGAACACTCACAGACACATGGGTAGGTTTTTTTTTTTTTTAAATTTAATATTACTTTTAGTCTTAGACGTCATTTCACAACTGTTATTAGCGGTAAAAGGTCACAATTATTTTCAAAATCAATTTCTCACTTTCTCCATTAATCGATTAGTTGTTTGGTCCATAAAAGAAAATGTTAAACTGTTTATCAGTCTTTGTCCACAAACTGAAACATTTAATAAACAAAATAATACAGTTTCAATGATTTCTTTGTTATATGGAGCAAAGAAACCAGAAAATATTCACTTTTAAGAAGCTGAAAAATCACAGAAAATGGTCAAGTAGTTGGAGATCATTTATTTTTAATATATACACTCTGAACAGGATTGAGTAACTTCAGCCTTACAATATATCATTAAAACTTAAAATGAATGGAAATATTGAAAGACTTATTCCAAAAAAAACACAACATTTAATATCTGTTATTTAATTTAAATCTTCTTTTGTTCATGTCTGTTTAAAAATGAAACAAATTAGTTTCATCATCAACTCCATGAAGACGTTTCTGTGTAAAATCCACACAAATGATGCTCCATGCAGCGGTCGATGCCAGGTCACCATAGCAACCACAACGTCACGGATGTGACGAACATAACGATATTCAACATTTTTCTTAATTTTTAGTGCTAATATTGATTTTCTTGTTCTTTGGTGTGATCTTTGCAGAAGTGGAGAAACTCAAAGCGTCTCGGTCGCAGCAGGGCAGTGCAGACGGTGCTCAGGTGGACAGACGGTCACATGACCTCAGTGAGGTCAAACAGGAAGCTGCGAAGGCTCTGGAACAACTCAAGGTACTGATGGGAAATGATATTTTTGTAAATGTGACACACTGTGAGGGAAGGACAGTGTAACAGGGAAGTGACGTCGTTTCCAGCTGTGCACAGACAAACATCAGGCCGAGCGCAGGAAGTGGCTGGAAGAGAAACTGTCCCTGATTGGCCAGGCTAAAGAGGCCGAGGACAAGAGGAACCAGGAAATGAGGAAGTTCGCTGACGACAGAGAACGATACACGCGACAGCAGAGTCGTTTGGTGAGACGACAATGATCACGTGACACAAAGATGAAAAAGTTTACTTTCTATGAAACTAATTTAGAACAAGGTTCTTAGTTTTCTTGGAGTTTTTGGTGTTTGAATTGTCACTAATAATGCAGCAAAAGTTATTTTTATTAACATTTTTTATTATTATAATGAAGAACTTTATTTATAGCACTTTATTGTAACAATGTTGCAAAGTGCTTAGTGCCAAATAATGAGATATTTTATATATCCACCAACAGACTGACTGCCAAATAATGAGATATTTTAAATATCCACCAACTGACTGACTGCTAAATTATGTGCTGTTTTAAATATCAACCAGCAGACTGACTGCCAAATAATGAGATATTTTAAATATCCACCAACAGACTGACTGCCAAATAATGAGATATTTTAAATATCCACCAACAGACTGACTGGCAAATAATGTGCTGTTTTAAATATCAACCAGCAGACTGACTGCCAAATAATGAGATATTTTAAATATCCACCAACCGACTGACTGCTAAATTATGTGCTGTTTTAAATATCAACCAGCAGACTGACTGCCAAATAATGAGATATTTTAAATATCCACCAACTGACTGACTGCTAAATTATGTGCTGTTTTAAATATCAACCAGCAGACTGACTGCCAAATAATGAGATATTTTAAATATCCACCAACAGACTGACTGCCAAATAATGAGATATTTTAAATATCCACCAACAGACTGACTGCCAAATTATGTGCTGTTTTAAATATCAACCAACAGACTGACTGGCAAATAATGAGATATTTTTTATATCCACCAACAGACTGACTGCCAAATAATGAGATATTTTAAATATCCACCAACTGACTGACTGCCAAATAATGAGATATTTTAAATATCAACCAACAGACTGACTGGCAAATAATGAGATATTTTTTATATCCACCAACAGACTGCCAAATTGATCTGAGAGGGTAGTGATCTTGCTGTGATGTATGGCTTGGAGACAGTGTCTGTCTATGGATATAGAGAAACACAGAATAATCGTAACCAGAAGACAGAAAGTGTGATGGGTCCTTTTATGATTCTTTTCTTTGAAAAATAAGTGATTATAACAGTTGTGTTGGCGCTTCTTGGTCCGGATCAGCCTGGGTTAGAGTTTGACCGTTGTGTCTCTGTGTGTTTGACGTGGATCAGGAGAGTGAACTGTCTGAGAAGGAGCAGACGATGGAGACATGGAGGAAGGAGAGGGACACTCTGGTCTCTGCTCTGGAAGTTCAGCTCCACAAACTGCTCAGCAGCCAAGCACAGAAAGACAAAGAGATCCAAGAGCTGCGCTGCAACGCCACACAAGCACCACCAGAGGTCAGTGTCACCACAGTGATCAATGCAAGAGGCTCCGCTTTCATTCATTTCTGCCAGTTTCAATCCACAGCAACAGTTTTCACAAGACGTTTGATTATTAGATGATCATCAACTATTTAGATAATTGGTTGATTTGTTAGATTTTTAATAATTAAAAGCAATTTCTCAGATTTTTCATGAAGTTACATTATGTATATCACATTATTAAATGCAGCACATTTAAAATTACAGGAATTTTAAGGGGTTAAATATTATGATAATATCATACCATAAATATTGCGATATTGTATCATGATATTATTGTATTGTGATTTACATATTGTGATAATATCCTAGCGTGTTGCAAATATTGTGATATATTGTATCATGACTTTGTGTTGTGTGTACGGTGTAATGTGATGTCATGTTATGGCCTTTTTTCCCACCTGAGCGGACTGGACACTGGTCCTCTGAGTTTTAGACCCCTGATCTAGACATAGATGCATATTCACATGCACCTCTGCAGAGACACATGCATGCACACATGTATAAATACACGTATACAAATTTTACTGATGTAAGATAGTTATTGTCAGTGTTTTCCAAGTCTCTCCTGAGTGGAAGTCCTAACTGCCCTCGTCTCCAGCTCAGCTTCTGTCTGCTCAGTCTTCAGACTTGGACATTTTGTTCTCAGTGAACAGTCTGTGTTGTGACTTGTTGTGGCGATGATCAGAGCAGACAGCGTTAGATTCAGCACCAGCTTCAGTGAAGCTCCAGCGTCTGAGCTGATTAAAACTCAGAGGAGGGAAAAAAACAACGTAATTCTCTCACTAATGAACCATGAAAATAAAGACTAACATCTGTTTGTCTGAGCGTTTATTAGTGGACTAACAATAAAACACAGAAGCAGCATGGATTTAAATGTTTTTAATTTTTTTGAATTTTTAGGGATGCATGATATTGGACTTTCTGCCGATGTATCAGGAGTGCTTTGGCCAGTTACTGATACTGATACATACTGTACATCCTTTTCCTTTTTCCTTCCTTTTGGTCTCTTCTGTAGTGAGATTAACGCATTTTTCATGCTCATGTCACAGCACAATATCTTCTTTGTTCAAAAATAAACAGGTATCAGTAGGGGGCGCTACTATAGCAGGTTTTTTAGCTACTACTTTAGTCATTTGTTGGTGGATCTCGACGTGTTTGCCGATAACAATTCATTTTAAAGCCAATATCTGCTGATACTGATATTGTGCATCCCTAATAATGTTCCGTCAAAATCAGTGGGAGGACTCGCTGAGAATCAGCTGACCACTGTCGTTTTTTCTAATAATTAAAACCAGTTTTTCAGGTTTTTCATCTTCTTTAATGCAAATATGTTCTGGTTTCTTTAGTCCATATAACAAACAAATCATTTAAACTGGCAAAAGACAGTAAATGGATCATTAAATCGGGGTTCCCACAGGTCCGTTGTTGTGGACACTGTCCACTGTCTCTCTCCGCTATTGACGTGAGATTCCACGGAGAACAATGAGCGAGCAAAGTTAAGCAAGAGAGCAAATGACATGATGTCTGGGAAATGAGAATTCCAAGATAATCCAAGAGAATTTCAAATTACAAAGACTGACTTGACCAAGATCTAAAGGACAATCACTTGTCCAGATGTGGACACCGTGGATGAAGACGCTCTTACAAGTTGTCCTCTCATCTGTGTCAGCACATTGAGTCCTTGAATTTGAGGGAAGTGGTCCAAAAAAGTTCTTGAATTTGATGTCAAAGGTGTGAGAACCCTGTGAAATGATGAGTCTCCTTCCAAACGTTTGCAGTCAAGTTCACCACATTTCTGTGACTCCATCCTATTTACTGAAAACTTTTCAAATCAATCAGCCATTCTTATTCTTGTTTCCCCTGATGTCCAAAAACAACCCTCAACTGTTTTCTGTTTAAAGTGAAAGTAACAAAGCCGTACAAATAGAAGTGTGTGTGTGGAGAAAGCGTCACTGACAGACGTGCGTGAACTTTGTGTTCCAGTGTGACGCTGGTGGTGATGGTGGCACTGACGTCGCGGCGCTGCAGGCTGCTCTTCGTGAACGAGACGCAGACGTCCAGAGACTGAAGGAGGAGCTGAAGAAGATGACGGAGTCACTGGACAAGGTCACAGAGGTCATTCTCGATAAGTTTCATTTGATAAAATTCCACATTTGACACAATGAAAGTATCTAATTTAAGTTTATGTAAAGGGAAACTTTATTGTGGGAGCTCTTATTGTGAAGGAGCTGACTGTGATATGTCAGGTGGTTTTTGTGTTGACATGGTGGTTGTGAATAAAGAAGTTGTTGTATATTGGTAAATCTGAATCAGAAACAAACAACACATGTAAACAAGGTCAGTATTAACAAAAACTGGAAATGATGATGATGTCAAATGTCTTGTCCACAAACCAAAATGATTCAGTTTTAATGATTTATTTCTTATTTGGAGCAAAGAAACCAGAAAATATTCACATTTAAAAATCACAGAAACTGGTTTTAATTATTATTAAAAACACTAAAACTTATTTACTGATTATCAAAGTAGTGGGTGATTAATTTAGTAATTGTTTCAGTATTTAAGCAATATTTAAGTATTCGTCACAGTGGTTTTCTGACTGTTTTGCTTTGACCACTAGTTGGCAGCAGATGTTTATTGAGGCTGCATATAATTATTTTAGTTTGGATTGGAAAACGTTTATTGTGTTTTCATGTAGCATTTAAAGACATGACAAGTTTTGGATGCCTTTTATGGTTTTTCCAAAGAAAGTAGAAAAGTAACAATCAGTGAAATAAAAATGTATCAGGATACGACAGCAGTAGCAGCTCTACAGAAGACAGAGGGACAGTGGAGGCTGACAGTGTCCTCTACAGAAGACAGAGGGACAGTGGAGGCTGACAGTGTCCTCTACAGAAGACAGAGGGACAGTGGAGGCTGACAGTGTCCTCTACAGAAGACAGGTCAGTGTCCTCTACAGAAGACAGAGGGACAGTGGAGGCTGACAGTGTCCTCTACAGAAGACAGAGGGACAGTGGAGGCTGAGGGACAGTGTCCTCTACAGAGGACAGAAGGTCAGTGTCCTCTACAGAAGACAAAGGGACAGTGGAGGCTGAGGGACAGTGTCCTCCACAGAAGACACTAATTGCCAACTATTTTGATAATCAATAATCAGTTTGAGTGTTTATTAAAACCAGTTTGTGTGATTTTTCAGCTTCTTAAATGTGGATATTTTCAGTTTCCTTTGCTCCAAATAACAAAGAAATCATTTAAATTGAATCATTTTAGTTTGTGGACAAAAGTGAGAGTGTAATATGTTATTCTAAATAACCTGTGAGCAGCGTTACATCCACATCTATCTGTTAAATTGGGATAGAGACTCCAATTATAAACCTGTATTATCCAGATTTACAGAAATATTGATCTGATTATATTGAATTATGTAAAAATAAAATGGCCCAGCATGACTTATGATTTTATCTGACATCACCCTGAATTACAGCAGAAAAACAAAGATAATTGATGGATGAGACGCTGATTTTGTGATAAAGGTCTTTGTCGCAGTCTCATCATCATCATCATCATCATCATCAGACTCGTCTTTGTTTTGACCTTGTTTTGATGCATCATGTTTGTTTGTGTGAGAGACAAAAAAAACCAACAGGAAACACATTAACCTTCAGAGTCGCGCTGTCGACCGTCAGTGTGACGAGTGTCCATTAAATGAAGCCTCACGTTAATCCACATCTGTGGTTCCTAAACACAGGGTCGCGGCCCACAGATGGGTCGCAGCAGGTTGGTTTCTGTTTCCCCAAACAAAATTAAAGTAACGTACATTAAAATACGTTTTAATTCATTTCAAACGTGTCCTGGAAATGATTTGTTTACTGATGTAAAATTAAATCAGCTGTTAATGAGTCGCAAAGTTAAGCACAAATTAGTTTTTGTCACGATTTATGTTTCGATTCGGACAACTATTGTCTTTAAAAGTGCGTCCTAATTTAGAGAGTTTGTGAAACTGTTACAATGTTTTACTTAATAGCTGGGTTAATTAATTGTCAAAAATAAATAGCCCATAAATATGTTTGTATAATCACTTTGAAATACAAATCATTTGGTTTTCATATTTTTTTGTAATATGTATATTAGGGAAAGGCCTTGCAGAGGCGGCCATCTTGTGTTGCCTTGTTTTTGTTTTTTTACAGCAGTCTGACCAGACAAACCAATGAGAGCGTGTGTTTTTTTGCATTTTGAAACGGAAGCTAACGAAGAATAACTTTGTCAAGAAACTTGAAAGTCCTACGTAGTTACAAATCTGCAGTCTCGCCACTAGATGTCACTAATTCTGACACGCTGGTCCTTTAAGACGCCATTGACCTGGTCAAGGTCTAGCATCAAAATATTGCAAAAAAAAAACATTAGAGGTAGACAAAGTATCAGCTGATATTTACCTTTTTTTAAATAATCAGCATTGGACCACTATTAAGTGGTCATTTATTACAAAATAAACATTTTTTGTTTTTAAAAACTTGTAATTGTATTCTGCGTGTTGAACACTAGAGGGTAGAGTAACTAAAATACAATTTTAAATAATTCCTTCTGTTTCTTGTTTTGCATACAATAGGCTAACATCAGTGAGAGCCCTGCTGCTCTGGCAGGGAAACCCCAGAGTGTTGCCATCAACAGGAAGTCTGTAGAACAACGTGAGACCAGAGCATCCGTCAGCAGTCAGGTGAGGGAAAGACCATGTGTGAGTGGGGAAGAGCTGCACAACACGACCCTTGACCTCCTGACCTCTGGTTCCACAGAGCTCCTCCGGCTTCCCGTCCGTCCTGGAGTCTTCGGAGATTTCCACGGAGAACGGCCGGGCGAGCCGCTTCCCTCGACCAGAGCTGGAGATCTCTTTCAGCCCGCTGCAGCCCAACCGCGTGGCTCTGCGTCGCCAGGGCGACGACAGCGCCGTCACCGTCAAGATCACGCGTTCGGCACGGAAGAGGAAGAGCGGCGAGATGGAGAAGGTAGGAGCCAATCACACGACAGGAACGCCACACTGAACATGAGCGATTATCAACGCAGTCGGTGACGGATTTACGCGAGAATATGTTTGTAGACTAAAGGTTTTTCATAACGAAATTACTTTACTACAAATTACTACAAAATAAAAGCAAAGAGTAGTAAATGCAAACTTTTGTGTCTGTCACACAAATAAAATAAAATTTACATCATTCACCTCAGTTGTCAGTTGCAAAAAACCAGTTAGCGTTTTAGATTCTGTCATAAGTGGAGGAAAGTTACTGTGTGACAGCATCAAAAGAAAAAAGATAAGGCAAAAAAAGCAGAGGGCGGGGCAAAAGTCAGTGCTTACAGTCCTTGTGATTTACCATGAAGTGCCACAAGGGGGAGCTGCATCTCTCCAGTCATCCCAGCACCTCATGAGTTGTAACGAGATTCTTGTTTTTCACAGAAAGATTGACGTGATAATGATCTTGAATGTCAAATATTTTGCTCAGGATAATCATGACGGGGAATTTTTGTATCGTTCCATGACTGTTAGCAAAAGCAGCTACACTTTGATAAAATGTCAGTGACGTGTCCGGCCCTCTAGTCTAAGCTCCGCCCCCAAAAACTTCAGGTCAATTTGTTAGTAACTCTAGTAACGTGCTGTTTTTATTTTTTGTAATGAAATGAATCTTTTTGTGACTTTGACGTTTTTTGCCATGTTTATGTAAATCTTTTTTCTGTAATCTTCAGGACATGAACCAAATGACAGAGTACGTGCAGTAGGCTCGGTCCATTTTAATTTAATATCCTTTCCAGAAATTAAATTGATTAAAATGTAAGGCAAAGTTATTTCAGTGTGTTTTGGAGACGCTTTAGAGTTGAATGCAGATTTTTGCAGTTAAGATGGTTACCTGCAAATTTATTCCCCTGCTGGACCTCGGAGAGAAATCGGGAGCGTTTGTTTTGTTGACGTGGATCTGCCTCTGAGCACAGAACATGTTTAGTGCTGCTACGGATGATTATTTTTAATATTGGATAAAGAATCAATTACTTGTTTGGTCAAATGTCAGAAATGTATTTCTTTGTTATATGGAGCAAAGAAACCAGAAAATATCCAAATATATGGATATTTTCTGGTATAAAAATATAAGAAGCTGAAAAATCAGACATGGTTTTTAATTATTTTAAAAACTAATTTATTAAAAATATTTGTGATTGTTAAATAATCAATTGATAACTGATGAACTGTTGCAGCCCTGAGCAAATCAGCTCATCTGATTTGGAACAGATGACTTGCAGACACTTGGAACTGCAGGTCAAAGGTCGTTGTCAGGTCAACGTCTCTGTGCTGTTTCTTTGAACACAGATGCAGCAATGAAAGCAGCGATGATGATATAAATCTGTTTTTCTGTCTGATGCAGGATAAGTAGGTTAATGCATCTGGTATGTTTGGCTCCCAAATGTGCACATACACACACACACACACACGCACACACACGCATGAATAAACACAGAGAAAAACACTTGTTTATGAAATGAAGGAAATGCAGGATCTCAGAACATTCAGTCTGCACTTTATCACAGAATACAGAGAAAAACCCCCAGAACATTAGTGTTTCATTCATTTGTAGGTTTTCCAGTGAAAGCCATTTGAATGTGTCAGCCATTGAAGTTTATGGCTGACACGTGTTCACAGCAGTTCATGTTTCACATTTATTCAGCAAAATTACAAAAAGGTTTTTACAAAGCGAGTTTTATCACGTCTGAACTGTGAGCTCCTCTGACTCTCAAGCCGTTCAAAACTTAACTGATCTCACTGTGCAGCGATCAGCCCTGATCGACCCTGATCAACCCTGATCGACCCTGATCACTCTGATCAACTCTGATCGACCCTGATCAACTCTGATCAACCCTGATCGACCCTGATCGACTCTGATCACTCTGATCAACCCTGATCGACCCTGATCAACCCTGATTGACTCTGATCAACCCTGATCAACCCTGATCGACTCTGATCAACCCTGATCAACTCTTTTGAATGTGTCAGCCATTGAAGTTTATGGCTGACACGTGTTCACAGCAGTTCATGTTTCACATTTATTCAGCAAAATTACAAAAAGGTTTTTACAAAGCGAGTTTTATCACGTCTGAACTGTGAGCTCCTCTGACTCTCAAGCCGTTCAAAACTTAACTGATCTCACTGTGCAGCGATCAGCCCTGATCGACCCTGATCGACCCTGATCGACCCTGATCGACTCTGATCACTCTGATCGACCCTGATCGACCCTGATCAACCCTGATTGACTCTGATCAACCCTGATTGACTCTGATCAACCCTGATCAACCCTGATCGACTCTGATCAACCCTGATCGACTCTGATCAACCCTGATCAACTCTGATCAACCCTGATCGACCCTGATCAACCCTGATCGACCCTGATCGACTCTGATCACTCTGATCAACCCTGATCAACTCTGATCAACCCTGATCGACTCTGATCAACCCTGATCAACCCTGATCAACTCTGATCAACTCTGATCAACCCTGATCAACTCTGATCAACCCTGATCGACTCTGATCACTCTGATCAACCCTGATCAACCCTGATCGACTCTGATCACTCTGATCACTCTGATCACTCTGATCAACCCTGATCAACTCTGATCAACTCTGATCAACTCTGATCAACCCTGATCGACCCTGATCGACTCTGATCAACCCTGATCAACCCTGATCAACTCTGATCACTCTGATCGACTCCGATAGTCTCCGATCGACCCTGATCGACTCTGATCACTCTGATCGACTCCGATAGTCTCTGATCGACCCTGATCGACTCTGATCAACCCTGATCACTCTGATCACTCTGATCACTCTGATCAACTCTGATCTATTAAATCAGATGATTATCAATGCAAATTCATCAGATACTTTGATATGACAGTATCTAAAATCCAACACTAGGTCTGGTCTCATGTCACCATATAGATATAATATCAATATATTGACCAGCTCTTGTGTTTGTTTGACTGGTGCTTTGCTTTTCTCTGTGGTTTAACACAACATGAAGTAGTTTCATAAGTCTACGATATGAACATGTTCACGTCTTTATTTCACTGTCAGACAGACTTTTCCAACAGGAAAGTGAAGTTTGTAAACCACTCACTCTCCCACACACATGTGCCTACAGTGTGTGTGTGTTTAGTATGTCATTAAACATGTTTAAGTCATTTAATGCCAGACAGTTTACCTCAATATTGTGTAGAGTAACGTAACAAACAATAACGTTGAGCTGCTGTGGTCCCCACTAAATTGTGTGTGATTTGAAATATTCAAACTCCCGGTGACGTTTTGTGGTTGTTATGACAAACTGAGAAAAAGAATAGTTTTAGACAAAGACAGAACTGTGAAGTGTCCCTTCAGTCGTTCAGCCGCGGCAGCTGCAGCTTGTTTCTTACCGTGTAAACACTGAATTTCCTCTAGTTTCCTCCGTAATCCCCAAGTGGCTGCGAGTTAGTGGGCGGTGCTGATTTATTCTGAGAGCCAAGGCGTGAAAATACCTGATGTCAGTGATTCAGCCTCACACGTGCTCCATGTTTTAAGTTCACGGCCACATGTGAGTCCTTTGTGTGTGTGTAACTGGTATTCCTCATATTGTGAGGACATAAATCTGTTTACAGTCGCATTATGGGGACTGTCTAATTGTCTAATTTATTAATTAATTTCTTAATTATGGTTTTTTAATAAGCTTAAATGACAAATACACATGTCTGAACAGTCTTTATTTTAATTTTTAATTATATCTTTGCTAAGTAACTATGTTTTTGTTGATTTTTGTACCAGGTTGTGAGTGATAATAACCAAAGGTTTAATAACCGTCTTTACAAACAGTCCGCAATTGTTTTCACTGCAGTTACCTTCATTCCTCACAGAGGAAATGCTGAATAAAACATGTGGCACCAAGAGCGACGCTGCATTGATGCTAATGTATTGATACGGAGGGAAAAAAGTGAAAGAAAAATGTCTCACCTATGTTATAGTAAAATTAGCCAGGATAAATAATTGGTAAAGCCAAAGCTTAATTAATTTTGTTGACACATCCTTGGCCTTATGAGCTATGTTAGCTGAGGTAGCTAAGTGTTTAGGACTCCAGCTCTGCTAACATTACCGACACATCATTACCTGTTTAAGCTAAGTTAGCTTTAAGTAGTAAAATCAGAGCTTGTGATCAGGACCAACATGATTTTCATTTTATTAGCTTTAAAAGCTAAACTTGGTCAAGTAGCGTAGTCACTGGTTATTTGACATTAGTTACACTTGGCTTTTTAAGCTGATCTAAGGTAAGGTAGCTAGTCTGACCTCTTTCTCAGGACTACGCTAAAATAAGTTAGTAATGAATTATTAGCTTTACAAACGATGTTAGCCAAGATAAATAACTAATAATGCAGCAGATGATTAACTAATATTGCAGACAAATACATTTGTTAGCTTTATGACCTATGTTAGCTATGGTAGCTAAGTCAGAGCTGGTGTTTAGGACCAAGGTTTTGCTCATATTATTGACACATTATTAGCTTTAAAAGCTAAACTAGGTAAAGTAGGTTAGTTGCTACTGGTGTTTAGGAGCAAGATTATTTGACATAAGTTACACTTGTCTTTTTAGCTAATCTATGAAAGGTAGCTAAGTCACAGTTTTACAGGCTAAATTAGCTAGAATATCAGTACAATGCTAATGTGTAATAACACATTATTCTTACCGTGTTAAGGTTTTAGTGTGCACTTATAACGTGTTAAACATTTTAATTAAAACGATGTGTTTTTCTTCTTTTATTTGTCTGTTTTTGGTTCCAACATGTTCACCTTAGTGTCGAGTACAGGAGAGCAGCTGAGGGCGCGGAGTTCCTGACACTTCATTTACATTTATGTTTAAGCTATTAGGGTTTTATCAGTGACAGCAGAGGACTATTACATTCTGAAGCTTTAATGTAAACTTTAACTGGGTCACAGCAAAAATCAACGACGGTGATTAAAGGATTCTTGTAATTGGGTCAAACCTTTTTTTCTCCACTTCATTTTATAAAGAGCAAAGGCTCCAGTATCATCCGTCTCCAGTATTTTACAGCCAGCTCTCTTTAGAATGATGTGAGGACACGTGGCCCAGATGTTCAGACAGAATCTCATTTGCTGGAACATGTTAGTGCTGCTGCTGCTGCTGCTGCTGCTGCTGCTGCTGCTGCTGCTGCTGCTGCAACAGTTCCTCCTCTGATATGAGCAGTGGGGTGACTGCTGTTCTGCTGACTGAGCTCCACTCACCACAGAGAAGTGGGGCGGGGACGGGGACAAGGAGGAAGGTGCGACGAGAAAAACCCTCACAATAAAGTCAGATGTAGAGATGCAGCACGTTTGCACCAGCACAGGTTTCCTTCCTGAGATGTGGGACACTTCAGTCCACATGTCATCATGGAAGGCAGAAGAGGAAGACGGCATCTTCCTGGGTCTTTGTGGGTGTGAAGTGGCTTCTGGGAACATTCCATGTGAGCCTCCAAAGAGTGAAAGGAAAGTTTTAGATTCACATCTGAACACATTCCCCCTTTTATTTATTTATTTAGAAAAGAGAAATCCGCCTCTCAGCAGAGATGGCATCTTGTTTTCTCTTTGTACATGTCTGCTGCTGCTGCTGCTGCTGCTGCTGCTGCTGCTGCTGCACTGACCCAGTTTTCCCGCCATAAACCTTATCTGATGGTTCCACGAACAGCCGCTGTTATCTGGCTTCAGCTCCATCTTTATTAGGAAGATCCCACACTGACTCTTTAAAATATTAGACTGATCTTTTCATATGTGCCCCTTTGTGTTTCCTTTGCCTGAATCTTGTCAGAATATCGGATTCACGCGACACGTGACTCGACCGCGGCCTGTTACAGCTAAGCTAACGTCGGAGGCAGCAGGTTTGTTTGAGACCTGAAAACCTTCTTCTGTTGTCGTGAACTTCACGTGAGCATAGAGGATGTGGATGCAGGCTGCACTCATAGCACCCCCTGCTGGACAACGTCACTACTGTAAAATGTCTGGTGATTGCAGGAGGGACAATTCAAAGTGTACAGGCTTAGAGTTTGAACTCAGACTGTTTGGTCAAATTAAATAAAAAGTGCTTTAATGTAACGGCTTCGAGGTCATTTTATGTAGTTAATATTTTTAAAGACGCACCAGGTTTTATACAATTATCAGCATCGTTTTTGTGAAAATCTCTGTCATAACCAAGAGAAACATTTAATGGAATCGTGAATTTGACTATTTACATACTTGATGAATCTGCCAATAATTTTCTTCCCTGTTTTGTGATATTTTAGTATACATATGTTTGTCTTTATGTTTGATTTCCTTACGTTTATCGATAGAAGCACAAACTGAAAGCGGAGATAAAACGAGGCGTGTGAGGACGTAACGAGCTCTGTTGTTTTGGTGCAGCTTTCTTTCTACCCTCTTCATTTAAACGTCAGAGTGATGAAGTGAAAACATGAAGGCGATGGAGTGGTGAACTCTGCAGCAGCAGCAGCTCCTCACTCTTTCACGTTTTATTATTTTCTTTCATCCACACTTCATACACTCAGTCCTCCTTTTCTCATCTTGTTCTCTAATTTCCCTCCTCCTCAGCACTTTTCTCTTCTCCTCCTCTGCTGTCTTCCCTCCTTCTGTCCTTCCTCCTCCTCATCATCCTCCTCCCCAGCTGCCAAACTCAAACCTTCAAACCAATTTCACCCCAATTTATTTTCTCTCTGCCTCCTTCTCATCGCTCTCAACTCTGAGTTTCCTCTCTTTGCTTCTCTCTTCACTTTTATCCAAACAAAACCATCACATCAGTTTGTTTTTTGTTTATTTTGACCTGAAATGTTCACATTTTCACTGCGTAATTCGCCACAGTTTTGGTGCTCGAATCACGTACGGCGATTTGTATTCACATCCAGTGCAGACGTAGTTTGTCGTGCACTGCGATTACGTACAAAGTCAGTGCAAAGACGTGAGTTGGCGCATTTTGTGTGAGCTTGTTGAATAGAAGACCATATTAGCTGAAGAGCTGAACGTCAGATGACCTCCCTTTTAGAGAGAGAGGGAAAAAAAGCCAAAAATAATCCTAATGAATATTCTTAAAGTGTGTGTGTGTGGAAACAGAATCCTGCTGCAGGAACTAAAACATTGAAACCAATGCCTGCTTTAAATTTTAGCTTTCATTAGTGCATGTTCACTTTACAGGGATAGTCTGGTGTTTTTATATTTATGGTTTTTTTATGTGTTCAGTGTTTAATGTGATCTTCAGAACATGTTCATGTCTTCACCTCACTGTTAGTCAGACTTTTCCAACAGGAAAGTGAAGTTTGTAAACCACTCACTCTCCCACACCAAAGTCCATAGAGAAAATCAGTGATTTTACATCACAGGGACACAGGAGCTGCTGGTCTACTGCTGCCTCCATCAGTAAGTTCAAATGTTTTATTTTGTTATTTCGGCTTATGAAATCCCTCATTAAGATTTACCTCAGTGACACAAAGTGGCCACACGAGGCAGCAGTAGACCAGCAGCTCCTGTGTCCCTGTGAGCTAAAATCACTGATTTTCTCTATGGACTTTGGTGTGGGAGAGTGAGCGGTTTACAAACTTAACAAAAGATTTTGTAGACTAAAGTTGCTGGAATCTGTTTTTTCTTGTGCTCCTATTGGCAGTCATTTCTCTTGACAGCAGGGGGCGCTTGCACCAACTCTGACTATAGTTAACGAATAAAATGTGTTTTTTTTTCTCGTTTTGTTTTCAGCTGCTCATACATGACAAACAGGGAGGTAAATGGTAAACACACACTGTAGGCACATACATATTAATGAGTGTTCTCTGAACATTTATACCAGTCATAAACACATGAAGGGAGTCACTGTGTGGTGAACGTCTACAAACATCTACAAACAATAAAACCACAGCAAACATTTAGCTACCTCATCACTGTCTGAGGACATGACCGTAGCTGAAAAGACACATTTTTACTGTTTATGTTTATCACAATGTTGACCGTTATTTTCATCATCAATTCATCTTTCGGTTAATTTCTACATTAATCAATTAGTCATTTGGTCTTTTGTCCACAAACCAAAATGATTCAGTTTTAATGATTTATTTGTTATTTGGAGCAAAGAAACCAGAAAATATTCAAATTTAAGAAGCTGAAAAGTCACACATTTAATCATTCAAACAAAAACATTCAAAACTAAATTAATTGATTAAAAAAAGGTACTTGATGAACCCAGATGAATGTTGGAAATGTGGAGTTGCACTCCATTAACTTTCAATGGAGGGAAAATTGATAAGAAAGATAAATGTTCTTAAAAAATAAAAATAAAACTTGATTTAGCACATTTAGATTTATGAAACAGATTTTAGAAACCTCACCAACCCCAGCATAGGATTGCCATTGATGAGTAAAGAGTGTGAACTAGTGATGAGATTATATCATCAGATTATTGATGCGTCACAGGTTTGTTTTTAACTATTTTTTCTTTTTCTTTTCCAAAGTCTCACATTTTCAGGAGGAGCAAACGACGAACGACACGCGAGGTACTCTTTTAAAAACAATTCTTACTTTGGCATCATGTTTTCATCATTGTCAGTCCTTCCTCATCATCATTTTCATCACCATTTATCACAGTCATTTACTGTAGTTTTCACCTCAAAACACAGAAAACACTCATCAAACACGTGAAACCAGTGAGAAGAGACATTTATACGACGACTCGCAGAAGCATTAAAGCTCATTTCTGTCACACATGTCACATTTGTATCCACTGAACCTCCATGATGCCTTTGAAAGGCACCGTCGTAAACAAAGTTCTGTTGATTAGTGGGATTAAGTCTTCTTAATCCACCAGTTTGTCTGGTTCCGTGTGGATAAGAAGCTGATGTGATTAAAAAATTCCCCTGAACTCGGTCTTGTGTGTTTGGAACCTGAAACGGGACTGAACGGATCAGTACCACTGGAAACAGTGTGGGGGCAGTGTTGAGGAAGTAAGGATGGGAGGAGGAGGAGCCTTCAGAATGGGCGGAGTCGAGTGTCCATTTTAAATATGAACTTTTGGTCACAGATCATGTGACTGTTGGATTTTTCTACTTGAAGTCAAGAGAGTTTGGAAAATAATTGATCTGACTCTGGATGTCACCCCCCTTTTTTCTGTCTGTCTGTCTGCCTTCCTGTCTATCTGCCTTTCAGCCTGTCTGTCTGCCTGTCTGTCTGTCTGCCTCGGGTGGAGGAGGGGCAGCTCTCTGCTTCTTGTTTGGATTGAGCTTCTTGTTCAGGGACACTTGAGTGTGAGATTATTAATCCAGGGTCAGAGTTTGAGCTCTCTGCTGCAAACTTTTACCTCCTCAACTCGACTTTACACTTTGTTACTGCTTTAATGAAGAGACTCGATATTAAAAACACAAAAATGCTTCATTATAAATAATAAGTCCAACAGTCTTTGAATTAATAGAGAGCGGGAACGTCGCCTTGCATCATGTTTGTCCTGGTCATGTGTCTTTTTATTGACCTGTCGTGTTTATTTATTGATATTACTGCAGCTTCGTATAGAGCTTTCTTGCATGTAACAGACACGTGAGGCGTCACCATCTTATCTGAGAGCTGCCTTTATATCTTTCTATCGGAATCACATTAATTCTATCTTAATATTATTCATAATACACATACTGATTATCTGCATGTGTCACGTCTGGACTCGTCTCTTGTCTCCACACAGACTCCTTCATACACGTCACTAGACTTTTAAAACAGGTTTAGCTCAGTTTAGCTCGGTTTAGCTCCACCCACTTTAGTCCAAACGAGTTTGCGTTGTTTGCGACTTGAAGATATGAAGGTCATGCACCCAGCTGTTAGTGCACTGTAGACGAGAGGCTAAATATTTGTGGATTTTAAACTGATCCCATGTGTAGGAACTCCCACCACAAACACGGTCTGCTGTGAGGCAGGAAGTCCGATCACTGCTCCACTCTGCACCGTGCTTTTCATACAGTTTTAATCCATTAATAAGCTCAGTCTCTCCCGGTAAATCTCCTTCCCTTTATTGTCTTTTGACTGTGCTACTCGGTTTAAGTGGCTTCACAGCGACAACACCGTGTGCCCTAAACATGGACGACACATCCCACAATGCAAAGTGGTTCCCAAGCTCTGTTGTGACATAAAGCTTCATCATAAATATGCTGCCGTATAACACAGTAAATATTGAACTGAAGGTTGACTCAATTTTGGATTTTACCTAAATCACCGTAAAAAGTGACACAGTGGACTTTAACAAACGTTCTGTGTGGTTTTATTTTCTGTTCCCCGTTAATCATGTCGGACCAGACATCTTTTTTTTTATTTTCATTAACTTGTCATTGAGTTTTCATTAATCAGCTCTAAATTAATTTCCAGTCCTGATCATGTGATTGAGAGTAAGTTTCTTTGAGCGTGATCAAAGCCGCTGAAGGTGACGCTCTTCCTGTCTTTCTCTGATTTTTAAACTAAATGAACACAATCAGTGGAACAGGTTTTAAATGTCGTGGCAGCAGCAGCTTAACGTCGGACTCTTCAGGCGACAGTAAAGTCTGCAGAGATGAGCCTTGAGGTGTCATCACACCGTCGTCGCGGCAACAGCCACGGCGGGAAAATCAATGGAGAAATAAACGACTTCACTTAGTGCGATGACGTTGTAACGACTTATCGACCAACTGACGCTTTTTCTTCAGTCGACGTCTCTTCACTCCAGAAAATCTTTATCTGAGTTCTCAGCTGTTATCATTTCACTTCAGTGGCTCCATGTGCACACACACACACACTGATGTGCACACACACACACACTGATGTACACACTGATATGTACACTGATGTACACGCTGATGTACAGGCTGATGTACACGCTGATGTACACACTGATGTACACGCTAACGCACGCGCTGATGTACAGGCTGATGTACACGCTGATGTACACGCTAACGCACGCGCTGATGTACACACTGATGTACAGGCTGATGTACACACTAATGTACACGCTGATGTACACACTGATGTACATGCTGATGTACACGCTGATGTACACACTGATGTACATGCTGATGTACACACTGATGTACACGCTAACGCACGCGCTGATGTACACGCTGATGTACACGCTAATGTACACGCTGATGTACACGCTAATGTACACACTGATGTACACGCTGATGTACACGCTGATGTACACGCTAATGTACACGCTGATGTACACGCTAATGTACACACTGATGTACACGCTGATGTACACACTGATGTACACGCTAATGTACAGACTAATGTACACACTGATGTACATGCTGATGTACACACTGATGTACACGCTAACGCACGCGCTGATGTACACGCTGATGTACACGCTGATGTACACACTGATGTACACACTGATGTACAGGCTGATGTACACGCTGATGTACATGCTGATGTACACGCTGATGTACATGCTGATGTACACGCTAATGTACATGCTGATGTACACGCTGATGTACACGCTGATGTACACGCTGATGTACACGCTAATGTACACACTGATGTACACACTGATGTACACGCTAATGTACACGCTGATGTACACACTAATGTACGCGCTAATGTACACGCTAATGTACACACTGATGTACACGCTGATGTACACACTGATGTACACGCTGATGTACACGCTATTGCGTTCACGTGCCATTTGATTGACCCGCGTTCTGACACTTAAGTATAAAATTTAACTTACTGTTACATAATTTAAGATTTGTTTCCAGACACATCATGTTTATTGAGATAAAATGTGTGAAATACTCCATTTTAATTCACTAAACTGTATATACAGTATATATTATATCACTGTAATTATGTTTTATATTTGCTTTAATATCAAAATAATTTGGCGGTTCAGTTGTGGAAGGAAAAATCTTTTTTTACTGTGTAGCTTGAGGTGTTCGCATTACAACCATGTAGCATGACACTGTTGTGTTATACACTTGTATTGTGAGCATGAAGCTAACACATTGTTGTGCGTTAAAGCTTGAATTATTAGCATGAAGGTGGCAGTCTTGTGTTGTTAGCAAGAAGCTAACAAAGTGGGGTTTTTTTTTACCTCATGTTATCACCAAAACAAGAGAATGTTGTGTTGTTAGCGTAAGCTAACTCAGTGCTGTAAGCTTGTCTTATTAGCTTGAAGCTAACACAGTCTTGTGTTAGATTACATTAACATAAAGCTATCTGTTTGGTTTTTCTCATGAAGGCAACACAGTGTTGTGTTGTTAGAATTAAGCTAACATAGTATTGTTAGCTTGTATTGTTAGCATTAAGCTAACAATCTTTCATTGTCAGAATGGAGTGAACACTATTTTTAGGCTGTGGTGTTAGCATGAACATGTTGCTTTTTCAGCTTGTGCTATTAGCATGAAGCTAAATGTGTTTTTTTTTTCTTTTTTTTTTTTGTTTGGTTAGCATGACGCTAATAGATCTCGACACCATTCTTTGTCCTCAGACTTCACATGATCTCATGTAGGACTACAACAAATAATCAGTTGTTAATTGATTACCAAATTAATCGCCAACTATTTTGATAATCGATTCCTCTGAGTGTTGTTTTTTTAAATAATAGATTTTATCCACATTTTCTGTTTTCTTTGTTGTTTACGCACTGATCAATATTTTATTAACTAAACAACTAATCCAGTAACGGAGAAAATAATTGACAAATTAATCCGTTATGAAAATAAGAGTTAGTAGCAGCTGTAATCCCAGGTCTCATTTCTCCACAGGCTCACTCTTTCATCTCATCTCTCACTCAGATTATTTTTAAAAACCTCCACTGACTCACCGAGGAGTCCGCATGTCTTGAAACTGTGTTTACCACGTCCACTGCTCCGCCCACTCAGGTCGTCCTCGTCTTCATCAAACTCACTTCACGTTTCCAAACAAATGATGGGATTTTTGTTGCACTGAAACACAAACTCAGCTCTGAGGCCGTGTTTACATCACGCATCTGGTTTTTATGTAAGATTATATGATAATCTGAGTCTCTATCGTGACATAGGAGACTCGTGTGGATATAAAGCTGCACACCTGTTGTTTCTCTGGACTCAAGAAAAGTTGACAATACACTGTAAATCCACTCTAATATAAAATATGATCTACTGTTTATAATCTGGATTACATGATCTTAAAATACATTTACCTAATACAATTACCTTTTTTATTTCAGATAAAACCCTTTTATCTAAAACAAACTCCTTTTATTTCTTTAAATAAAAGAGATTCACATGTGTTAGAAACAATGACATCACTTCACTGGGTGTAATCAGATTATGTTGGTGTATCTGATCAGATCAGACTATCTTTAACTAACGGAAACTTGATCAGATTAATTCAGATGTGTTAATCAGATTATTTGAGCATGTCTAATTCAGTTATATCAGATTATTCTGGGGAACGTATTCAGATTCCTTCAGTTGGTCTAAGATAATTTTGGTGTATGTATGGATGAAAGCAGATTACTGACCCAGTTGAAATCCGATTACTTCAGGGTTAGGGTTAACCCTCAGGTGCAGACAGACTGTTTTTGTGAAATTAATCAGATGAGTTCAGTGGTTTTAATCCGATTATTTGAGCATATTTAATTTAGTTATTTTGGTATGCATAATCAGAATATTTCAGTGAGTACAATCAGATTATTCCAGGGAATGTGTTCAGATTGCCTTGCTGGTTGAAAACAGATTAGGTAGTTAAAATCAGATTACTTCAGTAGATGCAATCAGATACATGTATTTTTAGTTTAGGTATTCAGATTATTTCAGTGGACACAATATTATTCACATTACACATCCTTATAAAATCAGATTATTTATGTGTTACAATGACATTGACTATAAATATGGTCAAATTCTGTTATAACAAATAATTGGGCGTAAAATCAAAGAAGTTCCTTTTTTAAATATCATTTTTTTGATTCTGTGTAGTTTTTAATCAACATTTATAATATTTAGTGAATAAATATAAAGATGATCAAAGCAACAGGAAAACTTTATCATGATATCTAAAATCTAAGACCAGATTATCTTGTCTCATGTCTTAATATAGATATAATATCCATACATTGATCAGATAACATCATTTTTTTTTTATTGTGATCTTTAAATCACTGAGTATCTAAACAAACACTTTTATTTTGAAATACGACGTGACATTTCGTCATTATTGCGAGATCATGATGGAATATTGTGATATATTGGACGTTGATATCGCCCCCTCCTGGTCAGACTGAGGCTCATGTGGCCTCCAGGTCATTTGACCCCTGACCTAACCCTAACCCTAACCTTAACCCCTGACCAACAGGCTTTCCACTTAATCTGTTGTGGCATTAATGGACAGCTGCGCGCGCACGCACATGTGCACACACACGTGCACGCGGCGGCTCGTCACTGACGTCCGCCTCTTTCAGAAAAGTGAAGTTAATTGCGTGTTTGTCTGACGAGCAGAGATTGTGTTTTGACTGGAGGCAGTTGAGCGTGTCAGTGCTGCTCTGGCAGGTAAATCACCTCGGAGTGCAGCTTGTTTTTCTCTTTTACTGCGTTTTTCTTTTCTGATTTTTTTTAAATAATGCCCGAAAATGATTTGTTTTTTTTTAAAGATAGTGGAGTCGAATGAAGAGACAAATGTGTGGTTTTAGCGTTTTAACATCTGAACCAAACACTCCAGTCATTATCAAACACTTTCTGCCCTCTGACTAACGTGTGTGTGTGTGCGTGTGCGTGTGCGTGTGTGTGTGCGCGTGTGTGTGCGTGTGCGTGTCAGGAGGAGGTGGAGGCAGAAAACAGGAGGAACACGAGGACCAAAGTGACGCCAAAGCTGACCCCACACAAAGAGGAGGTGACACACACACACGTTTGTACTTCTATCATAGTGAGGACCCTCATAGACATAATACATTCTCTAGTCCCTTACACTAACCTTAACCATCACAACTAGATGCCTAACCCTAACCCTAAAACCAGGTCTTAACCCTGAAAAAGCCCTTTAAAGAAGTGAGGACCAGACAAAATGTCCTCACTCTGTAGGTGTTTATACGATTCTTGGTCCTCACTCTGCAACAAGTACGAGAACACACACACAAACCTGGACATGATGATGTTCTCAATCGTCTTGTTTTTGTCCACAAACTAAAATGATTCAGTTTGAATGATTTTCTTTGTTATTTGAAGCAAAGAAACCAGTACAAACTTGTTTTAAATAAGGCTGTGGAAAAAAGTGATCATGATATATTTTCACATATTGTCCAATTTCGATTTTTACCACATTTTATTTTACACATTAGCCCAACATTTAACTCACTTCTACTGCTTCATCCTCCACATGAGGGTCAGAACCAGAGGGTTATTTGTGGGCGGGGTTACGTCACAGTGATGTCACAGCGGGTGGGATTTTAGGGCCAAACGACATCTGACTGTAATCTGACGATCTGAGTCTCATGAACACACGCATGTTTTCCTGCTCCATGACCACGCCTCCTGCTCGTCTCTCTGCTCAGAGCTCCTCCCCCGCCGGTCGCCATGACTCCCGCAGCAGCATCCGCAGCAGAAAGGAGGGAACGCTGCAGAAGATCGGAGACTTCCTGCAGAGCTCGCCCACACTACTCGGCACTAAAGGTGAGCGAGGAAACGCACCAACAACCCAGATTAGTCACCCAGATTAGCAAAGTATGTTGGGTCAAACACTGGTAACATGACACCAGCTTCTGT
The DNA here is from genome assembly GCA_016785285.1 of Brachirus orientalis. NCBI lineage: Eukaryota > Metazoa > Chordata > Actinopteri > Pleuronectiformes > Soleidae > Brachirus > Brachirus orientalis. The sequence continues at coordinate 91,921 of JAFBJR010000174.1, forward strand.
TCAGAGTTTCAGCTCCTTTAAACCTGGTTTTAAACCTGGTTTTCCACATTTTCTACCTTCAGTACAGACGATCAGCTGTGGCCAAATAAAGTTATTCATGTCCATAATTATCATGGTAAATGTCAGATGAATAAATGCTGTTGAGTGAAAGTTCAGTGTTTTTTGTCCCTAATCCCCTCCCGTACATGTTTCATCTCAAACTGTGTTACATTATCGGTTCAGGGTAAATTCTGACGCTCAAATACAATCATGGTTTCATTCATGAAGAAGTTCACACTCAGTTTGTGGTGCGTTTAATCCGTTGACCCGCGGTGCTGGAGGACGTCCGGTGGCTCTTGAGGGTTTTCTTTATAAATGAAGGACAGCGGAGGACAAATCTGCTGATGTCCTGGTGGAGACGTTTGTCGTCCTGGTGGAGACGTTTGTCGTCCGTCCTGGTGGAGACGTTTGTCGTCCTCGTGGAGACGTTTGTCGTCCGTCCTGTTGGAGACGTTTGTCTTCCCGGTGGAGACGTTTGTCGTCCTGGTGGAGACGTTTGTCGTCCTCGTGGAGACGTTTGTCGTCCTCGTGGAGACGTTTGTCGTCCGTCCTGGTGGAGACGTTTGTCGTCCGTCCTGGTGGAGACGTTTGTCGTCCGTCCTGTTGGAGACGTTTGTCTTCCTGGTGGAGACGTTTGTCGTCCTGTTGGAGACGTTTGTCTTCCTGGTGGAGACGTTTGTCGTCCTGGTGGAGACGTTTGTCGTCCTGGTGGAGACGTTTGTCGTCCTGGTGACGTTTGTCGTCCTGGTGGAGACGTTTGTCGTCCTGGTGGAGACGTGACGTTTGTCGTCCTCGTGGAGACGTTTGTCGTCCTGGTGGAGACGTTTGTCGTCCTCGTCGTCCTCGTGGAGACGTTTGTCGTCCTCGTCGTCCTCGTGGAGACGTTTGTCGTCCTCGTCGTCCTCGTGGAGACGTTTGTCGTCCGTCCTGGTGGAGACGTTTGTCGTCCTGTTGGAGACGTTTGTCGTCCTGGTGGAGACGTTTGTCGTCCTGGTGGAGACGTTTGTCGTCCTCAGGGACCTGCACTTTTCACTCTGTCCACTAAATGTCACCACAGGCTCCGAACCTTCTGTCTGATGTCGCTCACCTTCACTCGTCTTCTCTCGGTGGTATTTTTACCTCCTTCGTCTCCTCATAATCTTCTACTCCCCCAGGACTTTTCGGACTCATTGAAATGTGGGTGTTAAATGTCAGGTGACGTTTCACCTCATCCTTGAATAACGACCTCAATCTGGAGTTTAAATTCACCCAAAAACAGAACTTTTCTTCAGTTTTTATTTCACTCTCTGATGATTTTCAGTCGTGTTTAAAGTGTGGTTTTATGGAGAAACAACTGTGCTGAGACACAGTGACAACATGTACGATGTGTTAACAACATGTTCACGTCTTTTTCTCACTGTTAGACAGACTTTTCCAACAGGAAAGTGAAGTTTGTAAACCACTCACTCTCCCACACCAAAGTCCATAGAGAAAACCAGTGATTTTAGCTCACAGGGACACAGGAGTTGTTGATCCACTGCTGCCTCCATCACTAAGTTCAAATGTCTTATTTTGTCACTTCGGCATTTGAAAATCTTAATTTAGATTTATTTTACTGACACAAAGTGACCACACGAGGCAGCAGTGGATCAACAAGTCTTGTGTCCCTGTGAGCTAAAATCACTGGTTTTCTCTATGGACTTTGGTGTGGCAGGTATAAACAGTGTAAATGCAGTTACACATTCTTCTTCTTCTCTTTGACTCTTTAATTAAATCACCATTGTTCTTTCTGTCTCTGCAGCGAAGAAGATGGTGAGTCTGATGAGCGGACGCAGCGAAGCAGAGTCTTCGTCCTCGTCTTCATCGCTGAGTCTCAGAGCAAAGAAGAACAAACGCAAACTGTACAGGCCTGACATTTCCTCACCGATGGAGCTGCCGTCACACACAGTGAGGCCACACCCACAGCTTTCAAAATAAAAGTCTTAGTTTGTCCAAGCTGTAACCAAACCCCAAAGTTTTCAAAATAAAAGTTACAGTTTGTGTCTGTCTGTCAGCAGTTTTCAAATGAAAAGTCTCTGCAGGCTTGTGTTTATATGATATTCCTGATGTCGGCCATTTTCTTTCTTCAGATTATCAGCATGGATCCGGAGGAGAGCGAGCGAGAGAGCGACCATCAGATCATTAAGAGGCGTCTTCGCTCCAGGATTTTGAAATGATTTACTCTTTAACTTGGTTTTCGTTTTATTATTATTATTTTTTTAAGAATGGATCAGCCTCACTGACGGTCAGATTAAAGGAACAATGCGACATTTTCTAATTAGTACCTCTCTAAGGCAGTTAGTTTAGCATTATGGCTAGAGGCCCAGAAAACAGTTAACTGCTAATCAAATCACAGAGTGTTATTTATCTGCATCTGCAATGAAGGTAATCAGTTCGTTAAGCTTTTCCTTTATAGTAGTGATCAATAATCAGCTGTTAGCTGATGCTATAATCCACATAACTGCCTCTGTTACTTAGTTAGCACTATACCTGTATGTATATCTGTTCACTTTATATAGACAACAATACTGACTTTTACTTTGAAGTGCAATTAATTGTTCATTTCCTGGGCTCGAGTGAACGTAGTTCTTTTTGTTGTTGTTGTTGTTTACGTCTCCGGTGTTTTGCGTAAACTCGTGGTTGGTTCTGTGGCGGTGAAACAAGAGTCTCCCACACTCCCACTGCACTTTATCTCTAACAACACGTTCATGAACAGGAAGTGACAGCGTCACATGACACTACACGTCAAAGGTCGCAGCTCCTGCTGCTGCTGCTGCAGCCGTGCCGATTGCATTAAAGCTGTCTGACGTTAAATTCTTGCACTTTTTTGTTCAAACATTTGTTTCGTTAAGTTTAATCAACTTTAACAATTAAAAAAAAAATACAAAACAAAATGGAGTCACTTTTTCCTTTTTTTTATCACTGATCTAAACAAAAAGAATTTTCCACAAATGGTGTCATTTATCATTTAAAATTTTTAAGGGATAGTTCGGATGTTTTTAAGTGTATTTGTGTGGATGTAAATCTATCTTGGGCTAGCCACTGTTAGCAATTTACGATTAACCCCTAAACAGTGTATGATGGATTTACTGTGAAACAAATATGAAAGAAGTGAAATCACCAGTAATAGCAGCAGTGCGTGTGCAGCGACAGCCATCTTGGAATCCTAACTTGAGGAGTTTTCCGATTTTCCGATTCAGAGATCGCGGTGTGTTTCTGTCGGAGGACTTCTCCTGTCCTCGGACATTCCTAGTTCAGGTAACAAAGGGAACGCAGTGTTTCTGACAGAACCAGAACCAAAACAAAATGACTGCCAGTGGCGATACAAGGAAAAACAGGTTTTAGCCATTTTAACATAAGACTTGTGTAATAAAACCTACATCAGTTTAAGTCTACGATGTCTTCAGAACATGTTCACGTCTTTATCTCACTGTCAGACAGACTTTTCCAACAGGAAAGTGAAGTTTGTAAACCACTCACTCTCCCACACCAAAGTCCATAGAGATTTCAAACTGAATTTTACTAAATAAGACATTAGAACTTAGTGATGGAGGCAGCAGTAGACCAGCAGCTCCTGTGTCCCTGTGAGCTAAAATCACTGGTTTTCTCTATGCAAAGTGTAGTAAAAAAAAAGGCAACTGGACTTAGTTGAATTTCTTGAAGACGTTTCGCCTCTCATCCAAGAGGCTTCTTCAGTTCTGTTTGACTGGTGGAGAGTCTGGGACTTATAAACTCTGTCAGGTTCTTGGTCCATGGGGTGTGGTTTGGATAGGAAAGGGGTTGTGAGTTGTTAACTAAAAGGTTAGATGAGTCGTTAGGTCGTCAAAGGGTCGTTAGATATTGGCTATTGTCTGTTTTAGTTTCAGTGAGTCGTTAGTTATTGGCTTTTGTCTGATTTAGTTTCACCTGAGTCAACAACTGTATTTGACTTTGAGTGTGAATGTGTGTGAAACCTCCTGGGGAGGGAGTCCAATATGACGGCACAGCCGCCAGAGAAATGAGCTAAAGCTGTTGGTGGCGACCTTGAAGGTTTCTCCAGTTTGGCAAAGATGGCTTCTTTCACTCCTCTTTCAAACCATCTGTCCTCCCTGGCCAAAATCTGAACATTACTGTCCTGGAAAGAAAGAAGCCTCTTGGATGAGAGGCGAAACGTCTTCAAGAAATTCAACTAAGTCCAGTTGCCTTTTTTTTTTTTTTTACTACACTTTGGATACCATGACCTGGATGACTGAGAATCTTCACAGACGGTTTTCTCTATGGACTTTGGTGTGGGAGAGTGAGTGGTTTACAAACTTCACTTTCCTGTTGGAAAAGTCTGTTTGACAGTGAGATAAAGACGTGAACATGTTCTTAAGATACTGTTGACTTACACAGAAACACACACCTCTAATCACTGCCAACTGTAGAACATTCCGCTCTCTTTGTTCCAGAACCTCCAATTTATGGACAAATTAACTTCTGCTCTCTCTCACACACACACACACTCACTGGTTTCCATGACTACAGAGGACATTCCATTGACGTCCATTCATTTCCTGCAGACTTACTCTAACCTTAACCATAATTACTAGTGTCCTAACCCTAACCCTGACCTCTAACCTTAACCTAACCCTAACCTCAGCCTAACTTTAAAACATGTCTTCACCTTAAAATGGAGTCATTTACGTCATGGGGACTTGATTTTTTCCCCATAAGGAAGACAAGTCCCCATAATGTGAGTGTGGAGACACATTTAGGTCCCCACAACATGAGGAAGACCAGCTACACACACACACGCAGAGGAAACATTGTGTTCAGTCAAAAGGCCACAGCTGTGTGGGAAGTGATTTCTAAAACAAACTCGTCGTCTTCACCTTCATCACTCGCTCTCTTCCTCTCACTTTTTGTGTTCACTCTCCTCGTTTGCCCTCTGTTGTTTTCTCCCTCTGTCTGATGATGATGATGATGATGATGATGATGGTTGATTAACAGCGCTGTCATGAATCAAAGACTGCAGCCATTTTCTCGTCACATTTGTACATTAATACATCCAGCTGTGTGTATGTGATGATTGGGATTGGGATGATTGTATGTGATTATTTGAATTTTTTTTTTATTCATTCAGACTGTCAATCATTGTGCAGGAAGTGGGCGGAGCTACATGTTCATTCACTCACGTGGAAACCATTTAAAAGTAAGAAACGTTTTTTGTTTACATTTTTATCGTCGCACGGACACGACTTTTACTGTTACAGGAAAGAGGAAGTCATGTGAGTCGTATCACATTTTATTTACTGTGTTTATGGGATGAATGCGTGTGTGAGCGCCCCCTGCATGTCATATTCACCACAGATTCTGAAAAGTCTGGAGTTTTTTAAAACATAATGTCCATTTTTTCTCGTCCGGTGACTTAATATATCGTTAACTTAGTTGTTGACTGTTCATCTGAACTTTTTTTCCTTTTTATTTTGCATTACATTTATGTTACCTACATGTTAGCTAGCTAGCTTCAGTTAGCCGTTTAGCTTAAATTTGGGTAACGTTAAAACTTTAAGTGATAATTGCAGCAGCAAACTGTAAAACAATAGCAGCGTCAGATTTTAATGTGTTTTTCAAAGTGTTTATTCCTAAATTTACTCTTTGTTTCTTCCTTTTTTCCTTTTAAAGCAGAAAATGAATGCTAATGTTAGTCAGCTAGCTTAGTCAGTTATAAGGAGGAACTGTAACTGTAAATGATACACACACACGTGTTCACACCCACACACACGTGTTCACACCCACACACACGTGTTCACACACACACACGTGTTCACACACGTGTTCACACCCACACACACGTGTTCACACCCACACACACACGTGTTCACACACACACACACACGTGTTCACACACACACACGTGTTCACACACACACACGTGTTCACACACGTGTTCACACCCACACACACGTGTTCACACACACACACACACGTGTTCACACACACACACGTGTTCACACACGTGTTCACACACACATGTTCACACACACACGTGTTCACACCCACACAC
>JAFBJR010000174.1:107347-125175 GCA_016785285.1 Brachirus orientalis
TCCAGTGTCTCATGGTGTCCAGCGTCTCATGGTGTCCAGTGTCTCATGGTGTCCAGAGTCTCATAGTGTCCAGCGTGTCCAGTGTCTCATGGTGTCCAGAGTCTCATGGTGTCCATCGTCTCATAGTGTCCAGTGTCTCCAGTGTCTCATGGTGTCCAGCGTCTCATGGTGTCCAGCGTCTCATGGTGTCCATGAGTCTCATGGTGTCCAGTGTCTCATGGTGTCCAGCTTCTCATGGTGTCCAGCATCTCATGGTGTCCATGAGTCTCATGGTGTCCAGCGTCTCATGGTGTCTAGTGTCTCATGGTGTCCATGAGTCTCATGGTGTCCAGTGTCTCATGGTGTCTAGTGTCTCATGGTGTCTAGTGTCTCATGGTGTCCATGAGTCTCATGGTGTCCAGTGTCTCATGGTGTCCAGTGTCTCGTGGTGTCCATGAGTCTCATAGTGTCCAGTGTCTCGTGGTGTCCAGTGTCTCATGGTGTCCAGTGTCTCATGGTGTCCAGTGTCTCATGGTGTCCAGTGTCTCGTGGTGTCCATGAGTCTCATGGTGTCCAGTGTCTCATAGTGTCCAGTGTCTCATGGTGTCCAGTGTCTCATAGTGTCCAGTGTCTCATAGTGTCCAGTGTCTCATAGTGTCCAGAGTCTCATAGTGTCCAGTGTCTCATAGTCTTCTGTCATATTTATCTTTAATCTGTCCTCATCTTTTTTAAAAAGTCAGATTAAATGAATAAAACGAGCAGATTTCTAATCATTTTCTCTCACACAAACCAACCGTCGACATGTGCTGAGAGAAGACGCGACGCTTGAGTCACTTTCACGCGTTTGTTGGAAAATGCTAATGAGTGACAGTGATGTTCACACTGACCAGCACTCCCACACATAAAGGGACACTTCGGGTTTTTTCATAGCCGTGGGTTTATCTGTCACTTTGTCCTTCTGTTTGCAACTTTCTGTCTCCGGTTTTTCATGGATCAGTGTGAATCTTTTTTTTGTGATGTGTAGGTGATCAGCCAAGTATTTTCTCGTTAAATTTTGTTAACAGTTTGACCACTGATGCCCTCATCTCTCCCACACCAAAGTCCATAGAAAAAATCAGTGATTTTACATCACAGGGACACAGGAGTTGTTGATCCACTGCTGCCTCCATCACTAAGTTCAAATGTCCGAGCTTGTTAATTCGGCTGTTAAAATTCTTGAATCAGATTGACCTCAGTGACACAAAGTGACCACACGAGGCAGCAGTAGCTCCTGTGTCCCTGTGAGCTAAAATCACTCATTTTCTCTATGGACTTTGGTGTGGGAGAGTGAGTGGTTTACAAACTTCACTTTCCTGTTGGAAAAGTCTGTCTAACAGTGAGATAAAGATGTGAACATGTTCTAAAAATGGAGTACATTTTATAAGGTGGCTTAAATCGTTTTTTATGGTCCCACTTAACAAAAGACAGTGTCAGTGTGTACGTCAGTTTAAGTCTACAATATCTTCAGAACTTGTTCACGTCTTTATGTCACTGTCAGACAGACTTTTCCAACAGGAAATTGTAATATATTCTATAATGTTTTCACATAATGTTTTGTTTGTTTGTCATCAGAACAGGAAGTGACAACAACTACAGTTTTTCATCAGCTGAATTTAATGATTCATCTGAGTTGCTCACATTTATTTACATTTCAAACAGATCCGATGTTTTTATTTAAACTTTGCCGTTTTTTCAAGTTTTGTTGTACAGTTAAAAAAGAAAAAAGTCGTAAAAGGTTGTTGCATTTCACAAACATGTCAACAGGAAGTGATGGCATGGTGATTGTTTAAAGACGCAGATTTGCCCCATAAAGCTCGTCTCTCTGAGCTCGACTGAGTTTAACAAAGACTCCGCCCACTTCTCGTTACTTTACTTTTTGCAGTTACATTTTAAAAAAGAGAGACGGATGTTTGCAACAAGGCCGAGATCAATCACAACAAAAACATTTGATTCCGAAATTTTTTTAACATTTTGCCAAAGGTACAATACTGTTTTTAACCTAATTATTCTTATGAACGTCTCAGCAAAATAGCACAGGAATTTTGGTGCCGTCAAAGCAAAGACTTGTAGACGCTAACTTTGCGTCAGTTGTGCCGGGCAACATAAAAAAACAAAGACTTAAACGTTAATCGTGAAATTTGTGTTTCATCAAAGCTAAGCAGTAATTAGAGGGTGGGGGCGGGGCCAAACGTGAGTGTGGAGGTTTGATTTTCTCCGATCAAAACTGTTGAACCTAAAGTGACACATATAAATGTGTCACCATGAAACTCACTTTAACGTTGAACAACTGTAACGTCTCAGACGTGGTTTCCATGGTAACAGGAAGTTTGTTGCTGAGGATTGTGGGTAGTGTCGCCATCGTTGTCATACAGACGTCACAGTTTGTGCTGAGTCAACCTCCGATTTTTACTTCCTGCTTCCTGAAACAATGTTGCCATGGAGACATGAAGCCCCTCCCTCCGCTTTGTTTTTTTTTTAAAAAATATATGTACATCATTTCTACACTTGACACACGTTAGCTAACAACCGCTCTGAGCGTGGAAAAAGAACATGTGACACTGTTTACGATTTATAACTGACGTCGTGATCGAAAAAAACACGTAATGACACGTTCACACCAAACACTGGTTTTTCATTTCCTGTTACTTATGTGACTTTGCTAACTCTAACTTTTGTGTTTACTCATGCAAGTAATGCTTAGCTAATGCTATGCTAACTGCTCTCCTGAGGGTAATGCTATGCTAACTCCCATTCTGGAGCTAATGCTAAGCTAGCAGCACTCCTGGAGCTGATGGTAACCTTTATATTCTCCTGTGACTAATTATAAGCTAACTGCTGTCCTGGGGCTAAAAGTAAGCTAGCTATTCTCCCGGGGCTAATGATAAGTTACCTGTTGTTTAGCTAACTGTAAACGAATCCTTTCTGCCCCGCCCACTTCTTTGTCAATTCACGTTTCCTGAAGCAAAATCTTTGTGTTTGGTGTGAACGTGTCCCAATATTGATCAAAATTGATCATTTACAAAAGCTTATTCATCATTTTAACATTAAATTAATTTCTTTTGGGGGAAAAAAAACATTCCATGATCAGTTTCTGTGTCAATAATAGATTTTTCTTGACGAGCTCGTCAACATAACGATGACAATTTCTGTTGTCTTTTTTACATCAAAGCAGAAAAGAAACAGTTGAAAACTCATTTCCACGTTGACACTATTAACGAGAACATGTGCATTTCCCACCAGCAGAAAATTCAGCGAGAATGCCAGGTATTCATAATATAGCATTTGTCACCATTCATTTTCAATGGGGGGGGGGTTTGTGCACAAACTTCACATTGATAAAGGCTGAAAAACATAAAACGGCGTCAGAGTTTGTGTTCAGTGATTTTTACAAGTTTATCAGAAAAGGTTTCGTGTTTTATCCTCGTTTCTGTTTCCGTGGCTCAAAGTGAAAACACATGAAACTAGTTTGAGTTAAAAAGCTCCGCCCACAGTCTTAGCGGAGGGTAAAGTCGTTGAGTAGGTGCTAACGATTGTTCCTAACGACTGGCTCAGTCGTCCAAACCTCACTGTTTATAGTTTATAGTAATATCATCCTGCCTCCGCTGCACAGTTAGCGTTGCCCCCTGGTGTTTGTTTCTTGTACTAGCAGGCGCGCGGCGTTACACGTCACTGTCAGGCTTCTCCACCAGCTTCAGCGCTTCGTGCATTCCTGCCGCCGACAGCTTGCGGTTGATGTTCCTGTAGCGGCAGCGCAGCAGGTTACTGTAGGTCGTCCTCAGGTCGCGGTTGAAAAACGCGTAAATGAAGGGGTTGATGAGCGAGTTAGCGTAGCCGAGCCAAAGCAGCGTCCTCTCCAGCCAGAGCGGCACGCAGCTGCACTCCACGCCGCAGACGAACGGCCTGGCGGTGGACACCAGGAAGAACGGCAGCCAGCAGAAGGTGAAGGCGCCGACCACGATGCCTAGCGTGGCAGCGGCTTTCTGCTCCCGTTTGAAAATGGACTGGTTTTTGCGTTTGCGACGTTGGTGGTGCTCGCCGCTCTTGAGGAGGCGGGACATGCGGGAGCTGCACTCCACCTCACGCTGGAGCTTCAGCGCCGCCGCCACACAGTCCAGACTCTCCTCCTCCTCAGGCTCCACCTCCTCCACCTCCGTCCCGTCCAAGCTGGTGGTTTCTCCGGACTCTGCCGGCTGGGGGACCTGGTGCCCGCCTCTTCCCCCTCGTGGAGCCGCCCCTGTGGCGTGCTCCCCCTCCCTGGGGAAGCCGGTGATGGTGTGCTTGGCGGCGCTGAGTTTGGCGGCACGGTAAATCCTGTAGTACATGATCAGCATGACGGACATGGGGATGTAGAACGCCACGGCGGTGGAGTAGACGGTGTAGCCGAAGTCCTGACTGATGAGGCAGACTCTGCCGTCGTTGACGTTCTGCGCCCAGCCGAACAGCGGCGGCAGCGTGATGGAGGCGGAGAGCAGCCACACCGACATGACCATCTTCGCCATGCAGCAGCCGTTCTGACGAACGGGATACGTCAGAGGTTTGGTGATGCCCAGGTACCTGCGGAGTTCAACCGACAACCTCAAGGTACGATCATGGATCACGATACAGTTATTTTAAAGATTGATCATGTCTTACACACAATTTCCCACAACAGCTTCTTCATTAACCTGTGGATCTGTCTGTCACCTCTGCTGCCCCCCACTGGCTTTATTCTGCATTATGTTTATGTGCCAAAACTACCGTCACAGCATTTGCTGCTGAATCAATACAAATCAATGTAGCTGAAGATTATTTTCATAAGTGATGAAATTCATAATTTAATCTGATGAGTTGTTGGAGCCAGAAAATGTTGATCAGTGTTTGAAACCTGAACATGATGATCTTCTCAAATGTCCTGATTTCCTTATTTGGAGCAAAGAAACCAGAAAATATTCACATTCAAGAGGCCGAAAGCTGGATTAGTTGACGACTGATTAAGTAATCGATAAACAGTTGTTGCAGCCCAACACTTTGGCAAGATGAACAACATCAATATTCTGCTGCATCCATTTTACTCAGGCTGCAATGAGTCATATTTCATTCATTAATTACAAAATTTAGCATTCATTTGATTAATCAGTTGAACTGTTTTTTCAGCTTCTGAAATGTGAATGTTTTTGCTTTCTTTATATTATTTCAGAACAAAGAAATCGTTCAAACTGAATCATGTGAGAACATCATCATCTCTCATGGTCATGGAAAGATGCTTCAGATGTGACTGTATCTCTGAACTTTAATCCCTTTAATCTTCATAAAACGGTTTTAACTAAAGATGATTTACATGTTTCTGTGTTTTTACCAAAAATCAAATAATGTCTTCAAACAAAGACTCAGGATCGTTTTCACACAAACAAAATGATAAAAGTCATTTGAATGAGTTTGGATCCAAGTGACGGACGAGCGCGTGCGCGTGCAGCTGCTGCGCCGGGAACAAAGAGCCGTCGTCACGGCGCGTAAAAGTGAAGCATGAAAGACAAACATGAGCAGGTTTGACCTGGGGTTTGACCTCTGACCTCCTCACCTGTCCACGCTGATGACGCACAGGGTCATGATGGACGCGGTGCAGCACATCACGTCCATGGCGATGAAGACGTTACAGAAGAACTGACCGAAGATCCAGCGGCCGCCGATCAGGTCCGTGATGCTGACGAACGGCATGACCGCGAGCGCCACCGACAGGTCGGCCACGGCCAGAGACACGATCAGGTAGTTGGAGGGTTGACGCAGCTTCTTGACGAAGCACACGGAGATGACCACCAGCAGGTTCCCGCAGATGGTGGAGAGCGTGAGCAGCGTGAGCGCGCCGCCGATCAGCACCTTCTCCACGCGGCCGTAGCTCAGGATCTGCTCCCCGCACCGCGTCGCGTTCGCCTCCATCACCTGCGGGTGACCGGAGGCGGCGGACGGAGACGAGGTCGCTGCTGCCGCCGCCGCCGCCGCTGCCGCCTCCGCGGCGCCCTGCGCGATCTTCAGCAGCCGCGGCGCCAGCGCCTCGGAGATGATGGTGCTGTCTCCTGCCGCGCCGCCGCCGCCGCCGCCGCCGCCGCCGCGCTCCTCCGCCATGAACGACGACCTCATGCTGCCGGTGCCGAAGGTTCCGTTAACAACCATGCTGCTGCTGCCGCCGGTGCCGGCTCATCCATGGACGCGCAGCCAGGTCCGCTGCTGACATGGACGCGCGCAGATGTGCAGTGACTCTGCTCCACTCCCACTCAGCACGGGACCACCCACTCCACTCACGCGCTTCTTTCACACAGTCCAGAAACCTCACTTCTGCTCCTCACTGACGCGCTCAGCAGTGCGCACGTGGCGCGCGGCAGCGGGCGTCTTCTTGCAAAATACGTGACCTCCACAACAATGACGCGATCTCCCGCGTGTGTGTGTGTGTGTGTGCGTGTGTGTGCGAGAGAGAGAGAGAGAGAGTGAGATCAACAAACATCTCATCTCTGTGCGTAATTACGCGCATCCATGGAAGAGCGTAATTAAGTCCTGCATCGGTTTAACTCTCTCTCTCTGTGTGTGTGTGTGTGTGTGTGTGTGTGTGTGTGTGTGTGTGTGTGTGTGTGTGTGTGTGTGTGTGTGTGTGTGTGCTAACTGCAGTATAAAATGTCCAACATGTCTTCTCATACATGTTTGTGCGCACTGCGGATATAGAAGTTTCTGCCTCCAGGGGAGAAACACACACTCACACACACACACACACACACACACAGAGAGAGAGAGAGAGAGAGAGAGAGAGAGAGAGAGAGGACTAAACAGACTAAACAAAACCTTATCACTAACTTTAACCATAACCAGTTAATGACTAACCCTAACCTTAACCATAACTACAATTCAAATCTTAGTCCTAAACTTAACCCGTTCCTCAGAAATGAGGTTCTGCCTCATTGGGACCAGGTTTTGGTTTCCATGAAGACTTTACTGGTCCTGACAAGGTCAGTGTTTATGACAGAAAACACACACACGTTTGCACTTCATCCATAGTGAGGACACTCCTAGACATAATTAATTCCCAAGTTCCTAACATTTGTCCAAATGTCCTCACTTTGTCCAAATGTCCCCACTTTGTCCAAATGTCCTCACTTTGTAGGGTTTATCCGATTTTGGTCCCCACAAAGCCACAAACCCAAGAACTCACACACTCAGCCGTAAAGCAGATTCTTTTATAGTTTGATGATGAAGACGTTTCTTTTTCTCATTGACAAAAACTCTTCAGGTGAAGCGTCTTCATCACTGTAGCATTAAAATACCGTAGACAGCAGCGACCTCGTGTGGTGACATTCTTCTACTGCACGTGTCTCTGTGTGTTCTTGTACTTGTTTCTGTGTGAGGACAAAAAATCATATAAACACGGACATTTAGTCAAAGTGAGGACATTTAGTCAAAGTGAGGACATTTTGACAAAGTGAGGACATTTTGACAAAGTGAGGACATTTTGACAAAGTGAGGACATTTTGTCAAAGTGAGGACATTTTGTCTGGTCGTCAGTTCTTTAAAGGGCTTTTTCAGGGTTAAGACCTGGTTTTAGGTTAATGGACTAGAGAATGTATTATGTCTATGAGGGTCCTCACTATGATAGAAGCACAAACGTGTGTGTGTGTGTCAGATAGTAAATGTGTATTAAAATATTATTATATTGTTTCATGTTTAACATCAGACTCAGATCAGTTTTCTCTGAATATCTGACTGTTAATTTGTATTTGATTGATAATTTTGCTGTTTGATTATTTTGTTATATTATTTTATTATTGTTATTTTTTCATAATCCAGCTCTATTTTTATAAATTTAAATTTCCTTTTTAATGTAATCAGCTCATTTCATCCCCGTTTTTCCACCACTTGTCCTTTATTTTTTGTATTTTTTCTATAGTTTCATTCACATTTATCCATGTAATCTTATTTAGGATTTTAACAGTTTTTATTTTATTTAACTGTACCTTTGGTGTTTCTTCCTTTGTAAACTGCGTGAATAACATTTCTATGTGTTTGTGATTTTTAAGTATCTTTCTCTTAATAATCTTTATTTAGCAAAGAAACAAAGTCAGAATCAAACATGTATGAGATAATAGAGAGCTGATGATCAACAACATGACCTGCGTTCATTCATGTACAAAAGTAAGGATAGAATAAATAATATGTCCATATATAGATAAAATACAACTTACATACATTAAGGAAAATAATATAATTTACAGAAAATAATACATTCATCATACTTTTGTAATGTTCTATGAATGTGTTACTTTTCTTATTTTTGACAGTATGTCAATTTAACACGTGTCCTCAGTCTGTGATGACGTCATCACGGTCTTTTTGTCTTCGTACATGTCTCACATAAGAGACCTTTAATTTGTTGACATTTTTAACATCGACATGTCAGGAGAAAAAAAAATAACGTCTTCATGTTTATTCAATCATTCAATTAATCTGCTTAAAAAATAGACAAAGATTATTTCTTTGTGGGAGAAAGCTTTTATTTTGAAGGCAGCCGCAGCAGCTTCCTGCACCTGATCCACTGATTCCCTGTTTTCCGTGATTTCCTGGCGACGTCTCAGGAAAACCGAGTAAATACCGGGTTACTCACACACACAGAGAACCGGATCTGGACTGAGAAGAACCGGAACCCGGGGGAGGAAGAGGAGGGGGAGGATGAAGGGCGGAGGCCGAGCGTGATCATCACTAATCGGATTAAAGCAGAGACTCTTCCTCCTCCACCTGCGGAGGCCGAACATGATTGGCTGCTGACGGAGCATGACTCATCACACACACACACACACACACACACTGCTCTGTCTGTGACCGGGACATTAACGGTTCCGTCGGTTCTGGTTCGGTGTGATTCTCAGAGGAAAGATGGAGGAAACACTGAGGAAACTGCACAAAGACGCCACGGGACACAAACACAGAGGGATCCGGGAGGCGTGCGTGTCCGCCCGCGGTGAGTGTCCGTGGCGGTCCGCCATCCACCATCCATCCATTCATCCATTCACTCATCATCCATCCACCATCCATCCATTCATCCATTCACTCATCATCCATCCATCACACACACACACACACACACACCTGTTCAGCATCCTCATCCAAGTCTCGTTCAGTGATTAAACGGGAAGTCATTTTTCCTGCGCAAACATCGGAGCCTGAACTCATCATGAGGTTTTTTTTCCCGTAAAAAAGCAAATACGTCACAGAGAAAATGGGTGACGTCATGGCAGAGCTGCATGATTATTATTATTATTATTATTATTATTATTATTATTATTATTATTATTATTATTAAAGCTTTGATGAAGTTTCAGTGTTTTTGTTTTTTCAGGATTTAGATCACACGGAGCTGGACACGTGTTCACTCTGATGTCAACATGAATGACGTGAATGATATGTGAACACATGAGTGACGTGTGAACACATGAGTGACGTGAACACGTCAGTGACGTGTGAACACATGAATGATATGTGAACACATGAGTGACATGCAAACACATGAATGATGTGAACACAAATGACGTGTGAACACATGAATGATATGTGAACACATGAGTGACGTGTGAACACGTCAGTGACGTGTGAACACATGAGTGACATGCAAACACATGAATGATGTGAACACAAATGACGTGTGAACACATGAATGATATGTGAACACATGAATGACATGCAAACACATGAATGATGTGAACACAAATGACGTGTGAACACATGAATGATATGTGAACACATGAATGACATGTGAACGCATGAATGATGTGTTAACACATGAGTGACGTGTGAATGCATGAATGATATGTGAACACATGAGTGACGTGTGAACACATGAATGATGTGAACACGAATGACGTGTGAACACATGAATGATGTGAACACGAATGACGTGTGAACGCATGAATATGTGAACACATGAGTGACGTGTGAACACATGAATGACATGTGAATGCATGAATGATATGTGAACACATGAGTGACGTGTGAACACATGAATGATGTGAACAAGTCAGTGACGTGTTACCACATGAATGACATGTGAATGCATGAATGATATGTGAACACATGAGTGACGTGAACATGAATGACGTGTGAACACATGAATGACGTGTGAACACATGAATGTGTGAACACATGAGTGACGTGTGAACACATGAATGGCCTCTGAAGTAAAATGAGTTTGACACTCCTGCACTAAAGTATCATCAGCATAGAGAAAAATATTCCGTTTAATATTCTGTTTCTGCTGCGATTAATATGTTATTTATCAATTACTTAATTATTCACCAACTATTTTGAGGATTCATTAATAATTAAATAGATTTTCAGCTTCTTAAATGTGAATATTTTCTGATTTTCATCATTTCCAGGTTTGACAAACACTGATCAACGTTTTCTGACATTTTACAGACCAAACGTTTGGTCGATTGTCAAGAAAATAGTTAATAACACACTCATGCTAACGTGCTAACTGTGCTAGCATTTGTGTGTGTGTAAATCAATGTTGACGATTCGTGTTTTCCTCTTTGTTTGTGTTAAATTTCAGAAATGCTGGAGAGTCGCAGCAGATCAGCGCAGGTTTCTGCGTCTCAGCTGCGGTGAGTCACTCTGCGTCCACTGTCCACACAGAAGACGGACAGTTTTATCGTGGTCCTATTCGTCCAAAACACGTTAAAGGTTCATTCAAAGGCAGGGTTGAATGACTCGTTTATTTCAGATTTAAAAGGTCCAAAAATTCAAAAAGACAAAATTTGTCCAACATTCTTTGTCAAAAACATTCTTTGTCAAAAACATTACCACACACTGAGAAACTTTAAATGTTCTGCTGTTAAAGGTGCAGTAGGCAGATTCTTTTTGTTGCTGTGGATCAATAATAACATAAAACCCTTTTGTTGTAATTGTAAATGTGATTTCAGCCACAGGGCAGTTTAGATGGAGGGAGCGCCTCCTAGTGGCTGTTTCTCTACATACAGGTCCTTTTGGTGGAATAATCCCGACCTGAGGAAGTTTTCCTACACTGCGAAGAAACGTTAAAACACAATAAAACACGTGTTAATGTGGGCGGAGCCTGTCAGAGACAGAGAGGTTGTTCCTCAGGTGTGAAACGAGTTCATCTTTTATGGTCATGTGATGAGAAACGCTGCGAATTAAAGTCAACAATCGACTGTTTTCCCAGTGATTGTGACGACGTAACATGTCGGACGAGTCGGACATGTTTGATTAACCAGACAACTGCTCTGTGTGTGTGTGTGCGTGTGTGTGCGTGTGCACGCGTGTGTGTGTGTATGTGTGTGTGTGTGCAGAGAGTGCTGTCTGCTGCCCCTGCAGATGGCGCTGGAGTCTAAAAACACCAGACTGGGACAGACGGCTCTCACTGGAATGCAGGTACATACATTTCTTGTATTTAAAAACATGAAGTTTCAAAGATGCTGTTTACAGCAGCCAATAGCAGCAGAGCTAACGACAACGATTAGCTCAACACGGTTGTCATGGTAACATGTATCGGACGCTGTGCAGCTGTCACATTTATAGTCCCGGGAAGGAGGAGGAGCTAAGTTTTCCAGAAAGCTTTCTGATTGGGTGCATGATGAGGACACGCCTCCTGAATGAGGATGAGTCATCAAAGTATTTTATGGGAAGAAAAAAGGTGTAAAAATATTCAGATTTAGTTTTTATAACAAGTAACAACAACTCCCATGATTCCAAGCTGCTTCACTGTTTTGACTGACTGAGACGCCCCCTGCTGGCAGAACAGTTCAACGTTGAAGTATCTGAATTGACTCGGTTCTTTCTTTGTCCAATCAGAAGCTGCTGTGTGAGGACAGGTTTGTGGGCGGAGTCGGCGTGGAGGTGGAGGTCCTGGAGAAGCAGCTGCTCAGTCAGATGTTGGAGGCTCTCAGGGTCACGCCGTCCCTGCAGGAGGACCTGCAGGTGGAGGTCATGAAGGTACAGAGCCTCCAGAACCTTGAGTCACACTTTAGCATTTCCACCTGCAGGGGGCGTGTGTGAGCTCGGCTAAAGCTAACACACAGTGTTTGTGCGCAGGTTCTGCTGTGCATCACCTACTCACCAAACTTTGACATTAACGGAGACTCCATCTTGAGGATTGCTGAGGTATGACACGTGTTTTTATTTACTGACTGTAACTGGTCCGGTCATGTATACTGTATGTATGAATGTATATATAATGTATGATGCAGGTTACCTGTTACATACGCTGCGTTTTGTATAATAATATAGTTATAGGTGATACAAATTGCTTGCATTTTTAGCTAAATTTAGCAAAGTGAGAAGCCTGACATTGGCATCATCATCATCATCAGTGTCAGTACTGATCCTTTGGTACTTTGGACCAATGAAAACCGTTTGATCACATAAAACTGAGCAAGTGAAACCTGATGCTGGAGGATCTATTGATCTGTTATTAATCTGTCATTGATCTGTTATTAATCTGTCATTGATCTGTTATTAATCTGTCATTGATCTGTTATTAATCTGTTATTAATCTGTCATTGATCTCTTATTAATCTGTCATTGATCTCTTATTAATCTGTCATTGATCTCTTATTAATCTGTCATTGATCTGTTATTAATCTGTCATTGATCTGTTATTAATCTGTCATTGATCTGTTATTAATCTGTCATTGATCTCTTATTAATCTGTCATTGATCTGTTATTAATCTGTCATTGATCTGTTATTAATCTGTCATTGATCTCTTATTATTGGGCTGTAATGTTTTAAATCTGACTCTTTGGTTTAGAGTTTTACATCAGCCTGTGTTTGATGCTCACTTTCACTAAAACCTGTGAAAGTGTTGGTTAGTGAAACAACAACAACAACAAAAAAAGATTCAGTGACATCACTTCCACCTGCTACATCCCAGGCCTCAGTCTGGTTGCCATGGAAACCTTTGATGCCATGGAAACCTGCTGTAAATCTCGCTGATGTCTCAGTGTCTGGTATCAGGACTGTGTGTCATGACTTGTGTTCTTGTGACTCTCTGTGTGTGCGTGTGTGTGTGTGCGCGTGCGTGTGTGTGTGCAGGTGTGTATCGACACCTACCTGTCCAGCTGTCACCAGCGCAGCATCAACACTGCGGTCAGAGCGACGCTGAGTCAGATCCTGGGAGACCTGACACTGCAGCTGCGACACCGACAAGAGGTCACACATGCACACATGCACACACACACACACATGCACACACACACACACACACACACACAGAGGTGCACCAGACCAAAAGAAAAAAAACAACAGAGGTTCTGACTATATATTCTGTGTTGACTGTGCTGTGAGCGCCCCCTGCTGTTGAAAACGTACTCAACAAAAACTAAAATCTGTCTGTTTAAGTCTAAAATATCTTCAGAACATGTTCACGTCTTTATCTCACTGTTAGACAGAAGTTTGTAAACCACTCACTCTCCCACACCAAAGTCCATAGAGAAAATCAGTGATTTTAGCTCACAGGGACACAGGAGCTGCTGGTCTACTGCTGCCTCGTGTGGTCACTTTGTGTCACTGACGTGAATCTGAACAAAGGATTTCAAACAGTGAAGTGACAAAATAAGACATTTGAACTTTGATGGAGGCAGCAGAGGATCAACAACTCCTGTGTCCCTGTGAGCTAAAATCACTGATTTTCTCTATGGACTTTGGTGTGGGAGAGTGAGTGGTTTCTTTTACATACTCACATACTAATACTTTACATTAATGTATGCAGGTAGACGGAGAAGAGATGTCAACACTGCCACAGCAGAGGAGAGGTGAGTGTGTGTCGTTACTGAATGGTTAAATATTATAGACAAAAGAGGTGTGCAGTAAAATAGCCATGTTGTGTGTGCATGTGCGTGTGTGTGTCTGTGTGTGTGTGTGTGCATGTGTGTGTGCGTGCGTGTGTGTGTGTGTGTAGACATTTCTCCCACCAGTCAGTCTCTGTGTGAAGACGTCGTCACAGTTCTGACAGTTTTCTGTGAGAAGCTGGAGTCTGTCGACAGGTGAGTTTCTGCTTTGTTGTCATTTTACAGCAGATGCAACAAAAACTTAAAGTGCTGAAGTTGAATTTAGTGACAGAATTTTACTTTTTTATTCCTTAAAGTGAAATCATGTCTCTTTAAAAGGTCTTTTAATCTTCTCAAAGTCGTATTTGTTCTCAATGAACGTGATATGATTTTATCATGATTTGGGTTTCAGTTGCACTTGAGTGTTTGTGTTTGGCTAATGCTAATGCTACAAGTTACCACGTAGAACTACGTCCTCACTCAACCTTCTGTTGTGTCAGGCCAATATCACATAAACATCATGTAAAAAACAACATGTAAACATCATGTATAAAACATGTAAACGTCACGTAAAAAACATGTAAACATGTCAACATCACGTGAACATCATGTAAAAAACATGTAAACATCATGTAAATATCACCTTACAAACATGTAAACATCACGTAAAAACATGTAAACATCACGTGAACATCATGTAAAAAACATGTAAACATCATGTAAAAAACATGTAAACATGTCAGCATCACGTGAACAGCATGTAAAAAACATGTAAACATCATGTAAAAACATGTAAACATCACGTGAACATCATGTAAAAAACATGTAAAAACATGTAAACATGTCAACATCACGTGAACATCATGTAAACATCATGTAAAAACATGTAAACATCACGTGAACATCATGTAAAAAACATGTAAACATCATGTAAAAACATGTAAACATCACGTGAACATCATGTAAAAAACATGTAAACATCATGTAAAAACATGTAAACATGTAAACATCATGTATAAAACATGTAAACATGTCAACATCACGTGAACATCATGTGAAAAACATGTAAACATCATGTAAATATCACCTTACAAACATGTAAACATCATGTAAAAACATGTAAACATCACGTGAACATCATGTAAAAAACATGTAAACATCATGTGTAAACATGTAAACATTACGTGAACATCATGTAAAAAACATGTAAACATCATGTAAAAAACATGTAAACATTACGTGAACATCATGTAAAAAATATGTAAACATCATGTATAAAACATGTAAACATGTCAACATCACGTGAACATCATGTGAAAAACATGTAAACATCATGTAAATATCACCTTACAAACATGTAAACATCACGTAAAAACATGTAAACATCACGTGAACGTCATGTAAAAAACATGTAAACATCATGTAAAAAACATATAAACAATTCAGCATCACGTGAACATCATGTAAAAAACATGTAAACATCATGTAAAAACATGTAAACATCACGTGAACAAACATATAAACATGTCAGCATCACGTGAACAGCATGTAAAAAACATGTAAACATCATGTAAAAAACATGCAAACATCATGTAAAAAACATATAAACATGTCAGCATCACGTGAACAGCATGTAAAAAACATGTAAACATCATGTAAAAAACATGTAAACATCATGTAAAAAACATGTAAACATGTAAACATTACGTGAACATCATGTAAAAAACATGTAAACGTCACGTAAAAACATGTAAACATGTCAACATCACGTGAACATCATGTAAAAAACATGTAAACATCATGTAACTATCACCTTACAAACAAGTAAACATCACGTAAAAACATGTAAACATCACGTGAACATCATGTAAAAAACATGTAAACATCATGTAAAAAACATGTAAACATGTCAGCATCACATGAACATCATGTAAAAACATGTAAACATCATGTAAAAACATGTAAACATGTAAACATCACGTGAACATCACGTGAACATCATGTAAAAAACATGTAAACATCATGTAAAAACATAAACATGTCAACATCACGTGAACATCATGTAAAAAACATGTAAACATCATGTAAAAAACATGTAAACATCACGTGAACATCATGTAAAAAACATGTAAACATCATGTAAAAAACATGTAAACATGTAAACATTACGTTGTAAACATGTAAACATTACGTGAACA
Organism: Brachirus orientalis; assembly: GCA_016785285.1. Taxonomy (NCBI): domain Eukaryota; kingdom Metazoa; phylum Chordata; class Actinopteri; order Pleuronectiformes; family Soleidae; genus Brachirus; species Brachirus orientalis. Next base: position 123,362 of record JAFBJR010000174.1, read on the forward strand.
TCATGTAAAAAACATGTAAACGTCACGTAAAAACATGTAAACATGTCAACATCACGTGAACATCATGTAAAAAACATGTAAACATCACGTGAACATCATGTAAACATGTAAACATCACGTGAACATCATGTAAAAAACATGTAAACATCATGTAAAAACATAAACATGTAAACATCACGTGAACATCATGTAAAAAACTGTGTTCACATCATGTAAATATCACGTTACAAACATGTAAACATCACATAAAAATATGTAAACATCACGTAAAGAACTGTTCACATTATGTAAATATCACTTAAAAACATATAAACATAATGTTAGCATTTACTAAAAAATTAAAACACGTAATAAAGTAAATGTGTAAACAGTATGTTCACATCACGTAAACGTTACATAAACATTAGGTAAAAATCAAGTAAACACTGCGAGAACATTTAGTGAAAAATGTAAAAATGTAAACAACATGTAAATGTCACATAAACATTTTCACTCAGGAGATTACAGCCAAGGACGTAAATTTCTATCATTCTGGGATACTTGGACATTGTTTTGACCTCTGACCTTTGTCTGACCTGTGACCCTGTGTGACCTCAGTGAGAACCAGCTGCTGCAGCTGCTTTACCTCGAGTGCATCCTCTCCATGCTCAGCAGCTGTCCTCCCACAATGCACCTGTCCAGAGGCTTCACCGACCTCGTGTGGTAAGACTACCTATATTAGTGTTTCCTGCTCCCTCCAAAATAAAAGCATAGAGGCACGGATGTGAAATTGGATTGTCCTGGTGCAGTTGTTGATGAAAGAAAAGTTTCAAGTGGACGTTGTGTTTTCCGGTGTGTCCCTGAACGCTCCGCCTCTCAGGAAGCAGCTGTGTCCGTCCCTCGTGGCGATCATGGGAAATCCCGTCAATGACAAAACCTTCGCCTCCCACCACGGCCACACGGGGGCGTCAGAGAGAGACCGCCCCTCAGACAGACTCAGTCTAGGTATGTGGAGGGGAAGGGGGCGGAGCTTCAGCCGTTTCTGACTGTGAAGAAACAAAAATTGATACCATTGATTTGTCAGGAATCAACCAGGAGGCGGGGTCCTGTGGGGGAGGAGTCTCTGATCAGGGCAGGGGGTCGGGCTGCTCCTCCAGCGCCCCCGCCAGGATCGCCCCGGTGGTGCGGACGGTGTGTTACATCGCGGCAGAGCTGGTGCGTCTGGTCAGCTGCGTGGAGTCGATGAAGCCGGTGCTGCAGTCGCTTTATCACCGGATCCTCCTGTACCCGCCCCCTCAGCACCGCACTGAGGCCATACGCATCATGAGGGAGGTGGGCGGAGTCTCTCAGTCTGTGTGTGTGTGTGGGAGACAGAGAGTGAGAAGATGATCATGGAAAAATAAACATGATCTTAATGTAAGTGTGTGTGACACCAGACAAAATGTCCTCACTTTGATAAAGTGAGGACATTTTGTCTGGTCCTCACTTCTTTAAAGGGCTTTTTCAGGGTTAAGACCTGGTTTTAGGGTTAGGGTTGTCTCACCTCTGTGCGTGTCTCACCTCTGTGTGTGTCTCACCTCTGTGTGTGTGCGTGTCTCACCTCTGTGTGTGTGCGTGTGTGTGTCTCACCTCTGTGTGTGTCTCATCTTTGTGTGTGTCTCACCTCTGTGTGTGTGTGTGCGTGTGTGTCTCACCTCTGTGTGTGTGTCTCACCTCTGTGTGTGTGTGTGTCTCACCTCTGTGTGTGTGTGTGCGTGCGTGTCTCACCTCTGTGTGTGTGTGCGTGTGTGTGTCTCACCTCTGTGTGTGTCTCACCTCTGTGTGTGTGTGTGTGG
>JAFBJR010000174.1:125975-133475 GCA_016785285.1 Brachirus orientalis
TGTGTGTGTCTCACTTCTGTGTGCGTGTCTCACCTCTGTGTGCGTGTCTCACCTCTGTGTGCGTGTCTCACCTCTGTGCGTGTGCGTGTCTCACCTCTGTGTGCGTGTCTCACCTCTGTGCGTGTGTGTGTCTCACCTCTGTGTGCGTGTCTCACCTCTGTGTGTGTCTCACTTCTGTGTGCGTGTCTCACCTCTGTGTGTGTGTCTCACCTCTGTGTGCGTGTGTGTGTCTCACTTCTGTGTGCGTGTCTCACCTCTGTGTGCGTGTCTCGCCTCTGTGTGTGTCTCACCTCTGTGTGTGTGTCTCACTTCTGTGTGCGTGTCTCACCTCTGTGTGCGTGTCTCGCCTCTGTGTGTGTCTCACCTCTGTGTGCGTGTGTGTGTCTCACCTCTGTGTGCGTGTCTCACCTCTGTGCGTGTGTCAGATTGTGGGCAGTCCTCAGCGTCTCTATGACCTCGCTGGTCCGTCATTGGTTGAACCTGAATCCAGGAAGCGCTCGTTCTCAAAGAGGAAGTCTCACCTGGACCTGCTGAAACTGTGAGTGACTCCGCCCACTTTGTCCCACCTTCATTTGATTTGCTGAGTCATAATGTGTGTGTGTGTGTGTGTGGTGCAGTGTGATGGACGGGATGACGGAGGCGTGTATGAAGGGCGGGATCGAGGCGTGTTACTCGTCGGTGTCGTGCGCCTGCGCTCTCCTCGCCGCTTTGGACGAACTGTCACATGGTCGCGGTCTCCAGCCTGAGCAGGTACGAGCGGAGACACCGTGACTCAGCAAAGTCTCAGGTCAAACGGTGACTTAGCGTTTTGTCGTTGTTTTTTCACAGGCGCGGCTTCTCCTCAGACGATTGGACGACCTGAAAGAGGGGGCGGAGTCAACACGTGAGTCCATGGAGATCAACGAGGCGGACTTCAGGTGGCAGAGACACATCCTGTCCTCTGAGCAGCTGCTCTGGGACTCCACCTCCACCGCCAACATGGCCGCCACCACAGAGCGCAGCCCCGACATCAGCATCAGCATCACCACGGAGACGGGACAAACCACCCTGGATCTGGAGGTGGGGGGGACGGGCCTGGATCCAGGCCACACCCCTCCCGAGGAGCACGACGAGGACGTTCGCCTGCCGTCACCCTCGCTCTGCGAGGAGGACGCCAAACGTGAGCGGAGTGACGAGCCGGAGCAGGGGGGAGGGGCATTGGAGGGGAGGGGCCTGAGAGGAGGGGGTGTGGTTCCTCCAGACGTGGTCCAGAGGAGCCACGCCCTTGTTTATCCGGACATCACCAACTTCCTGTCTGTAGAGTCCAGAGCGAGGTCACATCACGCCGCGGGGTCACGATACAGCGAGAGCAACTTCAGGTACGAGTGTGTGTGTGTGTGTGTGTGTGTGTGTGTGTGTGTGTGTGTGTGTGTGTGTGTGTGTGTGTGTGTGTAGCTGGTCTTCCTCATGTTATGGGGACCTACATGTGTCTCCACACTCACATTATGGGGACTTGTCTTCCTTATGGGGACAAAAATCAAGTCCCCATAACGTAATTGACTCCATTTTAAGGTGAAGACATGTTTTAAAGTTAGGCTGAGGTTAGGGTTAGGTTAAGGTTAGAGGTCAGGGTTAGGGTTAGGGCACTAGTAATGATGGTTAAGGTTAGAGTAAGTCTGCAGGAAATGAATGGAAGTCAATGGGATGTCCTCTGTCGTCATGGAGACCAGCGTGTGTGTGTTCTGGTTCTCTGACGTCCGTGTCATCCACAGCATGGAGGAGCAGGACTTGTCACGGACAGAGTTTGACTCATGTGATCAGTACTCCATGGCGGCAGAGAAAGACTCGGGACGCTCCGACGTCTCCGACATCGGCTCCGACAACGTGTCACTGGCCGACGAGGAGCAGCAGATGCCGCGTGACTGCTCGGGCCACCGCTCGCTCCGCTCCGCCGCCCTCTCCCTCAAACTGCTCCGTCACCAGGAGGCGGACCAACAGAGCGCCAGACTGTTCGTCCAATCGCTGGCTGCGCTGCTGCCGCGGCTGCTGGGACTCACCACGGCAACAGAGGTCGACCTGGCTCTGCAGAGCTTCTCGTCCAACTTCTGTTCCGGGCTGCAGGCTGGTGAGGGGGGCGGAGTCTCTGTGTGTGTGTGTGTGTGTGTGTGTCACTGTACCAGCATCAGCTGAGGCTCATGGGTAATTGAGTTTTTTAAATCCCAGACTTAAACAAAACGAATGAAATAAAGAATTAGAGCTAAAATTAATGAAACAGAACATTTTTTTCTGGTTCTACAGTATGAGGTTCTGAAACATAGTCACATGTTACTTACAGGTGACAGCAAGAGGCGAGTAGTTCAAGTCTATGATATCTACAGAACATGTTCACGTCTTTATCTCAATGTTAGACAGACTTTTCCAACAGGAAACTGAGGTTTGTAAACCACTCACTCTCCCACACCAAAGTCCATAGAGAAAATCAGTGATTTTAGCTCACAGGGACACAGGAGTTGTTGATCCACTGCTGCCTCCATCACTAAGTTCAAATGTCTTATTTTGTCACTTCGGCATCAAAAACCCTTTGTTCAGATTTACCTCAGTGACACAAAGTGACCACACGAGGCAGCAGTAGACCAGCAGCTCCTGTGTCCCTGTGAGCTAAAATCACTGATTTTCTCTTTGGACTTTGGTGTGGGAGAGTGAGTGGTTTACAAACTTGAGTTTCCTGTTGGAAAAGTCTGTCTAACAGTGAGATAAAGATGTGAACATGTGTTTAAGATATTGTAGACTTAAACAGAACATTGAATGCTGATTTTGTGTACATTGACTATTTCATTAAATTTCATTGTGTGAAAAATTAGCATCATATTTGACGTAAATGTACTTTAACGGCGAGTTTAAAACTGGCCGAGCAGCTGTAACTATGGTTACGTGACCCCGCCCTCGCTCTCTCTCCAGGTGGGATTCACTCCCCGGGGTTCGAGGCGGGTGACACTCTGAGCTGTCAGTCACTGATGAACGCAGACGGACTCTACCTGGTGTCGTATTATGCTCTGCTGCTCAACCTCAAACTCTGCTGCTGCGACTACTACAGACGCCGAGCGCTCGCCCCCGACCTCGGCCTGGTGAGCGCCGCGACCTCTGTGACCTCTGTGACCTCTGTGACATCACTGAGTGGAGAGAGAGCATGACTGACCTGTGTGTGTGTGTGTGTGCAGAAGGAGTTTGTGCGTCTCATCCAGAGCAGTGGCGTCCTTGTCGTCCTGTCTCAGGCTTGGATCGAGGAGCTTTATCACCAGGTGTTAGAGCGCAACCTGCTGGCTGAGGCTGGTTACTGGGGCTCAGCAGAGGAACACACACTGCCACTCATCACCATGCTGACAGGTACACACACACACACACACACACACACACACACACACACACACACACACATCCACCGTCCTTTTGTCCTTCATTTATTGAATGAAGTGATTTCACCTGTGCTCCACTAGGTGGCAGAATGTTAGCATGTCGAGCATCATCCACAGTCTTTCTATCATCCATGGAGTTTGAAAATTTCCAATTCTTTAAGTTGATGGGAAATAAAATCAGTTTCCTCATCAGTGCAAAGAATTACATCAACCAAAATGGCTGCCAGTGGAGACACAAGGAAAAAAATCTAATTTTAGCCACTTATCAAAAGATTGAGACAGGAAAAGTCTAATTCTATTATTATTTAATTAGTGTTTCTGGGAACAGAGGAGACACACACACACATTTATTGGTGTTTTCCTAAGTGAAATGTGACATAATCTCATCTCACAGCTTCATCAAAGAGAACGACTGTAATCAGATTAAAAACTGCATCAACCTTCGCTGTGAGAAAACGATAAAATCAACAAGAGAAGAAGAAGAAAATGCTGTAAACACATCAGTTACAGATTAAAAACATCCTCCAGGTTAATCACCTTAAAAAACTGTATATGTATTTTAACCTGTGTGAGTTAAAGGGATAGTTCATGTCTTTAATGTCTGGTTGGATGATTTTCCAACAGGAAAGTGAAGTTTGTAAACCACTCACTCTCCCACACCAAAGTCCATAGAGAAAATCAGTGATTTTACATCACAGGGACACAGGAGCTGCTGGTCTACTGCTGCCTCGTGTGGTCACTTTGTGTCACTGATGTATGTCTAAATTAAATATTTCTAATGCTGAAATCACAGAACAAGACATTAGAACTTAGTGATGGAGGCAGCAGTGGATCAACAACTCCTGTGTGCTGTGATGATAAAATCACTGATTTTCTCTATGGACTTTGGTGTGGGAGAGTGAGTGGTTTATAAAGTCTCTCTCTCTCTCAGATATTGACGGTCTGGGCAGCAGTGCGATCGGCGGTCAGCTGATCAGACGAGCGTCCAGTCCGTCACCGCTCAGCTGTGAAAGGGTCAGCAGTGACACGGCGACGGCAGGTGAGTGAGACGGTCAGTTCAGAGGAGGAGGAGCCTTCTCGCCGCAGTGCCCTCTCAAGCTCCGCCCACACTCAGACGCATTCTGCGTGTTTTTCAGGAGCCTTGTTCTCGCGCTTCATCCTCACCGGCGTGTGGAAGAACCTGATCGACGTGCTGTCCACCCCGCTGACCGGCCGCATGGCGGGAAGCTCCAAAGGGCTGGCGTTCATCCTGGGAGCGGACGGCGTCAAAGAGCAGAGTCAGAGAGAGCGAGACGCCATCTGTCTGAGTTTAGACGGTCTGAGGAAGGCCGCGGCCCTCAGCTGCGCTCTGGGTGAGTTTACACCGAACCGCCACGCGTTTGGTCACCGCGGAGACGTCGTGCTTATGACAACACGTGTGTGTGTGTGTGTGGCAGGTGTGGCGTCGAACTGTGCTTCAGCTTTAGCTCAGATGGCTGCAGCTTCCTGTGTGCAGGAGGAGAAGGAGGAGAGAGAGACGGGAGAGACGGGGGACACTATCACACAAGGTACAAGAGGTCATGAGGCCATGTTCTGTTGTCTTGGGGCATGTGTGTGTGTTCTTGTATTTGTTACCTCTTTAGGACCTTCTCTATCCCAAACACTGACCTTATCAGGACCAGTAGTCCTCATGGAAACCAAAACCTGGTCCTCATGGAGACAGAACTGGTTAAGTTTAGGACTAAGATTTGAATTGTGGTTAGGTTAAGGCTTTGTTTAGTCTGTTTAAATGAATGGAAATCGATGCAGAGTCCTAAAAAGAGTGTGTGTGTGTGTAGCTGGTCTTCCTCATGTTGTGGGGACCTAAATGTGTCTCCACACTCACATTATGGGGACTTGTCTTCCTCATGGGGACAAAAATCAAGTCCCCATAACGTAAATGACTCCATTTTAAGGTGAAGACATGTTTTAAAGTTAGGCTGAGGTTAGGGTTAGGTTAAGGTTAGAGGTCAGGGTTAGGGTTAGGACACTGGTAATTATGGTTAAGCTTAGAGTAAGTCCGCAGGAAATGAATGGAAGTCAATGGGATGTCCTCTGTAGTCATGGAAACCTGTGTGTGTGCAGTGAAGCAGCGTCTCGAGCAGATGTCTCGTCCTCCTGGTGTCCGTCTCCACACGGCTCACGTGTTGTGCATGGACGCCATCTTGAATGTAGGACTGGAGATGGGCAGTCACAACCACGACTGCTGGCCACACGTGTTCAGGTACGCACACGCACACGCACACGCACACAGACGTGTGGTGTACTTCATGTGTACATTTGCATATTATGAATTTTACATCATGTTTACCTCTTTTCCCCCCCCTCCCCCCAGAGTGACCGAGTACATCAGTTCCCTGGAACACTCTCACTTCAGCGACGGGTCTCTGCCTCCGTCGTCCCTGACGACCATCACGCAGCAGCAGCAGCAGAGCGTGGACGTCGGGCAGGAGCTGAGCGGCGAGCTCGGCGCCGAGCCGGAGCTCGGACTGAGTCAGCCGGTCATCCAGCCTTTGTCCATCCAGGAGCTGCTGAGGGAGAGCAGAGGGGGAGGAGCAGGAGGGGGGCGGGGCTTGGAGCTGAGGGGCGGGAGCCTGATGAGCGGCACCGGCGCCGCCAAGGCCGTGTGTACGCTGTCAACGCAGGCGGACAGGTGAGACGGAGACGCCGTTATGTCACAAATAAACACAACTGAGTTGATGTTCAGAGTTAAACCACAAGGTGGCAGCAGCAGAACACACACACACACACAGAAGAGACTGAATGTTCTGTGAGGACTTTATGTCTGAAAAGCCAAATTACTTCTATTAAAAATGAGTTTTCATGTGTTTTGTTTTGGTTGCGGTGTGCGTGCGTGTGTGTGCGTGCGTGTGTGTTTGTGTGTGTGTGTGTGTTTTGCAGGTTGTTTGAAGAAGCAGCCACTAAACTGAACCTGGTTGGTTTGGTGTTTTTCCTGCAGCAGCTCAGAAAAGCATCTCAGTCACAGCTGTTTGACTCAGTGACTGAGACTGGAGACTATTCACTGGCCATGCCAGGTACACGCACACGTGCACACACACATACACGTGCACACACACATACTGCCTCGTGTGGTCACTTTGTGTCACTGAGGTCAATCTGAACAAAGGATTTTATATGCCGAATTGACAAAATAAAACATTAGAACTTAGTGATGGAGGCAGCAGTAGACCAGCAGCTCCTGTGTCCCTGTGAGCTAAAATCACTGATTTTCTCTATGGACTTTGGTGTGGGAGAGTGAGTGGTTTACAAACTTCACTTTCCTGTTGGAAAAGTCTGTCTGACAGTGAGATAAAGACGTGAACATGTTCTGAAGACATTGGAGGTGCTCACAGCACAGTCAGAACCTCATACTGTGTAAAGAGAACATTAGTTTTGTATCAGACATTTCTTCATGGTCTGTAGGTGAAGCTAAATCGACGTTGGAACGCCGCAGCGCCCTCCACCTCTTCCGTTTGGGTGAGGCCATGTTGCGGATCGTGAGGAACAAGAACCGACCTTTGCTACACATGATGAGGGCATGGAGCGTGGTGGCGCCACACCTGGTGGAGGTAAGGAACTGCAGCCTGTTTTTCAAAACACTTCTGTCTTTGTTGTTAGCATCCACTGTCTGTCGTGCAAAGGGGAACAAAGGGAGACGAGATTAGCGCCCCCTATGAGAACTGCACCCTGCACTGTGAATGAATGCAGAGACAGACGTTTGTGTTTCCTCAGGCGGCGTGTCACAAAGAGCGTCATGTATCGCAGAAGGCCGTTTCCTTCATCCACGACGTGCTGACGGAGGTGCTGTCCAGCTGGGCGGAGCTTCCACACTTCCACTTCAACGAGGCCCTCTTCAGGCCATTCGAACACATCATGCAGCTGGAGCTCTGTGACGAGGACGTGCAGGACCAGGTCTGCGACACTTCCAACATCCCTTACAAATATAAGCTAGCTTCTTAACTTCAGTCAGTTGTTCCAAATTGGAAACGTGCGATTAGCAATTAAAACGTTGCCATTGTCTTTTCGTAGTCAGCCCTGTTTCCCTCTAACCTGTGCAGACGTCGACTGTAGAACAGCTTATAGACAACCT
>JAFBJR010000174.1:138475-141197 GCA_016785285.1 Brachirus orientalis
TGTTGCCATGTTGTTATCATGTTGTTATTATGTTGTTGTTGTTGTTGGTTGTTGTTATTGGTTGTTGTTATGTTGTTGTTGTTGTTGTCATGTTGTTGTTGTTGTTGTTGTTGTTATCATGTTGTTGTTGTTATGTTGTTGTTGTTGGTTGTTGTTATGTTGTTGCTGTTGTTGTTGTCATGTTGTTGTTGTTGGTTGTTGTTATGTTGTTGCTGTTGTTGTTGTTATCATGTTGTTGTTGTTGTTGTTGTTATCATGTTGTTGTTGTTATGTTATTGGTTGTTGTTATGTTGTTGCTGTTGTTGGTTGTTGTTATGTTGTTGTTGTTATGTTTTTGTTGTCATGTTGTTGTTGCTGTTGTTGTTGTCATGTTGTTGTTGTTGGTTGTTGTTATGTTGTTGCTGTTGTTATCATGTTGTTGTTGTTGTTGTTGTTATCATGTTGTTGTTGTTATGTTATTGGTTGTTGTTATGTTGTTGCTGTTGTTGGTTGTTGTTATGTTGTTGTTGTTATGTTTTTGTTGTCATGTTGTTGTTGTTGTTGTTGTTTACAGACATTGGCTACGAGTCGCTGATAAACCTGATGTTGAAGGACCTGTTTAAGCTGCTGGTGGCCTGTGTGTCTGAACCTGCAGAGACCATCTCCAGAGTGGGCTGTTCCTGCATCAGGTAACCATGGCGACAGCCACGCCTTCCTGTCCTCACATGATGTGCCTCACCTGTTGATAACATAGTAACAGGCATTCTTATTGGTTAAAGTCACCTGTGTGTGATGCTGATGCTCCGCCCCCTCTGCAGGTATGTGCTGGTCACAGTCGGTCCCGTGTTCACGGAGGAGATGTGGCGTTTGGCGTGCTGCGCCCTGCAGGATGCTTTCACCGCTACATTAGAACCTGTCAAGGTAAAAAAAACACTGTGTCCATATGTGTGTGTGTGTGTGCGTGTGTATAATATATATAAACCAATCAGGTGTTGGTGTGAGGTGTCACACCAGTGACAAGTGTTAGACATGTGACCAGAATGACCTGAAATGACCTTTGTACACCTGTGTTTGGTCAGTATTGGGGGCGGGGCTTCTGGTGTTTGCAGCAGCCAGTCAGCAGGGGGCGATGCAGATGTTTTTGGGAGCTATTATGTTGTCAGTGGTTACACAGAGACACTGATGACATAATCTGATGTGAACAGAAATAATCTGAACTCATATAATCTTAACCCCCCCACACACACACACACACACAGAGTGTCTGCAGATGTTTTTTCTCTTAACTATGTCAGTGTATGTTCATGTTTTCTTTCTAATAAATTTCAGTGTTAATTGGTCAAGATTAAAAAAAGACAAACACATCTTGATATAATTGTCACCTTGTTGTGATAAAGACTGACCTTTAACCTCTGGGGCCTGATCGTTTAATCTCACTCCTAAACTGAATAATGAGTTGGTAGCTGATCATTTGTCCTGATGATGATGATGATGATGAGGATGATGATGTAGTTACCTGCTGTTTTGATGTGATCTTCGAGGACCGTGACAGATCACAGATTAACAGATTAACAGCCTCAGTGGCTGCTGCTCCACTTCAGCTGTGTGTGTGTGTGTGTGTTCTTGTACTTGCTGCAGAGTGAGGACATTTTGTCTGGTCCTCACTTCTTTAAAGGGCTTTTTCAGGGTTAAGACCTGGTTTTAGGGTTAGGATTAGTTGTGATGGTTAAGGTTAGGGTAAGGGGCTAGAGAATATGTTATGTCTATGAGGGTCCTCACTATGATAGAAGCACAAACACGTGTGTGTCATAGACTGCAGTGTAGCAGCTTTGCAGCTTAGAGTACTCTGTGTGAGATGATGATGATAATTTAATCCACGCTGACAGATTTTCACTTCATGTCTCGTCACACGTCACTTGTTTGCTTACTGATGTGATAAATAAAATATTCGATTTAATATCAATCAACATATAACATGTCAGAAGTTTCTGTGATCGTTCAAAGTGATTGGTCAGATTTTATGACCTACTGTACTTTGTAAACCACTCACTCTCCCACACCAAAGTCCATAGAGAAAATCGGTGATTTCACATCACAGCACACAGGAGTTGTTGATCCACTGCTGCCTCCATCACAAGTTCACATGTCTTATTTAGTAAAATTCTGTGTTTGAAATCCTTAATTTAGATTTACGTCAGTGACACAAAGTGACCACACGAGGCAGCAGTAGACCAGCAGCTCCTGTGTCCCTGTGATGTAAAATCACTGATTTTCTCTATGGACTTTGGTGTGGGAGAGTGAGTGGTTTACAAAGTACAGTAGGTCATAAAATCCGACCAATCACTTTGAACGATCACAGAAACTTCTGACATGTTATATGTTGATTGATATTAAATCGAATATTTTATTTATCACATCAGTAAGCAAACAAGTGACGTGTGACGAGACATGAAGTGAAAATCTGTCAGCGTGGATTAAATTATCATCATCATCTCACACAGAGTACTCTAAGCTGCAAAGCTGCTACACTGCAGTCTATGACACACACGTGTTTGTGCTTCTATCATAGTGAGGACCCTCATAGACATAACATATTCTCTAGCCCCTTACCCTAACCTTAACCATCACAACTAATCCTAACCCTAAAACCAGGTCTTAACCCTGAAAAAGCCCTTTAAAGAAGTGAGGACCAGACAAAATGTCCTCACTCTGCAGCAAGTACAAGAACACACACACACACACA
>JAFBJR010000174.1:141505-178317 GCA_016785285.1 Brachirus orientalis
CACACAGACACACACAGACACACACAGACACACACATACACACATACACACACACGCACACACGCACACACAGACACACGCACACACACGCACACAGACACACACACACACAGACGCACACACAGACAGACGCACACACAGACACACAGACAGACACACGCACACACGCACACACAGACACACGCACACACACGCACACAGACAGACACACACACAGACACACACACAGACAGACGCACACACAGACACACAGACAGACACACGCACACACAGACACACGCACACACACGCACACAGACAGACACACACACAGACACACACACACTCTCTGTATACAGTATATTTGTTCATGTCTGTGTAAAACTGATAATACAGCAGAATTAGTTTTATTGTTTATAAACTGACTGGACTTATGTTTCACCTTCTTCAGTTCTGACAAACCGGTGGGAGAAAACCTGGTATTTAACAAACTCTGATATTAAAGACTCATATTTATTATCCACACAGTCGTTAAGTTGAACAAAGCAGATCATTGACTCCTCCCACTTTCAGCAAAGGACAGCGTTGTAGGTGGACTCAGTCCACGTCCTCTGTCTCTCAGGTGACCTTAACAAAGGTCAAACCTAAGTCCGCTCACCTACAGAAGTAAAACATGGAGATAAACTAAAGTTTCTTCTGTGACATCAGTGACATTAATGAACATGTTTTTTCTCTGTTTATTTATGTTTTTGCTGCGTTTCAGGAAAATCGGGTAAGTTTGTTTTTTTTTGTATGAAATGTTTGTTTACGTTCAGAAGTCGTGTGAACGTGACAGTCGCCATCTTGGACGCGTGTTTATATCAGAGGTTTTGAACAGGTTTGTCACTGAATGGTAAAGTGATGAGGACACTGTTGCCAGGCAACAGCAACATGGACCCGGGTTTCAGGGAGTGAAGAAACGTTGCTGTACGACTAAAATTATCATTAAATAAATAATGTTCTCGTTGTTCCACCGTGATTTAAAACATTAGCAAACATGTAGCAACTCGTGTTACTTTAAGAAAATAATTCACTTATGATGTTGTCAACAACATTAGGGGGCGCTCTCGTTGACCATATTTAAACTTATAGAACTGGTTTTATCTTTTTCATCAAAGTATTAGAACTGGTTTTAACTGTTCCAACACTTCAAAACACTTTTTTAAAAAGAATCCTTTTAAATTGTTTTCTAAACACTGTAAACTTTTAAACTGGTTTCAACTGGTTGAAATTCCGTCACTTTTTTAAACTGGTTTAAACAGTTTTCACTTTTTAAGCTTGTTTGAATTGGTTGTGTGTGAGCTGAGGTCACAGGTCATAGGTCACAGGTCATAGGTCGCCTCATGCCGCCCTGGTCTCTGCAGGATCCCGTTCCGGAACATCGTGGTCAGCCTCCTGTCACACCAGGTTCTGCTGCAGAACCTCTACGACATCCTGCTGGACGAGTTCATCAAACAGCCCGAGGGTCACGAGAGGGTCACACCGGTGACCTCTGACCCCAGCAGACCCTCCGCAGGCTTCTTACGCTACATCTCCATGACCAACTTAGCCATCATCCTGGACCTGCTGCTGGACTCGTACAGGTTTCAGCCTCATTCCTCCACAACAGTTGACCAACAATGTTGATTCTTTTCCGATCAATAAAGGTATTGATGTGTCTTTGTAGGACGGCTCGTGACTTTGACACTCGTCCTGGTCTGAAGTATCTGCTCATGAAGGTGTCGGGTGTTTGTGGAGCAGCAAACCTTTACCGTCAGTCGGCCATGAGCTTCAACCTTTACTTCCAGGCTCTGCTGAGCGCCATCTTGAGTCAGGCAGAGGGAATGACAGCACAGCAGGTCAGAGCAAACATCCAAACATGTGACACATCACACGGTGACGGACACTCTTCACTGACCAAACAGATACTTTAGTATATTAAAGGGACAGTTGAGATTTTTGTGTGAGGCGCTGACACCGACCTCTGACTCATTGCAACTGTTTTTATTTAATCACTCTTTAAATGGTTTTCAATTTAACTTCTCTGTGTTTTTGTCTGTTATTATATTTATCTTTAGTATGTAGTCAGTGTTTGTAAACCACTCACTCTCCCACACCAAAGTCCATAGAGAAAATCAGAGATTTTAGCTCACAGGGACACGAGCTGCTGGTCTACTGCTGCCTCGTGTGGTCACTTTGTGTCACTAAAATAAATATAAATTAAGATTTTCAAATGCTGAACTGACAAAATAAGACATTTGAACTTAGTGATGGAGGCAGCAGTGGATCAACAACTCCTGTGTCCCTGTGAGCTAAAATCACTGATTTTCTCTATGGACTTTTGTATTGAAGACAACTGAGTTTAAAATGAGTTTATCCACTTCTAAAAATACTTTAATAATAAAATTGACATCAGTTTAAACCTTTGATGTCTTAAAACACATTTACATCTTTATCTCATTGTTAGACAGGGTTTACAAACTTCACTTTCCTGTTGGAAAAGTCTGTCTAACAGTGAGATAAAGTCATGAACATGTTCTGAAGATGTCGCAGACTTAAACTGACGTAGATTTTATTATTAAAGTCTTTTCAGAAGTGGATAAACCTATAATTGTCTTCAATACAAAAGTCCATAGAGAAAACCAGTGATTTTGCATCACAGCACACAGGAGTTGTTGATCCACTGCTGCCTCCATCACTAAGTTCAAATGTCTTATTTTGTCAGTTCAGCATTTGAAAATCTTAATTTATATTTATTTTAGTGACACAAAGTGACCACACGAGGCAGCAGTAGACCAGCAGCTCCTGTGTCCCTGTGAGCTAAAATCACTGATTTTCTCTATGGACTTTGGTGTGGGAGAGTGAGTGGTTTACAAACTTCACTTTCCTGTTGGAAAAGTCTGTCTGACAGTGACATAAAGACGTGAACATGTTCTTAAAATATCATAGACTTAAAATTACATAGATTTTTTTAGTTTTTGTTAAGTGGCTCAAATCAGTTTTTCTTTATGTCTCTACTGGCAGCCATTTTGTTTTCCCTGGGAGTGAGCCTCTGTGTCTCAGGCTGGTTCTCAGCAGCAGGGGGCGCTCACAGCACAGTCAGTGCTGACTATGTGCCATTACCTCATATAACCATGCTTAAAATAATCCTGAAGTGTCCCTTTTAAAGACATGTCAGCATGAGTGAGTCTCACCTGTGTTTACAGGTGAAGAGGATCCTGTATGAGGAGGAGGAGGGGAGTTCTGACTCCTCCCACCCTGGTTCTGCTTCATCAGAGGACGAAGACATATTTGAAGAGACAGCACAGGTGAGACACACACACACACTGGTTTCCATGACTACAGAGGACATTCCATTGACTTCCATTCATTTCCTGCAGACTTACTCTAACCTTAACCATAATTACTAGTGTCCTAACCCTAACCCTGACCTCTAACCTTAACCTAACCCTAACCTCAGCCTAACTTTAAAACATGTCTTCACCTTAAAATGGAGTCATTTACGTTATGGGGACTTGATTTTTGTCCCCATAAGGAAGACAAGTCCCCATAATGTGAGTGTGGAGACACATTTAGGTCCCCACAACATGAGGAAGACCAGCTACACACACACACACACACACACCTCCTCATCCTCTCTCTCACCACAGGTCAGTCCTCCTCGTGGGCGGGACAGACGTCACCCGTGGCGAGAGCCCGTCCCGTCGCTCAGCGTGCAGCCACTGGGCGGAGCCGACTGGGCGTGGCTTGTCAAACGTCTGTACAAGCTGTGCATGGATCTGTGTAACAGCTACATCCAGATGCACCGCGACCTGGAGAGCACGCTGGAGGAGGCGGCGCTGCTAAGGGGCGGGGCCGTGGGGGGCGGGGCCGACCAAGTCTTCTTCCTGCCTCTCTTCCAGTCAGAGACGTCCACACCCACGTCACTGGGCGGGTTTTCAGCGAGGGGCACGCCCTCAGAGGAAGGCGGGTACAGGTGTCAGGTGACGGACGTAAGCACGACATCACCGGGAGACATGACCACGCCCAGTCCAGGATTCAGGTCAGTCCGTGTGTATCCATGGTAACCACACCACAGAAGCATAATGGGATGTTTTATTAACTGACTTCCTGTTTTCACAGCTCTACAGGAAGTCTGCCTCACCACTTCCGCACCGGAGGAGGAGAGAGGCGGGACTCTGGCATCACGTCAAGCTCGTTAGGAGGCGGAGCTCCTGGTGGCGTCGCTGGAACGGGGAGGAGAAAGGAATGGTGGGAAAATGCCGGAAACAAACTTTACACCATCGCCACCGACAAAACTATCAGCAAACTGATGACGGAGTACAAACGCAGGAAGCAGCCGCCACCGCCATCGCAGAGCCTCATCAACATGTTCATGAAGGAGCAGGGACGCACCCCCACTGTCGCCACGGCAACAGGAGGTGGAGCCACCGGTGAGAGGAGGAGCCCCGCGGAGCCACAGAGGCCCCCGCAGAGACCTCAGCAGCTGGTGGACCAGCAGGGGCCGCCACTGAGACACTCGGTCAGCGCCGGACCTGAGGTTCTGAGGCAGGAGAGGCCGAGGTCCGGATCAACCTTCAGCTCCCACAACGTGTCCCTGAGGGATGCCGAGGCTCAGATCCAGGTTCCACACTTTATCAATAACCATCATCACTAATCAATAACTGTTGATAAGTGACATAAAACCAACTGAAAATAAAGAATAATAAAAGATTTTTATTTAAGTTACTAAAACACACGTGTACACGCACACGCGTGTGTGTACTTGTACGCATGTGTGTGTACTTGTACATGTGTGTGTGTGTACTTGTACATGTGTGTGTGTGTACTTGTACGTGCGTGTGTGTACTGGTACACGTGTGTGTACTTGTACGCATGTGTGTGTACTTGTACACGCGTGTTTGTGTACTTGTACACGCGTGTTTGTGTACTTGTACGTGCGTGTGTGTACTCGTACACGTGTGTGTACTTGTATGTGCGTGTGTGTACTTGTACATGTGTGTGTGTGTACTTGTACGTGCGTGTGTGTGTACTTGTACGTGCGTGTGTGTGTACTCATACATGTGTGTGTGTGTGTACTTGTACGTGCGTGTGTGTACTCGTACACGTGTGTGTACTTGTACATGTGTGTGTACTTGTACACGTGTGTGTGTACTCGTACACACGTGTGTGTACTTGTACGTGCGTGTGTGTACTGGTACACGTGTGTGTACTTGTACGTGTGTGTGTACTTGTACACGTGTGTGTACGTGTACGTGTGTACTTGTACGTGTGTGTGTACTCGTACACGCGTGTGTGTGTACTTGTACACGCGTGTGTGTACTTGTACATGTGTGTGTGTACTTGTACACGCGTGTTTGTGTACTTGTACACGTGTGTGTACTCGTACACGTGTGTGTACTCGTACATGTGTGTGTGTACTTGTACATGTGTGTGTGTACTTGTACATGTGTGTGTGTACTTGTACACGCGTGTTTGTGTACTTGTACACGTGTGTGTACTCGTACACGTGTGTGTACTTGTACATGTGTGTGTGTACTTGTACACCTGTATTTGTGTACTTGTACACGTGTGTGTACTCGTACACGTGTGTGTGTACCACAGAGGCTCAGCTGTTTTCATTGTGATGTAAACTGTTATGATAATATTCAATGTTCAATGATGTCATCATACAATGATGTCATCATACAATGATGTCATCATACATGACGCTCTCTCCTTTTGTCTCCTCCCCCACAGGCGTGGACCAACATGGTCCTGACCCTCCTTAACCACGCCCTCCTCCTGTCAGACTCCGCCTTCCTGGCGCTCCAGCCGGCGCTCTACCCGTGTCTCATTCAGCTGTCGTGTCACGTCACGGACGCCCGTGTGCGGCAGGCGTTGCGTGAGTGGCTGGGCCGCGTGGGCCGACTCTATGACATCATCCTGTGACGTGGCGGCGGCGGAGCGCCCCCTGCTGAAGGACGCAGACGCTCCATCAGTAAAAACACAGTTTATGTTTGATGTTGTTTGACGCCATCTTGTTGTTGAGAGGTGGGCGTGGCAGGCTGTGACATCGACACGTGATTGGTCGATGAGCGGAAACGAGAGAAGAACAAAGGACGAGCAAAACCGTCAACGTGCAATGACTTCTGGGAAACTGTGGTTCACGCCCACTTTTAGCAGTATTTACACATGTGATCGGAGCAGAGCAGTGGCTCATGGGTAAATGTCATGTGACACAGAGAGAGGCGGAGTTTACTAAAGCAGATGACATCATCAAATGGAAGTTTCACACTTTGACCAGACGTGTCGTGACCTTCCAAACCTTCATGATGATGATGATGATGATCTATGACATCATCTGTCTGAAACCAAAGATGGCGCCAAAGTCAAAGAAAAGTGACCAGTCAGCTGATCGACCGCTAACGTGTTTGTGAACGTGTCTCTTCTTCTTCATGTTTTCTTTTAAAGGTCAAAGGTCCCGCTGTGACGTCGCTCTTCTGCTGCGTTTCGTCATCGGCCGCCGTTCTGTCCGTTAGCCGTAAACGCTGCCAATAAACACGCAGCGTTTTCCGTTTATCGTGTTCGCGCAAACTTTCACTAACTCTTATCTCTTTTTTTCTGAAACGTCTATGTTACATCACGTGTCATAATTTATGAATTTAAAGACGCACGTACACGTAAACGCCACACGGTGGGGCGCGGGGTCCAACTGGGATTCGAACCGGTGACCTTCTGCCTGCAGCTGCTGCGTTTTGGACCTTGTGCTTTTGTCGCTCGGCTGCTGTTTGTGTTAACGTGTGTTTAACGTGTTCCTTTTACGATGTTTGTCTTGTTAAAACTGTCGTTTAAACGTGTTTTGGTTTTTGTTTCAGCTTCATGAAATAAAATAAAAACATTCAATTATCATCTGATTCTGTTTTCCTACATTTATCAGCTGTTGTTTACATTCAGGCCCCGCCTACTTTGGAGGGCGTGGTCTCTGCAGCAGAGATGAACTTAAATATTTAAACTTGTTTTCCTGATTCGTCTGTAGTTTGCAATGAATTCTGGGAAACACTGAACTATGTGGATCCAACTGTCCAATCCTACGCTGCTCAGGTAAGAAAGGGGGCGGAGCCTTTGGAATGAGGTGACATCACTCCGAGTTGTGATGCTGCATTATTGTTTTCTTTTTGGCCACGCCCACTTATTGACATCACAGACTTTATGGTTTATATTTCTCTCTGTGCTGACATTCACACATTCACATGAATATCACCATCATCAGGATAATAATAATCACAGCTTTCTGCTGAGGACCACAGTCTTCTCTGTGGTCTTCTCTCAGGACGTCCTCTCGTCCTGTCTCTGCTGTCCCTTGGCCCCGCCCACTGTCCCAGTCCCACTGTGTCCTGGTGGACAGCTGTTGTGAACAGATGTTGTTCAGGATTAAAGTCACTGATGAACGAATGAATTCAAACAAATCTGCTCTTTTCATTTTTACTCTGTTTTAACTTCAGCTGCAGCATAAGCTGATTAAAGAGGACACTGTCTCTTTCTCATCACTTCATAAAGTGTCAAATTGACCCAGTTTGTCAAGTGACAGGTCACATGACACTGTGTGTGTGTGTGTGGCTGGTCTTCCTCATGTTGTGGGGACCTAAATGTGTCTCCACACTCACATTGTGGGGACTTGTCTTCCTTATGGGGACAAAAATCAAGTCCCCATAACATAAATGACTCTGTGATGATTATTGTGATTTTTTTTTTTTAAATACTGATTTGAAAAAAATTATGTAATTATGTGCTCTCTCTCACCCACCTATGTTTGTACTTCTATCACAGTGAGGACCCTCATAGACATAATACATTCTCCAGTCCCTTACCCTAACCTTAACCATCACAACTAGATGCCTAACCCTAACCCTAAAACCAGGTCTTAGCCCTGAAAAGCCCTTTAAAGAAGTGAGGACCAGACAAAATGTCCTCACTTTGACACTGTGTTTATACAATGTTTGGTCCTCACTTGGCAACAAATACAAGAACACACACACAGCTGTAAATCTCCTCCTCTCCGTTTTTATTTCAGTCTCATCTCTCCATCGCTGCGCTCACTCTTCATCTCTTGGCCTTCGTCTTCATCAGTCCACCATGCGCTTCCTGTTGGACAGCAGCAGCAGCAGCAGCAGCAGCAGCAGCAGCAGCTGGACAAAGTTCGGTCCGGCGGGTCGAGATTCTCTGGACTGGTCCCTCGGACCCTCAGCTCTGCCGTCCACTGACACAGCGGTGAGTTCAGGTGCAGTCAGGACACCTCAGCGCTTTATACTTTTTGTTGTTTATTATTATTGATACATCTTAACAATTAAAAATTATAAATAAATATGTGAAAATTTAAGAAGAACTCTACAGAATGTCCTACAGTGTGTGAACGCACCACAAAAGAAAGGAGGATTCATCCGTTTCTGCACAGTACATAAACCAAAAGAACAATAAATGTGGTTTTTGACTGAAACTGAATTTGGATTCACTTGTTCACTGTAATTTATTTTCATTGTTGAGACAAAAACAAGTGTTGACAGAATAAAACTGGAAAAAAATGGAAATTTTTAAATGAAGATGCTTTAAAATTATTATTTTAAATGAAATAAAGTTTAACTTTGGTTCTTAAACTCAGAACATCATTTCTATTCCTTCAGATTAACACACCATTTAGATTATTTATCACATTTCAGTTTTCAATGTTTTCAACCTGGTCAAAGATTCAATTATTTTTAATTTCTTTCCTAAAATCTGGACTGACATTGAGACAGAATTTTCTTCACTTGTTCACAAAATGATGCGTTCAAGTGTCGATCGAATCGAAATAGCCTTTAAATATTTAAATTATTAATATGAATTCCCTTTAGTCAAAGGTTGAATTTGATAATTACAGTTAAAAAACAGTTGAATCTCTTCTGTTTGGTTGAGAGTCAGTGAACACATCACGTGGTTAAAAGATTTAAATCCAGGGTCTTTGTGTTCATCATCTGACCCTCAGCTGTTTCCACGGCAACAGATTAACTCACAGAATTAGGCCAAACAGATGTTTGTGGCCGACAGAGCCCCCTGCTGGTCACAAGTGACCTTCACTTATTCTGTTCATCTGTTTTTATCACGAGCAGAAAAAATTAATATTTAAGTACATGACAGATAATTATGATAATCATCAAAGATAAATAGACGGAGACATGTCATCCTAAATTTTAATTTATTTTTAAATAATAAATGCATATTTTCAAAATTTCATTAGTTGTATTGATTTCTAAATCATTAAAGGCATAGTTCAGGTTTTCAGAAATGAAGATGTAAGTTTGTAAACATTTGTGGAAAAACAGATTTTCGCCTCTTTAACAAAAGACTCGTCTAATAAAATCTAAATCAGTTTAAGTCTACAATATCTTCAGAACATGTTCACGTCTTTATCTCACTGTTAGACAGATGAAGACGTGAAATTGAAGTTTGTAAACCACTCATTCTGCCACACCAAAGTCCATAGAGAAAATCAGTGATTTTAGCTCACAGGGACACAGGAGTTGTTGATCCACTGCTGCCTCCATCACCAAGTTCAAATGTCTTATTTTGTCAATTCAGCATTTGAAAATCTTAATATAAACCCATATAAGTGACACAAAGTGACCACACGAGGCAGCAGTGGATCAACAACTCCTGTGTGCTGTGATGTAAAATCACTGATTTTCTCTATGGACTTTGGTGTGGGAGAGGTGCTCACATTTGTCAGAACCTCATACAAACATTAATGAAGAAGAAAACGTGTTACTCGTCAACTTCCTGTCAAAACAATTTACGACAGTTTACCCAAACCCTAATCCTAATCCTAACCCTAACCTCGTCTCTCTGGAAAACCTTAACTGCTGTAACAGGAAGTTGTCATACTTTGCACATGTGCAGTGTAAATCAGCTAACCACAGTCTCATCTTCTGTCTGTGATTCAAAGGGTCAAAGTTCAGGTGAGGCCATCGTCAGCACACGCCCCATCACCTACATCGTCATAGCAACCATCTCCTTCCTCCTCCTCTTCTTCAGCATCGTCGGCTTCCTGGTTTTGCGCCGTAGGCGGAGCCTCAGCCTGGACGGTAAACTGGGATTGGCCGACGTGATCGCGGTGGAGAACCTGGAGAACCTGGAGGACCTGGAGAGGAACTGTGAGCTGCTGTCGTCGCTGCGGCGCAGCAGGGGGCAGCAGCGCCGGCCGCCCCGCTCCGGCTCCGGCTCCGGCTCCGGCTCCGGCTCCGGTTCAGAGCAGGACGTGACGGACGGCGTGTTCCTCATGGTTTATCTGCCGCCGCCGTACGAGCAGACGCTCACCAGGATCGCCAGGGCCGCCAGCACCAGCAGCTCCAAGGACGCAGAGACGCTGAGGGGCGGAGACCAGGGGGAGGAGCTTAGGCTGGAGGAGCCAGTGAGCAGCGGCGGTGAAGAGGAGGAAAACAACGACTGAAGAAGAAGAAGAAACAAGGACGAGGAAAACTCTGACCCACAGTCGTCTCCACGGCAACAGACAGAATCAAAGCCTTTTGATATTCCAGACTCCGCCTCCAACCTGCAGCTGCTGATAGAAACGGAATGTTTGTTTGTTTGTTTGTTTGTTTGTTTGTCTGAAAACAAATTCCAATAAAAAAATTCTCCGTCCTCTGAAGTCGACTCACTGTGTTTTTATTTTGAAGGGTTAAAGGTCAGGCTTTACCTTAATAACCTCAGAAAAACACGCAGATTATCTGCTCTGAGACACTGGGGGGCGCTGTTGGTCAGTGTTGGTCTCTGTCTCCCCCTGCCTCTGTCAGTGGTACTGCAGCCTGTTCGACACATTTGTGCTGAGTCACTTTTAGCTCTGCTCCCATACTGAGCGAAAAAAGAGCCCAAAACATGACTCGGCTTTTTTTTTTGTTTGTTTTTTTTCAGTGTCGGTTTTAACGTTTATCTGAACCTTTAATTTTTCAGAGCGATTTTATCGACTCGTCTCTGAGACTAAAGTCTGACTCACTCTGGATTATCATGAGCCGAAGTTATGGAGGACATCTGTAATCTTAATCCCATGGGAATCATCCATGTCTGTAATGTAATCCAGAGACGATATGATTCTGGTTCTAATCGTTAACGTGGTACTGGTTCACCAGCAGAGACGACGATGATGACGATGATGAAATGATTATATTGTTGTATAATTAGACCTGAGCACAGGGGTCAAAGGTAATAATGATAATCCTTCAGATTATCATGAATATTGTTATAATTATTATCATCGTGTGGTTGTGCTCACTCAGGGGTTAACGTACATGGAGGTCAGCTGAGGTGAAAGTTGCCGTAACGGGATTAAAACCACCACAATTATTAACTCTGTTAATAATTACTTAACCTTCATCCCACCCTGTATAAAAATAATCCCTTCTGAATAGAACTATGACCACAAGGCAAGTTAATCTATACATGACATTTCAACATCAAGGTGTTTCAAAGTTCTTTACAATACAGAAAGAAGGAATACTGCAGCATCATTACAGAGATAAAAGGTGCAATAAAACATTGAAACAAAGAAAGAGAAACGAGATTCAAAGAGTAAAAGTTGCTGTTAAACACGTCGGTTTTCAGGCTGGATTTCAAAGAATGAATTGATGCTGCACATGTTGTTTTGTCCTGGTCCTGGTCCTGGTCCTGGTCCTGACCCAGATGACCTCAGTGGTCTGTATTTTGGGCTTAAACAGGGAGGCCAGTGTCAGAAGGTCAGTTTTTGTTCCGCACAGTTCCGAGCAGCAGCGTTCTGGATCGGCCTTAATCCACGGAGGGTCAAGACACGGACCGGTTCTTCCAGGTCCTAGACTTTGGGACTGGTCTGATTTCTTGTTGGTTTTTGGGTTCGAAGGTGAGCGATGGAAGGTTAAGCTTAGTGCAGTCATGAAGCACTTCTACTGGGCTGGATGTCAGATTACAGTGACCTTTACCTTGGATAAAGAAATGAGCTAATCCTAATCCAGTGTGAACAGACCAGCACAAATATGTGTGTAAATAATCCCTAATTTCCTGTTTCCACGATGTTTTTTTGTGGATTTTCCACCTGGTTCACGTTTGTGTTTTAGCTTCTGTGACGTCAGCAGATGGCGCCGGTGTGTCAAGTGAGTGACCCGACCCCGTGACCTGTGGAAGTGGACACCAATGTCACGTGACTCCAGCTGCACACGTGATCCTGAGCGGAAGAGAAGCAGTTTGAACAGTTTCCACATGTGAATCCAACACACGTGTAACACGCGTGTGAGGATCATCATCATCATCATCATCATCATCAGCTGCTGCTGCTGCAGGAGGCCGGACACTGGTCACGTGGCTCCCACTGGGAGTCACGTGACTGTCCAGGCGGTGAAGACATGAAAACTGGTCTGCGTCGTGTTTGCGGCTTCACTCTGCTTCTCCACCTGACACAGGTAAGCTCCGCCTCCAGCACACGCCAGATTAGTGACATTTTTTAAACAAACATCTTCAGATTAGATCCGTTTAAATACAGTTAATGTGCATAAACGTAACATAAACAGCTTTTTATTTATTCAGCATGTTTTTATTTTATTTTAATATCAACAATAAAGTGACAGATTTAAAGTTCTGTTTGTTAAAAAAAATATTTACTAGTTATTTTTTTTTTTACAGTGTCACATTTCATTAAAAGTGACTGTGTTTTATGTTCACGTTCATGTCTCTAACCTTAACCTGTAACTACTGTAGTTAATGACTAACTCTAACCTTAACCTGTAACTACTGTAGTTAATGACTAACTCTAACCTTAACCTGTAACTACAATTCAAACCTTAATCCTAAACTTAACCAGTTCCTCAGAAATGAGGTTCTGCCTCATTAGGACCAGGTTTTGGTCTCCACGAGGACTACTGGTCCTGACACACCCACACTGTTAAACAGACTTTTCCAACAGGAAAGTGAAGTTTGTAAACCGCTCACTCTCCCACACCAAAGTCCATAGAGAAAATGAGTGATTTTAGCTCACAGGGACACAGGAGCTGCTGGTCTACTGCTGCCTCGTGTGGTCACTTTGTGTCACTGAGGTAAATCTTAATGAAGGATTTTGAACGCCGAATTGACAAAATAAGACATTTGAACTTAGTGATGGAGGCAGCAGTGGATCAACAACTCCTGTGTCCCTGTGATGTAAAATCACTGATTTTCTCTATGGACTTTGGTGCAGCAGTAGACCAGCAGCTCCTGTGTCCCTGTGACTAAAATCACTGGACTCTAACCCCCAGCTGCTGCTGCAGGTTGGTTAGAGGATGCCTGAGGGGTCAGAGGTCAGTCACTGCTGACTCAGCTGTTATTCAAATGTGCTCTTTTCAGGCTGAAACTTGTTTCCTGCTCTTTGCTGCTTCTTCTTCTCTTCACACAGGTAAGAAGACAGACAACACATTCACCTCTAACTCTGATTATTATTGTTGTTGTTGTTATTATTATTATTAACATTATTAATGTCAGTGTTATCAGAGACAGAAAACCTTTCTACCTGAAGAACAATAAAGTATAACAATGTATAATAAAAATGAAGCAACAGTGTGAACGTGTTGGTGAAACTGATCCTGGTTAATGTTTTAATGTAAAGATTGTAAAAATGAATCAGATTAATCTTCAGATACTGAAGGAGAAACATTCAAGTTGTTGAAAAACGTTATTCCTCGTAGAGCTGTTGTGTTACACTTTTTATTTTTACTGTCATATTTTACATAGCTGTTTATTTTATTTCAAAATGTATTATATTTAGAATGTTTAGTGTAACAACAATTTCACAGGTTTGGATCAAAATGTCCGTCTGTCTGTCTGCCTGTCTGCCTGTCTGTCTGTCCGTCTGTCTGTCCGTCTGTCTGTCCGTCTGTCTCTAGGTCATCATAAATCAGAATAATCTTTTGGTTTAAAAACGTTTTAGTGACTCACCAACATTTATTTCAAGTTTCTGAGAGCAAACCTGAAGAATAAACAACAAATGTAGATTTTTAAAACTGGAAAGAATCATCGTATTGATGTTTGTGAATTCTGATGAAAAAGCTGCTGATGACTCTCGTGTTGTGGTTTGAAGCTCCGCCCATCATTTGAAGCTCCGCCCATCATGACGGACACCAGAACAAAAGCAGAGTCGAGGGCCGTTTTCAAAAGATCCAAAGACCTGGACGTGAAAAGTCAGGCGCAGTTGTACGACACCTGGGGAGAAAACTACGAAAAGGTGAGAGTCTGCGGTGATTAGCATGTTACGTTCTGAAAACGTGATTTAGTTTTAAATGTTTAATGTGCAGGTAAAAAAATGACGTAACAAAATAATATTCTTTGATACATTTTAAAAGTCTGAAACTGAAGCTAAATTCAGCTACAAAACGACAGCATTTGTCGGGAATAACGAGAAAACTGTTTTTATGTTTAAGTTTTTCCGCTTCATTAGTTTCATCTTCAGGTTCATGGATAAATACAGCTGAGTGTCGTCTGCGTAGAATAGTACGTAGAACGTTTTCTGACGATGTTTCCTGAAGAACACGTACAAAAGTGGACGTTACGGTTCCCAGCACTGACCCCTGTGGAACTCCTGCACCATTAAACCGCGTTTCCACCAAGTGGAACAGTTTGGTTTGGTTTGGTTCAGAACGGGACATAGTATTTTGCATTTCCATTAGGAATAGAACCTAAAAAACAGCCCCACCCGTTCCATTCTTTGGCACCCTTCCCTGAGGTTACCAGAGTAAAATGGTACAGTCTGATCAGGGGGGCTCTAGGCTGGCTCCACCCACAACAGTCTGATTGGGCGACAGAAAAACGTTTGTTGTGTTTGATGTTGAACAGGATCACTCTCTGATGAACTACAGAGCGCCACATCTGGCCGTCAGCTTCCTGACCGAACACTTTAGAGGACGTCCTGAGGACGCGCTGGTTCTGGACGTGGCCTGTGGGACGGGATGGGTCGCTAAACTGGTGAGACCAGAGTCCAGTTATGTGAGTGAAAAGATGAATACAAGTCAACGCTAATGTTTTCTCCTCATGTGAGTCCAGATGAGTGAACTGGGCTTCAGACACTTCAGTGGAGTGGACGGAAGTAAAGGCATGTTAGACAAAGCTGCTGAGACCAAACTGTACCAGGACCTGAAACTGGCCTTACTGGGACCAGAACCACTGCCTGCACAGCCTGGTACTTTACTTAACCGACACTTTATCAACACTTAGCACTTTGCTAACATTTAACAACACTTTACTAAAACATTATTAACACTTATTAACACTGACCATGTCAAACCTATAGGGGGCAGTGTAACAGGAAGCAGAGAGCTACGCTAGCTAATCAGAATCCTCATAAAAACAATAAATACTCACAGAGATCTGCGTTTTCCAAAATCTCCACGTTGGTCAGAGTTTTCAGTGACTTAAACATAGTTTTTGTGTGGATGAAAGACAAAAACGCGTTAATAGCTAACGCAGCTACGTGCTAACGTAGCCTTTGACTCACTCTTCACCTCATGGTCATTTTCTTCTTCTCTGGTTTCAGATACTTTTGATATCGTAACAATCGTGGGGGGTATGGACGCTGGATTTGCTCCGGTCAGTGTCGTTAGAGAACTCTGTCTCGCCGCCAAACCAGGTCTGTTACACCATTAACAACCAAGACCGGCTGCACACAGGAAGTCCCTGTTTGATATAAAAATATGCTGTTTACTGACTGCTCTGTGTGTGTGTGTGTGTGGACAGGAGGCCTGGTGTGTATATCCAGAGGAAACCACACAGGAGAAGCAGCTCACAATTATCATCAGGATCTGGAGAAAGAGCTGCAGCTGATGGAGGACGAGGGTCTATGGAGACGAGTGGGAATCAAACAGTCGGACAAATACATGACAAACCCACACGTGGACCCAGAGGGAGACCAGGAGGACGCGCCGCACATCAGTGGGACGGTTTATATGTACGAGAAATGCCGACGTTAAATCTGCTTATTAATGTCGCTGCTGCATGGTCTGAAGTCACATCTGACGTCACTGCTGCATGGTCGGAAGTCACATCTGACGTCACTGCTGCATGGTCTGAAGTCACATCTGACGTCACTGCTGCATGGTCTGAAGTTTGTCGTCAGGAGCAGCAACAAATGGAAAACGTCGGTGATTTGTCCAAAGTCAGACTTGGACACGCCCACTTCTTTAAATGAACTTCTTGTTACTTGTTGTGGCCACCAGAGGGCAGCAAATGACAACAGGAAATAAACGCAGCTTCAGCTTCCTGATGGTTCAAATCCCCACATCCAACACTTTGTATTCCATTAGATTGTGTGTGTAATTTCACGTCAACTGTTATTCTTATAAACTACTCAAAATGAACTTTGTTGTTATTATTGTTGTTGGAGCAAAAGCCTATTGTTATTACTATATAATAATGCTCTGTTATGTTAATGTGGTTTAATGTAGTATGGTTGACTTATTGATAAAATCATCTACGGTGTAGTTACTACACACGTTTCTATGTGAGTGTGTGTATATCATTTACAGTTATCTTTTCTTGGTCCTGTTTATATTTTTTATATGTTATTAACATCATTATGATAATATAATATAATATAATATAATATAATATAATATAATATAATATAATATAATATAATATAATATTCCTGTTTATATTTTTTATATGTTATTAACATCATTATGATAATATAATATAATATAATATAATATAATATAATATAATATAATATAATATACTTTATTAGATTCATCTGATAAAAATGACCTATTAAAATTTAACATTTTCAAATTCTACAATGGGAATCAATCAACACAGTATCTTCTTCTTCTTATTATGATGATTATTATTACTACTAACTTGTTGAATACGGAGCAAACTACGCTAAGGCTACAAGCTTTTATTTTGAAAGTGTCTGTACTCCTGTCGTGA
This sequence comes from Brachirus orientalis, assembly GCA_016785285.1. Taxonomy (NCBI): domain Eukaryota; kingdom Metazoa; phylum Chordata; class Actinopteri; order Pleuronectiformes; family Soleidae; genus Brachirus; species Brachirus orientalis. Next base: position 158,429 of record JAFBJR010000174.1, read on the forward strand.
AAGTGAAAGTAAAAGCATGAGGAGGACGACGATGATGATGATGATGAAGAAGCAGCGAACGTGGCGCACTTCGTGAAGAAGCGCGGAGACGTTTGCGCAGCAGAAAGAGGAAAAAAATAAGAAGTTGAAGGTAAAACAACAACAACAACAACAAACAAACAAACGTGCCGGTGTGTGTTAGTGTGTGTGTGTTTTCAGTTTGTTAGTGCGACACACGCAAGGGCGGACATTTTGTTTTTCAAGTTGTAAACAAAAAACCGCGAACAAAGACCTTTGTTGATTTATATGTTTTATATATATATATATATAAAGTTATATAGAACTTAAACAAATGTGTGTTTGAGTTTGAGTTTAACCGAATTAAACTGAATTTACTCCAAGTTCAGCGCAAAAACGAGTTAAAAAACAAAGACATAACAAAACGCAGTTTTTAATAAAATAATGATACTATAATTAACAAAATAAAGGCCGTACAACGAAAAAAACACGACGTCATCAGTTAACGGGAACATTCACGTGGTAATTTTAATCTAAAAACAATACTTTATTTGTGTTAATTTCGTTTTCCTGGACACAAAATACCGCAGGGGAAGGAGGCTGCTTTTTCAAAATAAAACCACACTGTCATTTGCAGTTCTTTTCATAGTTTTTCATTTTGAAGTGAGCCTAAAAAAATTTGAGAATCTACAATATGACCCTGATATTTAACTATATTTCTGTTGTTTTTATAATTTGGATAAAAATCAGAGAAGATAAAGTGATAAAAGTATCACAATAATAAGAAAACATGTCAATTTTATTTCATCATTATAATAAATGATAATATAATTAGTTTGTCTGATAATGATCGGTTCACATTTTAGAAGCTGAACCATCAGAATTATTATTATTTATTTTTATCTGTTTTCCAACTCGTTATGGGTCGACCCAGTGAACAGATAATGGATTAACTGCCGCAGCTTCAGTCTGTAAAACAACAGACTGAGTGTTTTTACTTGGTTTAACTGAAGAGAACTTTAACTTTAGTTCTAAATAATTAACAATGAATGTGTGAGGATTTAAATCATGTGAAAATGTTTGTGTTTCAGCTGCAGAAATGAGCGCGACAAGAAAGAGGAAGTTGTCGGTCGACAGTGCGACGTCCGAACCAGCAGTTTGGTAAATGATCCGGTCTTTTTTTTTTTTTTTTTTAACACAGATGTAAAGAAAGTCAACAAAAAACAAAAATCCACTTCAGAGAATCTGCTACATTTTAAGATAAAACAACAAATGACTTGTATTTTTTTGTAATATTGTGCCCTTTTTTGTGAAAAGTTGCAGTTAAATATTGCAGTTATTACATAATGTGTTTTACTTTTTTAAATTAAGAAAATAATGCTCAGTAATGTCAGTTCAGCTTTTATTTGATGCAGTTTTGTAATTTTATTTCACTTATTTGTTATTAATTCAAAACAAGTTTCCACTAAATTACAACACAATTTTAGTCGAATTTTCAACAATTCTCAAGCTGAAACTGTGTTTTCATTCACTGCAGTTCAGCAAAAATATCAAGAAAACAGAAGAAATGTTTTTTTTTAATTCTGCTTATGTCACTAATAAAAACGTAAAAACACAGATGATAATGTTTGTGTAATGAATTCATGTTCATGTAAAACTCCAACAGTATCAAATCTCTTCTATTACAGTTTGAGGAGGAAGCACAAGTCCGTCACTCCTAGTGGTGACTCGTTGAAGAGCGATGGGTCCATGCACATACCACCGAACATCAGTGGTGACAAACCACAGAGGTAACTTTACACTTTCTGTTCCATAAATTTAAGTTTCTTCTGTCTTGTCTGTGAAGATTCTCAGTCATCCAGGTCATGGTATCCAAAAGTGTAGCAAAAAAGACTTATAAACTCTGTCAGGTTCTTGGTCCATGGGGTGTGGTTTGGACAAGAAGGGGGTGTGAGTTGTTAACTAAAAGGTTAGATGAGTCGTTAAGTCGTCAAAGGGTCATTAGTTATAGGCCATTGTCTGATTGTCTTCTAAGTTCACACTGAAGACTAAATATCACGACGTCTTCATGTAGAAAGAAAGTTCCAGGTACCAAACATCCAGATTTCCTTCATTTAAAATAAACGAATGTTTTGACTAAATATTCCAGGAACCTTTGGTGCAAGAACTTTCTCAAAGAAGCTAAAACGTCTCTTTCAGATTGTTGGAGTCCGTCACTCCTAGTGGTGACTCGTTGAAGAGCGATGGATCCATGCACATACCACCGAACATCAGTGGTGACAAACCACAGAGGTAACCGTTTCAGTTTGTAGAAAAGGTTCTGGTGAACACTGGTTACTCTGGGAAAGTGATAAAGTCACGGATGGAGCGTAGAAGATGTTGTGGGTCTGACGTGTTCACAGCTGCAGAAGAATGTTCACAACATCCAGACCAGAGGTGGAGTTCAGCCCAAACTGCTGACAAATAAATAAATCTGGTTGTAAATGTTGTTTCGTCAACTAATGTCTTTCAATGGTCGTCAGACTATGAATGGTAAATGGGAGAGGACGTTACTGTCTACTGTCAACGTCCTCCAAATGTTAGCTGCAGAGGCTAATTCATCATCAAAACTAAAACAACTCTTCTCTTACAGTTTACGGAGAAAAGTCGAGTCCGTCACTCCTAGTGGTGACTCGTTGAAGAGCGATGGGTCCATGCACATACCACCGAACATCAGTGGTGACAAACCCCAGAGGTAACTTTACACTTTCTGTTCCGTAGATTTAAGTTTCTTCTGTCTTCTAAGTTCACACTGAAGACTAAATATCACGACGTCTTAATGTAAAAAGAAAGTTCCAGGTACCAAACGACTTCTATTAAATCCAAAATTTAAACGTCAAGGATCCAGATTTCCTTCATTTAAAATTTGACTAAATATTCCACGAACCTTTGGTGCAAGAACTTTCTCAAAGAAGCTAAAAACGTCTCTTTCAGTTTGTTGAGTTCAAGACCCAGAAAAATCAGGCCAAGATGAGCAGGGAAAAGATGCTAGTGGGGTTGTTGTTGCAGGTCAAACTGTGCTGTTGATGGTTTTCTTGACATCTTCACGAGAAATCAGCTAGGAAAGAAAGTTTAGCATTTAGCGCCACAAGGTCCAAACATTTCTGATTAGAATCATCACAAGGACGGCTCATGTTGGGTTTGTTGGTAGATGCCAGGGTGGTGTTTACTGCCCCCAAGTGGCCAAAATATATAAATACCCCTGACTCACCTTTTTTGCTGTTGATCTCTTACAGTTTGCATATGAGAGCAAGTGGGTCCGTCACTCCTAGTGGTGACTCGTTGAAGAGCGATGGATCCATGCACATACCACCGAACATCAGTGGTGACAAACCACAGAGGTAATTATTTATTTTGTGCTTCATAATTGACGACACAGAGTCGTGCCGTTTAATACCAAGATAAAAATCTGTGTCTTACATTCACAGTTCAGATGATGATGCTGGATGTTGTAACAACCAACCAACTTTGGACAGTTACAAGCCAAATAGAAACCGTCATGATCAAGACTTTCTTTTTTAAAAATGTTATTTATTTATTTATTTTTTACCATTTACACGTAGAACTGTCCCAGACAGATTGCGATGATGGTCATCATGTTCTGCTGCAACTTTTTAGGAACAGTAATTTAGTGTTACACAGCTAAAGGTCAAATTATTTCCTGCAGGAGCTGTGTTTACTTGTTAACACTGCCCCCAAGTGGCCAAATCTCTTACTTGCCAGTGACTCGGCATTTGCATTGTTCTGTCCCTTCCTGTAGGTCGCAGGTGAGTGCAGTCGAGTCCGTCTGTCCCAGTGGTGACTCGTTGAAGAGCGATGGATCCATGCACATACCGCCGAACATCGGTGCTGAAAAACCACAGAGGTAACTTGATATTTTACGATTTATCTATAAAAAAATAGCCACAAATCAGAAACAAAACGCTCTTTATCGTTTTTGTTTCCATTTCCTCAGCATACTTTCTGCTAAATGTGCTACTTGCTGACTCATTTAGCTTCGGCGGTTAGCCTCTTTGACCCTTGTTCTGCTCAAATGAGCTGAAACTGGCCACTTTGTTTATCTGATTAAAGAAAATGTATGAGAATCTACCATGTGAAATGTGTTTCTGGAAAAAAGGTTTAGGATGAAGTTGCTACATTAGCTAATAATGTGCCATTGGTTGTACTACTCACAGTGACCTACAGGAGGAGCCATCCAGCTGGGACGACTCAGCAAAGGGTCTAAAGTTTGAAGAAGAATCCAGAAAAGTACCTGAAACTTTCCGACATGTCAAGGGTAAATACAAATATTTACCTTAAAATGTTTGTGCTACTACATTTATTTTTACTTCTACTCTGCACAACAACACAAACAAATGGCACAAAATTTCAAACAAACTGGGGGTGAATTTCACAAAATTTGACAAATTGGTGGTGAATTTCACAAGATTAAACCAATTGGTGGTGAATTTTAACAAAATTGCAAACAAATTGGGGGTGAATTTCACACAATTGCACAGGATTTTTTTTTCTTTTATTAATACGAAAGTCAACCAACCAGATAAAGCATCAACTTTCTTTCCCCATCTATGATTCACGTGGTAACTTCACTTCTTTTCTATCAAAGTCAGAGTTTAGTTTGTCTGCGAGTTACAACATTCTTGTCTAAGTTATGTTCATAACTATGCAGGATTGAATGACATTTCTAATCATTTATTTGCTTCTTACAGTGGCCACTCTTCTGTCAAAAGTTAAGCATCGTTTTAAAGAAGACATGCGAAATAAATTTATGTGGACATTTGAAGGTGGTGGGGACCACAGGAGCCAGCTTGACAACATCTACACAGGACTTTACATCATACGTGGAGAAAGTGAGGAGCCACTTGGCGAACACGAGTTCAGTCATCTTGAACGTAAACTGAAAGAACACACATCGTGCAAACACAAAATCAGCGTCAACGATATCTTCAGACCTTTGCCTGGTCAAGAAAAAGGCCAAAGCATAGTTCTGACGAAGGGCAACGCGGGAATCGGAAAGTCATTTTCCGTGCAAAAATTCATGCTTGATTGGGCCAAGGGGGAAGCTAACCAGGATATTGATTTTGTCTTCTATTTTCCTTTCCGAGAGATAAATTTGTGTACAGGCATGAAAAGCTTGCACATGCTCTTGACGGAATTCCATCCTGCACTCAGCAGTTTGAAAAGTCCAGAGCATTACGCCAAAACAAAGATCATAGTGATCCTGGACGGTCTGGATGAGAGCAGACTCGACTTGGATTTTGAGAAAATTAAGAAGATAACATCTCTCAGTGAAGAAACAAGCCTAAAAATTCTCCTTGCAAATCTTATCCAGAAAAATCTTCTTCCTGAGGCAAAAGTCTGGATAACTTCCCGGGGTGTAGCTTCCAGTCAGATCCCCACAAAGTATGTCGACATGGTAACAGAGATTAGAGGTTTCAATGATTCACAAAAAAAGGAATACTTCAAGAAAAGATTCAGTCCCAACTTGAGTCTTGCTGATAGGATCATTAAACATATTGAGTCCGCACAGTGTCTCCACATTATGTGTCAGATCCCGATCTTCTGCTGGATTTCTGCCATTTTATTTCAGGAAGTTTTTGATGAAGACAAGAACATTGAAATTCCTCAAACTCTAACAGAGTTGATGGCACAGTACCTGTTGATTCAGTCAAAACGCAGAAGCAGAAAATATGACACGAGGGAAGAGAATGTTCTGGAGACTCGGAGAGAATTTCTTTTGAAACTCGGGAAACTCGCATTCGTTCATCTGCAGAAGAACAGCCTCATTTTCTACGAGGAAGACCTGGAAGACTGTGGCATCAATGTAGAAGAAGCAGCTGTTTATTCTGGGTTTTGCACTTCAGTTCTTCGGGAAGAAGCTGTTTTTTCTCGGAGAAGAGTTTTCTTCTTCGTCCATCTGACCATACAAGAGTTTTTTGCAGCAATATACGTGTACGACTGTCTCACCACCAAAAAAACATCAGAGCTTCATACAACAGAGCTTGTCAAATTCTTCAACCTGCAGGACAAAGACTACACTTTGGTTGAGCTCCTAAAACTCACAGTTGAAACTGTGTTGGAGAAAGAGAAAGGCCACCTGGTGTACTTCTTGCGATTCCTTCTTGGCCTCATGGTTGAAGCCAATCGTAGAGTCCTCCAGTGTCTCCTGAAAACTCCAGAGGCAAGCCAAGATGTCAACAAGAAAATGTTGACTTACCTGAAATCCCTCCGGAGAAAGACTCTCTCTCCAGACAACAGCATCACCCTCTTCAGGATCATGGTTGAGATGAGGGATCAGAAAGTCAAAGATGAGATTCTGGAATATCTTAAGACGAGAGATTTTGAAATCGAGTTGACTCCCCTGCAGTGTTCTGCACTGGCCTTCATGCTGCAGGTATCAAAGGATGATCTGGACGAGTTGGACTTGAAGAGCTACAACACATCAGAGGAGGGAAGGAGGAGGCTGATACCGGCAATGAGGAGCAGCAAAAGGGCCATGTAAGTTTATTAAAGTCCCAAGTTTGCTTGTTCTCGTTGTGTCCATGTGAGTTTTCTCCAGGTGCTCTGGTTTCCTCCCACAGTCAAAATGTGTTAAGGTAATGCTCCAGTCGGGTTAGGGTTGTATGTGAACAAGGCTCGGATGTTCCGTCTGGGGTTGGTCCTCTGGTGCTGCTCAGTGGCTGCCCACTGCTCCTAGTTCTACAACAGTTGCTAACAGGGGGTGTATAAAATGCAGGAGACGAGTTTATCCACAGGGATCAACGAAGTCTCCTTAATCATAACCTTATCTGTCAAACAGTGCTGTCAATATTCATGCTACTCTTATTCTAGCTTTGCTAAAATTTCCAACTCCCAATCATGTTTCAATGAGTAAAAACAGGCCATTACATTGTCTACTCTCCAGTCAAGGCTGGTCAAGCACTTGAATGAACATTTGGAACTATATTTTGCAAAAATAATAAAAATGGCAACTTGTATTCGTAACTGACCAGGGTGACACTAGCGACCTCATGAAACACAACTACAATAGCAAATAAACTGCTTCTGCTGCTGCTAACAGAACTGCAGCATCCTGGTTGTCCAACTCCCGGCAACTGAAGGAAAGACTCGTTATGGCATAAAGTGAAGCTGCTAACTCAAGACACTTGGAGCGTCTCTCTCTTAGAACTTGTGATTTGCGTACATCGAGCAGCAGCCAGGTTGTCGGTGGGCAGCAACTGTCAGTCCAGACCATTTTCCATCGCTAAACAAGAAAACATGCCTTGGTGGCAAAATACAGGTGGTGTCACGGAGCTGCCAGTTCAATGTCCATTGGTTTAAACTGGCGGTGTTGGGGTTAGAATGACCTCCTCTCCTACAGCTAATGATCAGGTCTTAACGATACTGTCTTGGGCTTCAAACAACCCTCAGAAAATCCACCGTTGAGACTGGGCAGTCAGTGAGTTGGTGATGAGGACGAGTCCTTCCTGTTTTCAGTGGGACTCACTGGATATCCTTCATTCACATTGGTCTTACAATAGTTGCACCTCTTTCTTTATAATATTGTAAACATGTTTCCACCTCTAGACTAGCAGACTGCAAAGTGACGGCAGAATGGGTCGAACACATGGCCTTCAGTCTCAAGTTCCCCCGCTCACCACTAAGATATCTGGACTTAAGCAACAATGACCTGCACGATAAAGGAGTAGAGCAACTCTGCAAAGGACTGATGAGCCAATGCTGTCAACTGAAGATTTTGAGGTACATAACCAACAAAAACACCAATATGCTAAATCAGTGTTTCCCAAAGTTTCTATTTGAGAACCCACTTTTTAAAGATGGCAAACTATCATGACACAAAACCACCGTATAAAAGGTTGGAAAAATTCTGCAAATTTATTTGGGAATCTCCTACAAGTCACTGTGCCAAAGGGTGCACACTCGAAAAGTGTCCTTTAACTTGGGTTTACTCAAACGTGATGAATTTTGGAATCCGTCTTTCTGGCGGTCTTAATAGTTGTAGTTGCTGCTAATTCACCAAAGTTCTGTACTTCCTCAGGTTATCAGGTTGCTTGGTCACTGAGACTGGATGCACTTTTCTGGCCTCGGCTCTGAGGTCCAACCCTTCCCATCTGAGGGAACTGGACCTGAGCTACAATCATCCAGGAGACGCTGGGATCCAGCTTCTCACCAAGCTGAAGACCAACTCAGAGTTCCAGCTCACCGTGCTCAAGTAAATATAATCACATAAGTGTTTAAGATGGTCACCAGCTGTGGAAGCGCGCAGACAAGCTCAGGTCTTTGTTGTCTGAGCTTGGTCTGAGGAGTGGCAGTTTGTCAGACCTTTGTCAAACCAGTCAGTTCGTCTTCATTCTTCATTCAAGTCTGTCGTAAAACACACACAAACAGGATCCGTCTTCTGAGGTGTGGAATTCACTCTTTGTTTTCCAGTTCTGTCACGGGACAGACAACCAGCAATTAAAACTCAACAACTAGTACCGGGAAATGTTTACTCTCTGACCTCAAAGGGCAGTAATGAGCTGGATTTGCTCAGCCAAACAATTCTCAGTTCAGTTCCACTTCGTCGACAGTCCCACGAATGTCCCTACTATTGGCACAATGGTTGTTTCTCATTAGACGTACTTTCTGAAACTTAGTTACACATTTGTACTGAGAAACTGCTCCTGCTGTTGGTTCAGGTCTCAGCACACTTTGGATGTTTCTTGTTTACAAGATTTCAACCCTCATTTTTCTCGACAGTGTTGACCATTGTGGAAGTGAACGGATGCAACCAGGACTCAAGAAATGTAAGTTCCTTCTAAACCCTGAACATTTGGGTGCAGGTTGTGATTATTGCAAAAAGCAACTCCAGGGACATCGGCAGCTCCATCATGATTGGGAAATGGTGAGAAATTCTAGAGCAGTGAATATCAATAGCCCCATTTGTTTGCTGACAAGGCATTGACTAGTGAGGAATTGCTAACATTTTAGTTTCTGGAGGCCCATCCCTAGAGTTGTGTATTGTTTCCTGAGTCAATTTCTATTAGCCAGCAGTGGCCATATGCTGTGTTATATAAGTGTGGACCAGAATCATCGTGTTTTCTTACGTCCAGATGCCTGTGAGCTCCGTTTGGACCCCCACACAGCTCATAAGAACCTCCAGCTCTCCAAGAACAACAGCGAGGTGACCTGCGTGGCAGAGGAGCAGTCCTATCCAGATCATCCAGAAAGGTTTGATCAGTGCCCACAGGTGCTGTGTGAGCAGGGTCTGGATGGACGCTACTACTGGGAGGTCGAAACGCTGGAGCCCTTCAACATTGGAGTAACGTACAGAACCATTGGGAGAAAGGGAGACACGGATGACTGCAAGCTTGGCTCGAGTGAAAAGTCTTGGAGTCTGACTTGCTCCAGTAATGGTTGTTTTGCTCTGCATTGTGACACAAAAATCAGTGTTGCCTCCCTGTGCCAGCGCTCCAGTCGGGTGGGGGTGTACCTGGATTGGTCAGCTGAAACTCTGTCCTTCTACAGAGTCACTTCTGACAAACGGGTTCACCTCCACACCTTCAGAGAAAAATTCAGTGAACCCCTCTTTCCTGCGGTGGAACTTTCAGTCCCCCAAACCTTTGCAAGTTTTTGTAAACTAGAGTAATTTCACTTTCACTATGATCACATAATATTCTGTGTTTCCATCATGGTACGGTTTGGGTTGGTTTGGTACAGTACGGTATGGTTTGGAATGGTAAAACCCTAGGCTTGCATTTGGACTGAGACCAGTACCTTGGTAGGCGGGGACATCCGTATTGTAACTTTTACACAACAGCCGACAGTGATGTTTTTGTGTCAGCTGACTGTACCCTGTCTACCCTGACCGTACCTTACCATTTTACTCTGGTACCCCAAAGAAAAGGTGCCGGTTATTTTGGTACTATTCCTAATGGGAACGCAAAAAAAAAGTACTGTAGTGTACCAAACCGAACTGAACTGTTCCACTCAATGGAAACACGGCGATAGATGGTCATGATCACGATTGCAGCAACAGGTAAACAATTTTGTGAGACTCATCTTAAATCTTAATTTTTTTTAGAAGGTATTTAGAGTTGTTTGATTAGAAAAAGGCATTTAATGTAAATCTGTTATTTTATGAATAAGATTCAAATCTGAAATACGTTTTATCAGCGAGTCCAAAATTTGCCTGGCGCCCCAAAATCTTTTGAAACGCCCCGGGTCGTGAAAAAAATCCCATGCAATGAAGCATTAATGAAGTTTTTTTTTGTGCTTTAAGGTTTGTGTGTAACTACAGAACTATAGAACTATAACTATAGAACTATAGAAATATAGAGCTAGTGTTAAATAGAGCTTGAAGCTGTTTGCATTGACTGGTGGTTGATTGTGTTTGTTCACCTGAAAATTATAAATGTTTTGAGTTAAGTGATCATTACAACTACATTAGTGGATTTACTTTTACACTTGTATTAAATGCTAACAAAAACATTTCGATTATGATATACCTTTTTTAGCTAAAGGCTAACATGAGCTCATGTGCTGAAACATTAGACTAACTTTGCAGATGTACTCTCATAGTTTTTGTTACTTTTACTCATTGAGATCTGTAACATGTGACAAGTTGTGGAAATGCATGTGCTTATGCTATAGCAATAACGTGCTTGAGCTAAAGGCTAACATGAGCTCATGTGCTGAAACATTAGACTAACTTTGCGGATGTACTCTCATAGTTTTTGTTACTTTTACTCATTGAGATCTGTAACAGGGCAAGTGGTGGAAATGTATGTGCTTATGCTATAGCGATAACGTGCTTGAGCTAAAGGCTAATGACCTCCCAGAATAGGTGAGGACTTTTTTTTAAATAACTTTAATGACATCTATATCTACATGTAACAATTTACACTATATTTTACATCTTAAGTAACATGCTAAATTAAGTTAAATACTTACATGGTCACAACAACAGTATCTTTATCACGCAAGTATTCTGATATATACTTAGCGTTAGCATAAAGCTCAGGACGAAGCATACAGTAAATTGCTGTCATTTCAGCAAAATGTCAGTGCCATGGTCGTGAGAGATGACAAATCAGTCCGCTCAATTTTTAAAACAAGACAATTTTTATCTGTCATCTGTCTCTTAGTTGCTGCTAGCATGGCTAAAGCTATTTAGCCTTTTAAAGCTATTTAGCCTTTTAGTTTTCTATTTTACCTTTATAGTTTTCATTACTTGAGTGGTATATTTTACATGTTAGTATTTAGCTTAAATACTTCAGCACATTACCTAACATGTTTGTAATGACAGTGCTATTTAGCAGGTGTAAAACATCTGTCTCTTCATGATGCAAATATGCAGACACTTGCTAACTAGCTTTAACGTAACGCTGATGATGAAGCATAAGTAATTGCAGAGTCATTTCACCAAAATTTCAATGTCATGGTTGAGCATTACAACAAATCAATTATCAGATCAGATGAAAATTGTTTTCATCCTTTGGAGACAATGTTTAAACCAAATTCAATGGCTGCTAGCATGGCTAAAGCTAACAGAAACCTTTTAATGATGATGAATAAATGCTAACACGTTTGTAATGACAGTGCTATTTAGCAGGCGTCTGTATCTTCATCATGTTAATATGTGCAGACATTTGCTAATTAGCTTTAACACGAAGCTGACGATGAAGCACAAATAATTCCCGAGTCATTTCACCAAAACGTCAGTGTCATGGTCGTGAGAGATGACAAATCAGTCGGCTCATCAGACGAAAATGGTTTTCATCCTCTGGAGACAATGATTAAGCCAAATTCAATGGCTTCTAGCATGGCTAAAGCTAACAAAACAGTACAACCAGTTTGTGGAATTGAATGTGTGACCTGCGAGTTGTTTTCTTGAGGTGGTAAATTCTGAACAGAATTCTCTCTGCACTACTTTCTGCTTTTCACGCTGTACAAGGTGAAGGTTTGAAATAAAATAAAACTATGGCTGACAAAGATTCTTTTTCTGTCGGATGGTTCTTGTTGTCGTTGCCTTTGTGTCTTTGTCTCGTGACTCGGACAGTCTTTGGACTGGTCCACCCCGTCATGTCTGGGTGGTTATTATGCTCCGTTGGTTTGGCTCACAGTGGAAGGTGGAGCAGCCTGGAAGCACCGAGTCCCAGCTGTCGACCCCCGACCTCCAACAACATGGAGGGAGTGAAGGGTGGGGCCCCGTCAGAAACAAAACAGAACATAACTGTGTTACAACTGAGTTTTAGTTCATGACTAAGGAGACGTTTAACCCTTACGGACGGTTGTGTGCATGTTATACACTTTTCATTGTTTGTTTTTGATCATTTTGGCAAAAATTGTGCATTTTTATTTGATCTTTTTTCCAACAGATTTTACAGAAAGGCTAAAATGCACTGTGTGCCAACAAGTGCTACATTCAGAATCATTTGCATTACATTACAAGGAATTTGTCTTGATTTGACGGTGCCTACATAAATATAAACATGAACACACAAGCAGACCTAAACATATAGCATTAGAAACTTAAAAACTATATAAAGAAGAAAAATTATATACATAAAAATAAAAGTCAATGTATTTACATGACCAGTGCAGGTGGTAGTGTGCAAGTTAAAGTGTCCAGTGAGGGGGGGGGATGCTTTGGGGGATGTACGCTAATATAACGTATGAATTCCGGATGTCGTTAATATAACGAATTGAATTACCAGACCGTTAAGTACAAAAAATGTGACATTGAAACCCATTCAAACTGCATTTTTTTTTATTATTTTAAATCTCACTTCCATTAAGGCATCATAAATGCATTTCATTATATCTGGGTTTCAATCTTTTGCCTTGGAAAAGGTGTTTTCTTTTGTTTGCCATAATCTGCATATAGAAGAAAAAACATGCAACATTTCCACTAGATGGCACTGTCACCATTCCCGCTCCCTCTCATTGACATATCCCGGACTGTTACAACTTATCACAAAAAAAAATTACTTTGCAAGTAGTATATTGAAAATAACTTATATTTTTTCATAGTTTTTTTTCATCTAAAATCATGGTGACATCATGAAAAAAAACTGGTATTTAAACGGTTAAAATTTGAATAATTAATTAGTATTTGATATCAATAATTAAGTCAAACACAGGTGACAAAAAATGCAGCTCAAAGAAAGCAGAACATAATAATGTCATATTTTTATAGCTTGCTTTTAAAAAAGCACATTTTTGTGCTAAGTGCTATGAGTGTGACAAATATTAGACCCGACCCCAAATCGCAATTTCATCTTTAAAGTGATTTTAAAATAAAAAAAAAATGCTCCATGTTAATTTTGGTTGTGGTGAATGATTTATAAACTAATGTTTTCACTTGAAATTATTTTTTTATGTCTTTGTGGTTAGCATTAGCAGCAAGGTAGCACATTAACGAGTAAAACAGAGGTTAAATTTCAGAGTAAAGTGATTAAAATTTCCGCTTTGCCAAATTTGAATGATTAAAAAAAAAACTGTCTTGGTTTTAAATCATGTAGCATGGCGGTGTGTCCACTGGGGGAGCCAAAAACACACATTTCTGCTTTATTGGGGTTTCGTTACAGTCCTGCTCTCTGTCTCCCTCTGTCTCTATCAGCGGTAACTGCAGCTTCACAACAGGAGTCGACTTCATTTCCTTCATGTTAGACCTGCACTGAAAATTGAAGAGAAACTCTTTACTTCATAATTCTTTGCTGTCGCCATTTTCCTATTATTCTATTTTCTCACTCAGTATTTTCTAAAGTTTCCCACTTTTTTTAAAAAAGAAAAAAAAATTTCTTGACCCAAATCAATGTGTAATGTAGCGACTAGCTACTTACGGACACGTTTGGTTAAATAAATTACAACTTAAATTTATTTTAAGTGGTTATTTTGAGTGGTTTACAAACTTCTTTAAATTTATTTTTAAAACACAAACACATAATTCACTAAAAGTTTGGGAAAATTCTGGAAAAAAAACCCCCAAAAATCATCATTTGGGACCAAAATAATCATCAGTGATCCACTCACGGGCCGCGACCCACTGTTTGAGAACCCCTGTTTTAGCATTTTGCTGCATTTAGTTTATGACGAGTTTTTAAAAAAAAATAACAAAAACAGTCACGACAGTAAAAAACGAAGTGATTTAAAGGAGTGAGAGACAAAAGAGGAGAGCGAGAGAGGGTAGAGCGAGGTAGACAAAGAGCTAGAGAGAGAGAGGAGGTGAAGAGCCGGTCTCTCTCTCTCTCTCTCTCTCTCTGCTGCAGCGGCCATGCTGCTCTCCGCCCTCCTTCATCCTCCTCCTCCTCCTCCTCCTTCATCCTCCTCCTCCGCCGGTGTGAACCGCCTGCTGCAGCCGCCGGTGCATCGCTGCATCCCGGGTTTAGCGGAGCAGGTCGGACCCGGGAGGAGGGTTCTGCGGTGCCGGTTCGGTTCAGTCCAGTCCAGTCCGCCTGGAGCCGCCGGATCGACGGGAGCCGAGCTGAGCCGAGCCGAGCCGAGCCGAGTACCGGGGGAAGAGGAGAGAGAAAGAAAAGCCTCCATAGCAACAAACGCCGGTTTCACGGCGCTCTTGGTAGGTGCCTCCCTCCCTCCCTCCGTGTGCGTGCGCGTGTTCATCCATGTTGAGCTGCAGTGGAACGTGAACGTCGCATTTTTATTGTGTTGTGTTTAATTTCACGGTGAATCAATGAACCATGTGTGTTTTTTCCCCTCTGTGACTCTGCAGGGAATTAAATTTTACTGACCGTGTCATGTTGCATTTCTTAATAATCATGCAAACAAACCATACAGATCATTACATGTGAAAAAAAAATACAAATAATAATCAACCAGTCCTGTCTTCAGTGTTTTTAAAGGGATAACTCAGGTTTTTTTAATTGTGTTTTGTATGTACTGACAGTAATGACTGTGCTGTGTGCGCCCCCTGCTGTTAGGAACCAGACTGAGACACACAGACTTACAACACGCTGCAAGCATTAAAACAAGTTGTGTTGTGATGTTAAAATCACTGATTTTCTCTATGGACTTTGGTGTGGGAGAGTGAGTGGTTTACAAACTCCAGTTTCCTGTCGGAAAAGTCTGTCTAACAGTGAGATAAAGACGTGAACGTGTTCTTAAGATATCGCAGACTTAAACTGACGTAGATTTTGTCAAGCACAAAAGGCTCAAGTAAGAGGAAACTGGAGTTTGGAAACCACTCACTCTCCCACACCAAAGTCCATAGAGAAAATCAGTGATTTTAACATCACAGCACACAGGAGTTGTTGATCCACTGCTGCCTCCATCACTAAGTTCAAATATGTTATTTTGTCAATTCGGCATTTAAAATTCTTCATTCAGATTTACCTCAGTGGCACAAAGTGACCACACGTGGCAGCAGTAGACCAGCAGCTCCTGTGTCCCTGTGAGCTAAAATCACTGATTTTCTCTATGGACTTTGGTGTGGGAGAGTGAGTGGTTTACAAACTTCAGTTGCCTGTTGGAAAAGTCTAACAATGAGATACAAACATATTCTTAAGGCATCGTAAACTTGTTTATGTAGATGTTATTCAATGAATGTTTTGCTGAGTGGCTAAAATCAGTTTTTCCTCAAAATTAGCATACATTTGCATTTCAGCTTCCCAACTGGAGCTGGGGCTGACGTCACTCGCAGTTCTGATGCAAATGGAACGCTGCATTTTTAGTCAAGTCAGGCTCCACCCTCTTCTCTAAATTCCACAACCTCCAGACTCACTTCATGTCTGAATATGATTGTTGTCTTTTCTTTTTTTGGCAGGGATTAAAGGATGTCAAAGAACCGGATTATAGGGACGACACCATGGCTGGACAGCTGGGACTCGTCATGACTGTTCCAGGTTGGGTCAGCTCAGGTTTGAAGCTAAAACGGTGAAGCCACAGCTGCGATTTCAGAAAGGAAAGAAAAGACGCTGCAGGAAAATCCTGTGCATTTTTAATCACTTTAACCCAACAACGATTCTATTGAGAAAGCAGCGTTGACACTTCAGCTGTGTTTGAAATTAAGATTGAGGAGTGTACTTTGATTCACAACAATCTCGTTAAATTACAGATTAGGCCCAGGCCCAGGAACAAGTAACCAAATATTGGGGTCAACTCTTTTGGGTGTCCCCATTTCTGCAAGTGTTCTTTGGACAGTCTAAGTGTCCTCACAAGTCTGTATTTAGGAGACAATATTGGAATTGCAGTTGGATTCTGAGAGAATAAAACCACATTTCAAGAAGTTGAACTTCAAAGGCTGGCAGTTGTATAAAAGGACTGCTGGTTCTACGCCCTCTCTGGTCTTCAAGGAAGGACTACGACCAATAGGCAAGGTGTTCCTGATAGAACAAGCCAGAAACCTGCCAACCAGGGTTTTTTTTTTTTTTTTTTTTTTACTGTTGGAAGATGAATCTCATGTAGCAGAGACTCTTGGATTAAACCTCTGGACCAGTCTTCACCATGTCCCTGAGCAAGACCCTCGAGCTGGAGCACTTTGATGAACGTGACAAGATCCGCCGCGGACGCTCCTCTCGGGCCAAGAGAGATGACTCTACGGGCAGTGGTGGCGGCGGAGGTTCAGGTCCCAGCTCCAGAGGTAGCAGCCTGGTTCCTAGCCCCGCCCACAGCGCCAACTGCAGCTACTACCGCACCCGCACGCTGCAGGCACTCACCTCAGAGAAGCGGGCCAAAAAGGTCCGGTTCTACCGCAACGGAGACCGTTACTTCAAGGGTCTGGTGTACGCCATTTCCGGTGACCGCTTTCGGTCCTACGACGCGCTGCTGATGGAGCTGACGCGCTCTTTAGCGGATAACCTACACCTGCCACAGGGAGTGCGCACAATCTACACCATAGATGGCAGCAGAAAGATCAGCAGTATGGACGAGCTGGTGGAAGGTAGGACTCACTCCTCAGCCCATTCATTTTCGACTTTAAATAATGTGAATTTGAAGAACTCCAGACTTTTGCTTTCATTCTAAGATGTAACTTCCACACCTGTGTCAAAAGCAGGACGATAACGCCACCCACTGGTGACCTTTTAACCTCAACTCGTGGATGTGAAATTCCTGGATTTGTATGTTTAAAGTAAACGAGGCATTGAATTACGTATTTAGCTTTAGAGAGAGTTTAGACATGCTCATGTTCAGCTAAGCTAATTAGCTTTAGCTTCACGTTCAGGTAACACGTCTTCTAAGACTGGACGCTACCATGACTCTCCGTGAAAAAGTAACATTAAAGGCTATTTCATTTAGCAGTAGCTGGCTAGCATGCTAACTTCCTTTGATGAAGACTGCTCTTATGCCGCGTTCCATTTACATCGGAACTTGGAAGACGGAACTGGGAGTTGAGTGCATTCCAGCTGTGTCCCAGGCTAGTCACTTTTAGCAATACTCTACGCATTTTTTTTTTTTGCACACAATTTGTCTGGTGGTTGTTCAAGGTAGATTCATAAGCTGCTTATGCTAACGGTGGCTATGTAGCAATAGCAAGAGCTTACAATTTAACCCTTTAATACCCTGATATTGGTTGTATAAGCAAATCAATTTGTAAAAAAATAGTTTTAAACGTGATGTAGCATCAGCTTTCGCGTCACCAAGTGACACGTGGTATGAACCCAAAAACAAATCAAAACAAAATCAATCCATGTCCAATCAGGATTGGTTGGGAGGATGGATCGTAACATCTGACAATTTTGTACATAAATTGACCTCCTTTGCTTCTCAACACAAATTCTCACCCAAATAAAGTGACTTTTTACTCCGCTACTGTAACGTCATGTCAAAGCGTCAATCGTCGCCTCGTCCTTCGACCACATCAATCGTCCGTTAACTTCCGCGCGTGAATTATTTATTTGTGTGTACATCAGCAGCAGGACAATTAGAGCGTAATCAATACGGAGGCATCATAATCACCGCACAGGGACCAAACCGTCGTATACACTGGATGTACAGGAGGGAAAACCAAAAAAATCCACTGAACTAACTGAAGCACATGCAGACAACAAACACTTTTGGAGGCTGCTCTTCCTCTGTAGTCACGTCAGGGATCGTCAGTATTGATCTGTGACTGGTTCTAATGTCCGCTAATGAGCGTGAGTGGCAGGAAGCTGTTCAGACGGACAGACGCGCCGACGCTGGTGGACGACAAGTGAAGCTTTTAACCGTCGTACTCTGTGTTTACGCACAGAGTTAAGGGTCACACAGAATGGTCTTTTTGAACCAAAATAATAATATTTATTGTGGAAAAACCTCATAGTCTCTTCAGATTAAGCCAGATTATTGCTGCTCTCTGCCAGCCTCTGAACAGGCACTCTGTTTCTGAGCTAATGCCCATTGAAACGTCCTCTTTAAAGTTCCTGTCAGTGATTTAGGGATTAATTTTCCTTAAATCTGTGTTAAAACATCCTTATATTCTGGACGGGAGTCCCTCAGTTTACAATTGTTAGCAATACTGGTCCGATATTTAAATGTAACCGTTTCATGTGTAAGACCAATTTAATGTGAAACAAATAAAACAAAGGTGTAATTGACGGTTTTCATGATCAACACTAGTGGCAGCCATCTTGGAATCATATGTGAGGTTGTGCCGACTTTGCAAAATGGTAATCCAACTTAAAATTTCCGACAACGGACTTGAACTGAAACACGCCATGAAAACGTTATCCAATCAGGGGCCAGAACTCCAAAAAGGGGGCGGTCCTCTCTGCCCATTGTATAATCCCCCACCTCCTCACCAAACGTATTTACGAATGCTAATCGCAGTAAAAGTCAGGAAGTTATCCATAAGTTAGCTAACAGACAACATTGCTAACGGTGACTTAAAGGAAGTTCAGGTGATTTTTTTTTGGAACAAAGAAATTTACCGTCATTTGTTAGAGAAAACATTATATTTAGGCAAATATGACGTCACATTGTGTCAAGTGAAGTTTTATAAACTTAATTGCTAACTGCTAATTCGTTAACACTGCCCTTCCATTGTTTTTGGTGTCACTGTTTATGATTACAATTACTGAGCATTATTAATTCTATATTATTGAGTAGAAATTCATCTTCCCAACAGTTACTTTATCTGTTAATTGTTATTTTTAAATAATTCACTCTTACAAAATGTAGAAACGTGCGTCTTTGTATTTGAATAAAAACCGAGCAGCTGCTTTGAATTGCAAAGTGAAAGTCAGCAGGTGGGCGGAGTCAAGAGACAAGGTCAGACACAGTGTGTGTGTGTGTGTGTGTGTTGGTGTGTGTGTGTGCGTGTGTGTGTGTGTGTGTGTGTGTGTGGGGCTCAGGCCCATTTTAACCATATAAGGTAAAACAGGAGACACTGCACACGTGACGAATTATGAGTGGATTAATCAGGTTAATTGATCTGCAGCTTGTCATTTATGATCAAATATTTACTTAAACTTAGTTAAATGATCTCAAGTGCAAAAATGAGCTGGAAAAATAAGTGTTTTTAGAGAAACAGTGGCATTTCACAGATCATAATTGATTATAATTGACTTAATAGGGTTGCAACTATGATTATTTTTCATCATTTGGTCAATAAAATGTCTGGAAATGATGATATGATTCAGTTTTAGGGATTTTGTTTGTTCTAAAGAGCAAAGAAAAAATATTCAGACGAAAAACATTCACATTTAAGAAGCTGAAGAATCAGAAACATTGATTAACTGATTCCCAAACTCCATGCATAGATTAATTGTTGCAGCCCTGATCAGGTTGTAAATCTTATTATAACACATTAAATAAAAAGAGCAACAGTATTTGGTTTGACCTCGACTCAGTTCCTGAAGATATCACACATACGGTTTTAAAAATCATATATATACAGTACTGTGCATAAGTCTTAGGCCACCATTAGATTTGTTGTT
>JAFBJR010000174.1:178442-208916 GCA_016785285.1 Brachirus orientalis
TTCCACTTGAACAATAACACAACCATGGCTCTTTAAAACCTGGAATGGAACCCTAATGTTATTGGTCAAACCTGTGTTTCTCCTTCTATTTCATGGCAACAAATAGCTGCTGTGAAAAAGGTCTATTATACCTGGTTTACTCCAGACATGTTGGAGCATTACATACACATGTTGCACAAGTTCAACTCACTGACAACTGACAACAAAGCTGCTGGTGGCCTAAGACTTATGCACAGGACTGTTTTTAAAATAAAAACACAACGACCCTCTGTCTGTGCAGGCGAGTGCTACGTCTGCGCGTCCAACGAACCTTACCGCAAGGTGGACTACACCAAGATCTCCGTCCCGAGCTGGAAGCCCGGAGCCGGCGCCGGCACGGGCGCGGCGAGCTCCGCCCGCTCCGCCACCACGGCGTCCACCGGGGTGTCGGCGGGCGGCGTCGCCGTCGCCTCCAGAGACCGCCCCGAAAGTCGCGAGGGCAGAGAGAGCAAAGACTTCATCAAGCCCAAGCTGGTGACGGTGATCCGCAGCGGCGTGAAGCCGCGCAAGGCGGTGAGGATCCTGCTGAACAAGAAGACGGCGCACTCCTTCGAACAGGTGCTCGCCGACATCACCGAGGCCATCAAGCTGGACTCTGGCGCGGTGAAGAGGCTGTACACGCTGGACGGGAAACAGGTGAGGGTGAATCGCAACGTACAGTAAATCCAATGTTTGCATGACGTTGACGTTCGTTTAAATGTCTTCATTTTATACTTGTTATTTAGTACTTTGAAAACTTGACATTTGGGGGACCCCAAACAAATCTCCCGTGACCCATTTGTGGGTCCCGACCCAGGCTTTGAGAACCTCGGGAAATTTATAATAATCCAACCTTACAAAAGGCTTTTATTTTGAAGGCGGGGAGTCATATTGGAGGCTTTTACTTTCTCACAGACTGTGTCATTCTTTTCAGTGTGAAAGAAACAAGGCCTGTGTGTGTGTGTGTGCGTGTATCATGATGCACAAACTGAAAAGATGACACACACACACACACACGCTTGTCTTACTATCTTTATGTGGACACCTCATAGACATAATACGTTCCCTAGCCTCTTACCCGAACCCTAAAACCTGGTCTTAACCCTGAAAAAGCCATGGAACCTTGTGGGGACCAGGCAAAAATGTCCCCACAAGTCAAAATAGAATAGGTTTGGATGTGTTTTGGTTCTCACAAGCATAGAAAGGCACACACACACACACACTTCCTTCTTTTTATTCATTCTTCTTTTTCTCCTTTTTTTTCCCCATCTCCCATCATCCTGTTCTTCCACCACACACACACTGAACTGACTTTGTGTGTGTGCGTGCGCGTAGTTGACTTGTCTGCAGGATTTCTTTGGCGACGACGACGTGTTCATGGCGTGCGGCCCGGAGAAGTTCCGTTACGCTCAGGACGACTTTGTGCTCACACACACCAACAAAACACAGGCTTTTGTCAGCGGTGAGACACACACACACACACACACTGATGATGATGATGATGATGATGATGGTGATGATGAACGCCTCACCATCGTTGGTTTCCTTCTCTTCAGAATGCCGGGCCAAATCTCGCTCCGCTGCTCCTCAGAAGACTACAACTCCCAAGATTCCAAGCGGTTCCGGTTTCTGCTCCTCAAAGACGCCGCCTAAAGGTCCGACCAGGACTAAGTCTCCTGGTCCAGGTGAGAACCAACAGGAAAACCAGGGAGCAAATCTTCATCCACCCACCCATGGCTTTACTGTTACTCCTGCTACACAGCAAACTACAGCAAACTACAACAAACCGCTGCACGTGTATGTTGACGACACTTTTTTGAACTTACAATTTAGGTTCATGTTAAGTTGCTCACATGTTAGCTTGTTGCTCAACAAGAATAAATAAAGAAAAATAAATGGCAGGAAGTGATGATTTACAACACTAAATAGCAACTGACTACAGCAAACTACAATAAACTACCATAAACTGCAGTAGACTGCCATAAACCGCAAGAAACTACAGCAATTTATGTACAACAAAAGCACCATCAATACCAATAAACTACAGGAAACTTCAATAAACTACCATAAACACCGATAGACTGCAGAAAACTACCATAAACTACAGTAAACAAAAATAAGCTGCACTAAATGACCATAAACACCAATAAACCACAGCAAACTCAAACTGTCATATACTGCAATAAACTACAACGACCTGCAGTAAACTACAATAAACTGCAGGGACTTACTGGATAACAATAAACTACAACAAACTACCATAATCTGCAATAAACTATAACAAACTGCAGAAAGTTGCAATATACAATAATAAACTATATTAAAAAAAAACATAAAATGCAGTAAACTACAACAAACTACTGTAAACTGTGGGGAGTTACAGTATACAGCAATGCTACAGTAAACTACAATAAAGTCCATTACACAGTAGTTAACGAACTAAAACAAACTAGGTAGTAAATTACAATAAACTACTGTAAATTAAATATAAATTAAGTACAGTAATAAAAAACACCTTTGTAACACACACTAAACTACCATAAACCTCAGGAAACTACAGTAAACTACAGTGAATAATGTTGGTGTTATTCAGTCATTTGTGACCAATCGCACGTCTCTGTTCTCCCGTCTGCAGCCAATGAGGCGTCAGGATCACAGTCAGGTGGGAAGTCAACCAGGTCAAGCCCCTCCCCCACCAGCCCCGGGACCCGACGCAGCCTCAAGGTTTCGCTGATCAATCAATCAATCGATCAATCGATCAATCAATCGGTTTTCTTTGCCTCCACTTTTAAATCGGAAATTGAAGCCTTGTATTTTTTCCTCTGGCAGATTTCCCCTCGTAGAACATCGTCCACTGACGTCAACGGAGACGCCGAGCACATGGACGACGACGGCGCCACCGTGGAGGGTGTGTCTGCGCGCGCTCTTATTTTGAAAGGCAGATTTCAAAATAACCTAACTAGAGAAAATGTGAAACCATAACAATCTGTGATGTCGTTCACGTTCACGTTAGCACTGAACCACTGAAGAAACAATCATTTTAGCCAAAGCTAAAAACACGTGACGCCTCTGAACGCTGCAGTGCACGTGCCAGGCCTGTGTGTGGCGCTGTAGCACTTCCACAGGAACACATACATACTGTACGACATTGTTGTCCCAAAGTTTTTTTTTTTTTTTTTTTTTTTAACCAAACCTAGCATGTTCATTGCTCCTAAAATGGCGGTTACGTGTTTATAAAAAAGTCGCTAACTTTTCCTGATTCCACTAAACTTGTTCTTGTTTTTTACCAAAAAAAAAAAAAATAAATAAACTTTTTCAAACGTTTAAAAACTTTTTTTCTTATCAGTTAACGGAAATCGATCAGTGTCTTCGTCCGTCATCAACGACAAGTACAAAGTCGGGAAAGTGATCGGGGACGGAAACTTCGCAGTGGTGAAGGAGTGTGTGGAGAGGTGACGACAACGATTTTTTCTTTTTTTTTTTTTACTTTACTTCGTACGTGAATTGATCAGCTGAACGGATCATTGATCGCATTGATCGCATTGATCAGCGACGGTTGTGTTTTGATCGACAGGTCGACGGGTCAAGAGTTCGCACTGAAGATCATCGACAAAGCTCGATGCTGCGGGAAGGTAGCGCTACTTGTTACCGTTTATATCGCGCTGTAGCTTCACTGTTACCATGACGACGACTCTGTGTGTGTGTGTGTGTAGGAGCACCTGATAGAGAACGAGGTGGCCGTGCTGCGGCGAGTTCGACACCCGAGCATCATCCAGCTAATCGAGGTGGACGAAACGCCGACGCAGCTCTTCCTGGTCATGGAGCTCGTCAAGGTGCTTCATCCTCCTCCTCCTCCTCCTCCTCCTCCTGTTGTTGTTGTGCGTATTTAAAGTGGCGTGTGAAACGACGGTTTCATTTTTTCCCCACCAGGGCGGCGACCTCTTCGACGCCATCACCTCGTCCACAAAGTACAGCGAGCGCGACGCCAGTGCGATGATCTTCAACCTGGCTGGAGCCATCAAGTACCTGCACCGCATGAACATCGTCCACCGAGACATCAAACCGGAGAACCTGCTGGTACGTGGCATGGGTCGTGTTAAAGGGATAGTTCAGGTTTTAGCCACTCAACAAAAGACTTGTGTGATAAAATGTATCTTCGCTTAAATCTATGACATTTTAATAACATGTTCACGTCTTTATCTCACTGTTGGACAGACTTTTCCAACAGGAAAGTGAAGTTTGTAAACCACTCACTCTCCCACACCAAAGTCCATAGAGAAAATCAGTGATTTTAACATCACAGCACACAGGAGTTGTTGATCCACTGCTGCCTCGTGTGGTCACTTTGTGTCACTGAAGTAAGCCTGAACAAAGGATTTTAAATGCAGAATTTGCAAAATAACTGATTTGAACTTAGTGATGGAGGCAGCAGTGGATCAACAACTCCTGTGTGCTGTGATGTTAAAATCACTGATTTTCTCTATGGACTTTGGTGTGGGAGAGTAATATTTGCACTCTGCAGGTGTGTGAATATCCAGACGGCACCAAGTCTTTGAAGTTGGGCGACTTTGGTTTGGCCACGGTGGTGGAGGGACCGCTGTACACGGTTTGTGGCACGCCCACGTACGTCGCCCCGGAGATTATCGCAGAAACTGGGTGAGAAGCTGATTCGCTGTGTGCTTATGTTTAAATTATACCTAACACTAACTTGTTGGAACTACTTGTTTGTGTAGCTACGGTCTAAAGGTGGATATCTGGGCAGCAGGAGTGATCGCCTACATCCTGCTGTGTGGATTCCCTCCTTTTAGAAGGTCAGTGAACGCAACATTTTTTTCCTCTCAAATCATATCAATAATGAAAACAAAACAGTCACTCACGGGTGTTTTGTTTTCGTTGCCTCCTCTTCCTCAGCGAGAACAACGTCCAGGAGGAGCTGTTTGACCAGATCCTCAGGGGGAAGCTGGAGTTTCCATCTCCAGACTGGGACACCGTCAGTCTGCCTGCAAAGGTAACACTACCTACAGTATGTGGTGTGTTCACATGCTGCAGGGACAGGATATCAAGGACTAAATTACAGACAGACAGACAGACAGAGAGATATTTTTCCAACAGGAAACTGAAGTTTGTAAACCACTCACTCTCCATCCGTGACTTAAAAGTTGTCATTTTGTCACTTCAGTGTTTGTTCAGATTTACTTCAGTGACACAAAGTGACCACACGAGGCAGCAGTAGACCAGCAGCTCCTGTGTCCCTGTGAGCTAAAATCACTGATTTTCTCTATGGACTTTGGTGTGGTCTGTTGAAAAACAGGTTTTAGGTACTTAACAAAAGACTTGTTTAAAAAAAATCAATGTCATATTAAGTCTATACTGTCTTAAGAACATGTTCATCTCACTGTTAGACAGACTTTTCCAACAGGAAAGTGAAGTTTGTAAACCACTCACTCTCCCACACCAAAGTCCATAGAGAAAATCAGTGATTTTAGCTCACAGGGACACAGGAGCTGCTGGTCTACTGCTGCCTCGTGTGGTCACTTTGTGTCACTGAGGTACAATGTATTGTAGTATTTCAAATGCCGAAGATATTAAATAACACATTTGAAGTTACTGATGGAGGCAGCAGTGGATCAACAACTCCTGTTTGCTGTGATGTAAAAATCATTGATTTTCTCTATGGACTTTGGTGTGGGAGAGTAAGTGGTTTACAATCTTAAGTTTCCTGTTGGAAAAGTCTGTCTAACAGTGAGATAAAGATGTGAACATGTTAGTTTCCTTCTTTACCACTTCATCTAACTGTTAGCCACTGTTTTTGTCACTTTGTAAACCACTCACTCTCCCACACCAAAGTCCATAGAGAAAAACAGTGTTTGTAACTTCACAACACACAGGAGTTGTTGATCCACTGCTGCCTCCATCACTAAGTTAAAACAAGTTATTTTTGTAAATTCTGTGTTTGAAATCCTTTGTTCAGATTGACCTCAGTGACACAAAGTGACCACACGAGGCAGCAGTAGACCAGCAGCTCCTGTGTCCCTGTGAGCTAAAATCACTGATTTTCTCTATGGACTTTGGTGTGGGAGAGTGAGTGGTTTACAAACTTCACTTTCCTGTTGGAAAAGTCTGTAGAACATTGAGATAATAGTATTTAGATATGTCAAAAAAACCCAAAATGTCCCTTTAAGGCACAATAACATAATTTAGTTTAGATTTAGATTAAAACTTCCTCATTAAAGCATTACTTTCTTAGTTCAGATCTTAAAACTTATAACAGTTAAGATAAAACTGATTTCTAAAAAATATGTTTTCGTCAAATTTCAAAGTCATTTGTGGATAATTATCTGTACATTCGCAAGTGTACTGCAAACGGGAAGTAATAACTGTTTTAATGAACTATGTTTAATGACTCCAGTGCGTCACAGTGTAAACAAACACACAACTGTTGTCACATGACCTGCTCCTCAGATGCTGATTAGTCAGATGCTGCAGGTGAACGTGGACGCTCGTTTCACTGCAGAGGAGGTTCTGTCGCATCCCTGGGTGACGGTGAGCGCACGCACACGTGCACACACACACACACACACACACACACACAGCATGTAAACCACATGAAACCAGAAAACCACATCAAACCAGAAAAAGAAGAAGAAGAAGGTTTTAAAGCAGAAGTAACTAGTTCCGTCTGTTTCTATTATCATGTCTGTGTTTGCGTTCAGGATGAGGCTCCCATTGACTCCACCACTGTGAGCAGCACTGAAGACCAGAGCAGTGGAGACGCACTGGAACCAGAACAGGACTCACCGATTCTGGAGACCAAACAAGTTCCCTCACCTCTGGTCTGAAACGCTGCACCCCCCCCCCACCTACCCCCACATTTATCACCGGGAAACTTAACACAACACAACACAGTCCAGAAAATATCCTGTTTCCATCTTTTGGAAACTTCTGGAACATGGTTTCAACTACTAGAAACCAACAACCTCTCAAATCTGATCCTGGATAAATCTACCAAATCAGTTCCCACAAACACTGTCCCCACTCCATCTGGAAACTGGACACTTCATTTTACCTGGAAACTAAGTAAATTCACACAAAGTTTTGTGTTTTCCTTTTTTTGGGAAATGAAATGACCATCTGGTCCAAGACAGAAGATGTTTTCACCGACTGGAAACCAATGAGGTTCTCTCCAATCTGACCCAGAAGACTTCAGGATGTATCTGCAAGAGACCAAACGAGAATTTTCTTTGACATGGCTTGTTTGATCTGGTACATTTGTGGTCAACATCAGCTCCCAGTTTCTTCTTCTGGAGACCCAACAAGTTTCTACGCGTTTGATCTCGAACACATCCGTTTAAATTTGCTAGACAATACATCACAAGGTTCCTCAAAGAACATTCTGGTCTTGGTTGAAAAGCTTTGTCCTCACCTTCTCAGTCATTATCACAGTCTCGTCTTTTCCTCTGGAAATGTCAGGTCTGGAAGAGAATCTCAACATGAAACTAAAATGTTCCGTCAAATTCAGTTTTGTTAAATCTGTTTCATGAAACGTGTTCCATGATCAAGACTTTCCTGGTTCACTAGAATCCAAATATGTTCCTTTGCTCTTATCTAGAATTATTGTGTAGCTTCTACTCAGAATCAGAAGAGGCTCCCACTTCGGGGTCTGGATCATGTTCCACTACCTTTAATAAAGCAGGTTCCCCTTAAATCTGTCCAAGAGAACATTCAGTATCTTTAATTAGCACCCAAGAAATCTCTGACACCTCTGGTCTAGAATACGCCCCCTTTCTTTTTCATGATTTACCAGAACCCAAACATGTTACTGTAATCTTCTGGAACCTGGACAATGCTGTTTGCAGAAGAAAACATCTCAAGTTCCTCTAGTGTTATTGTCCTCAGCTCTGGTCTGGAATCAAGACTTTGACTAGTCTCATCTCTGCTGCTGTACCGTGAAGTAGTTATGTCAACGAAGACTCGAAGACCAAAATGTCTGTTGTGCTTTGTGAGACACGAACTAAGTCTCACCACTGCTGCTTGAAGGACATTTAGCCACATCAACACTGGAACACCATGAAGGTGCTATTAGACTGGTCCACCACCCAGAGATTCATGGGCTGTCTTCAAATAAACCATCAGAACCTTTGGTCCGAAGGACTCAGAGGTTCTGGAGAACATTTACATATGGATTTACGCAGGTGATTCAGTTACAGGACACTCCCTCTGGTTCAGGGATCGGATTCTTGGTAGTTCGTGTCTCTCTGCAACCAGAATGTCTTCCATTTATTCTGGGAAACGTCCCACTTCTCCTGCCTTCACCGTCCTGGCTCTCTTGCTGCCTCAAGGACGTTTCTTCTTGTTCTTCGCGTCCACTAATTGGAGGAGACGTTCAAATACTGTGCCTGTTAATGCTGCTGATAAACTCCTCCCCCCTCGTGTCCCAAATCTTTAAGCTCCTCAGAACCGAGAATTTCTTATTTACTCTCCACACTGTCCAACGGATTGTTGGTCAGTCACATCTGGGCATATTTGGGTGGCACAATGTCTACGTTATGGAGACCGAAAGAGATTAGCTTAGCTTAAAATCCAAAAAAATACACCTCATCTATCCCATAAATTGACAAAATTTGTAAAAGTCATAGCTACGTGACATAATTTGCTTGCTAAAAAAGAGCCTCACATTACAAATACTTAAAAGCCATGTCTTTAAATCAGACGCCTTTATGCTATGCTAGGCTAAGGCTAACCGCATTCTGGCTCCTGGGATCTTCTTGTTCTTAATTATTTACGGAGATGCTGAAGATGATTTCCTGATTTTCACCGATTTAAATTTTGTTTGAAACATAAAATTTAACCTAAACCTTGCTTAATACAGAGAGCGACAAATGAATAAACACTGAGCCGCTTTTGACAAAACACCGTCACCCCAGGCTTAACACGAAATAAGTCCAAAACTCATCATTATCCATCTGCAGTAGGAATGAGCTAACCGAGCTAACGGGCAAGTTCCAGTCCAAACTACGACCTCCCACCTGCAGCATCTGGAGGAGAAACACGTTGTAAATACTGTAAATATAATTGTCTTTTAGTGTCTGTCTGTGTGAGTCACTTGTGATGTCCGAAAATAGTAGCAGAAAACAAACAAACAAACAAAAAAAAAAAACACAATCAAAAAGAAATAAATCTCATCACAGACGCTACAAGTCAGCACCCTGAAAAAAAGGCCAAATTTTGTCCATAATTAAAAAAAAATATTTTCAAATTTCCACTTGGCTAGTTACCAATTCAAATATGTCTTTGAAAAAGGCAGGAAAACAAAGATTGGAGTTTGTGACGGGTGCTGACGAGCGGTGATCAAAGAGTTTGCGCCAAAACATGGCGGACATCTTTCTTCACGCGGCCTAGTGTCTGTGAGACGAGACGTAGTCGGGTCATCCACCAATCACATCGCTCCATCCGCGCGCCATTCACGCTGTCCGTTGATGTTACCGTTGACAACCCCGTCTTCCAAAAATTACGTCCCCACCCAAGTGGACTGTTTCTCTACGACGCCGCTTTGCAACCAACGCATTTTCTCCCAAATTACGATTTTATTTTCCTGATATACGAGTAATATTGACACAGTTTACGAGTATTTCAAGCTAAGTGCTGGCAGACCCCAGTGTGAAAGCAAACATCGGAGTCGTCGTCGTGGATTATTGCAGTGTTTTGAGGTTAAATGTGTGTTCTTATGCAGATGATGCTGCGTTTTTTTTCTTCGTCCTAACCTTTTCACGTTAAATTGATTTTTTGGAGTTAAAAGACTTTCACATCTGTAGACACGTAAATAAATAACATTCTTTTACTAAAACTAAACACGTTATTTGTGAAACTTCAAGAAACAGCTTACTTGCGTGAGAACGCAATTTTTACGAGAACTTTCTTACTGGGGATGACGGAAGAGTGTGTTTGCGTATTTGTAAATAACTGTGTGTGTGTGTGTGTGGTTGATTTGCATATCAGTGTGTGTGTGTGTGTGTTTACATTAATGGGGGGTGGGGTCACCTTTTTTAAAACTTGAAAAGTGTCAGTCATCATCTGGATAAATGCGTTGACCTGATGCAGTGTTGTGACCTCACTGTGACCTTTCCATGGCCTTTACCTTTGACCCAAGCCCCTGCTGAGGAGATGGCAGCAGGGCGGAGCTTCGTGAGGCGTTCAGTATTGTACGAAAACAAAACAACAAAAAAAACAAAACATTGATTTTCTCTATGGACTTTGGTGTGGTGTTTAGAAAACTGATTTTAGCCTATTAGCAAAAGACACTTTAAGTCTATCATATCTTAAGACTATGTTCACGTCTTTATCTCACTGTCAGACAGACTTTTCCAACAGGAAACTGAAGTTTGCAAACCACTCACTCTCCCACACCAAAGTCCATAGAGAAAATCAGTGATTTTAGCTCACAGGGACACAGGAGCTGCTGGTCTACTACTGCCTCGTGTGGTCACTTTGTGTCACTGAGGGTAAATCTAAACAAAGAATGTCATATGCCTAATTTTACAAAATAAGAAATTTGAACCTACTGATGGAGGCAGCAGTAGACCAGCAGCTCCTGTGTCCCTGTGAGCTGAAATCACTGATTTTCTCTATGGACTTTGGTGTGGGAGAGTAGTAATTGTGGGAATTTACCTTGGTGACCCCGGACCTGTCACGTATTTGGACAGGAAACTGTCTTTTCACTATTTTGCGTGAACTTTGACCCTTGCGGAGAACGTAGCTGCATCTAAACCAGGGGCTTGACCTCTGACCTTCTATGCCTGCTCTGAGCCCAGTCGTCTTAATTCTTTTCTCTTTGCTTTAAAACCAAACGCAGCCTTCTCTTCTGATGACACTGAGCGGCCTCACCCGGGTCAACAAGCACCTGAACCCCGATTCGTTGCCTGCACGACGACAAACCAGAAAAGTTTCGGTTGTCCGTGTTAGCGTTTCCTGTCTGACTCCGCCTCGAAGTTAAAATCCGAATAAATATTTGGTGACAAAGATTCAGATTTGAATTTTCTGGTTTCTTAAGTAAAGAGTTGATTACAGATTTGACCCGGGGCGACTGCAGTGGTTCGGCCCTTTGAGAGTGTGCGTGTTTGTGCGAGTGTGTGATCATTTCACATCATGCCTCATTTTAGACCAGTGGGTCTCAAACTCGTGGCCCGCGGGCCACATGTGGCCCGCCACTTAATATAAAGGCATAATATGTTTTTTGATTGACTTTAATGTATCGTTCCACGTCAGCACAAAACCCTTTTATTGTGAAATTCTGTAAAATATCATCACAGAAACTATTATTGCAGTATCATGATGAAATATCCTGATATAGTTTTTTAGTTCATATCGCCAATCACTACTGACCAGTTGTTTTCTCCTCTGAAAGTTTGACGTTTTTGCCCACTTTACCGCCCCCTAGTGGCCAGACTGGACGCTCATTGGCCTGCAGGTCATTTGAGTTTGAGACCCCTGTTTTAGGCGGTAACTGATTTTTAATAAAGTGCAGTAGATGAGTTAGGATTTTAAACACGACTGGTTTTCCTAAAATGAATCTCATCATTTTATTTAAATTATTTTACACTGACAATCCATTTTATTTGATGACGAACCCTGACCTTTGACCCTGGCAGCTAAAAAAAAACAAAACAGAAAAACAATCTTTGTTTCTTTACAGCTATTTCTTCTTTTCTGTGGGATTATTTTAGGAAAACTAACTCAGTGTGGAAGAAGACAACAGTGTTTTGAGGACATGTTGCCCACGGCAACAGTGATCTGTTATGTGAAGTGTGTTGGTTTGAAACATGTATGTTTGTTGGGGACAAAAAGAAAAAAAACAAAACAAACAAATGCTTGTTTGTGTCACGAAAAGACCGAAAATAAACTGGATGCCGTGGCATCATGTGACCCTGCAGTGTCGCTGTTGTCGTCCATTATTCTTTTAAGACACAACAAACATTTACTAAACATTTAAAAAGTATTTACACGGTTTAGTTTCTTCAGGCTTTGCCTTTTTCAATAGCAACAGCCGCTACACTCCGCCCCCTAAACAATGAAAGTAGTTTTTTTGCTAATATAATGGTGCGTTCCGGATTCCAAGATTGTGCGAATGGCTGCCATTCGCACAAACACAGCCACGTTTACTTTTAAACGGCACTTCTGTCGTTTTTATTTCACACTAAATCAGTCACACTGATTTAATTTTTAACTGAAGACAATATTACTAACACGGTTTAAATGCCCAACAAAAGCAGAGAGCGTTGTTAGCAACTGTATCGTTGGCAATGGCTAACGATGGCTAGCTTAAGATATGTTTTCATTCTCGACTTCACAAACGGAACGCAAATGAGCACAGCATAGGTTATGTTTGGTGTTATGACAAACATGCTTCTTGTAGCTACTAAACATTTTGAGGCATTTTTTTACAGCCAAATTTTAGCTTTTAAAGTTGCGAGAAAACACTGCTAAAGACAACCGCAGCTAGCATGTGAGCGACGTAAAGCAAGGAATATAAACATGACTTGGGAATCTTTTCCTAAGATATAGCAATTATTTTTGGAAAAATAATTCAGAATTCTTAGCGACTTGAACTATAACATATTAATTAACTAAGCATTTATAACTAAGCTTCCATTAGCACCGCCATTTTTGAAAACAGCAGGAAAAAAAAACGTCAAATCTCGTGAACTTTCAGAAACTTTCCCCTTGCAATGGTGTGAATGCAACATAAGGGGGCGCTCCCATGGACGCACCACATTTGTAGACATATTAAGATTTCCAAAACAAAATTACAGACCCGAAATGAGGGACGTCAACGCATTTGATGATGAAAATAAGACGAGACAAGGGCATTCACGTTAATGTTTGCGTTGATCTGCGTTTAATTAGATTGATCAGCTGGTAAACAAATAATAAACAAAAGTGGTTTAATATGAAATGACTCAAACTTTTATTTGGATTAAAAACTTGGGAATGTTTGATTACACATGAAAACACGCAAACACAACTGTGGTGCAGAATTAGCGAAAAAGTGACAGAATTTTCAAAAAAATACAAACGGTTGTTTCCACCAAACGATGAAAATAAATAACGGATTAATGCAGAGAGTGAATCTGGGCAAATTTCACGCTCAACATGAACGGGAATAACAGAACCACGCCATTGTCTCCCATTCACTGACATCAGAAAGAAAGACGGAAAATACTTTACATTTTATCTTCAGTCAAAATTAAAATCGAGATGCCGCGATGACGTGTTTGAGATGAAGATAAATGTCGCGAAAAATAAGAGGGAAAAAAAGGTTTTAAGTTAATTTAACTTTTACGTTATAAATTTGTATCAGTCAGACATCGATATAAAAACGTAACAAAAACCAACAAGTATTTCAACATAACGTTCCTACTGCGTATATTTTTACGATTTTCTGGTGTGTTCATCCTGAACATGGCGCAAAAATTTCGGATGGAAGTCAACGCAAAGACGCAATTAGACTGCATCATTACTTAAATTTTAACAAAAAGAAATTGTGTGCAACAAAGTCACGAAACCAAAATATTATGAAGAGCCTTTCCGATGTCATGTCAGAAATTCAGACAGTTGCTAAATGTGGGCGGGGCACAAAGTTAGCAATGATCTCAAGCTGTTAATCGCGCTTTGCTATGTGTTAGCACTTTTACAGCACTGTTTTAATCTGCGAACGACAAAACATGTTGTGAAAATGCCCCACATTTCGAAAACGCGTAGCAACGTGAAATGTTTGTGACTGAAAGGAAATCGTTTGCGACTTTTCGCGAAATGATCTTTTGTGAGGAAAAAATAAAAAGACACTTTTTTTGCAGATTAATCAGTAAAATGTGTGCAACATGTGCATGAACGTCAGACTTACCTACAGTTGAGGACAAAATTATTAGCCCCCTATGAAACTGTCATTGTTTTAAAGGTGTTTTCCAAGTGCTGTTAAACTGAGCAAATAATTTTTAACCCAGATTATTCATACTGGAAGCATGTCCTTTGGTCAGACGAGACCAAACCAGAACTCTTTGTCCACAGAGACATTGTTTATGTTTGGAGACAGAAGACAGAGGCGTAGAACCCAAAGACCAGTGTCCCCACAGTGAAACACGGTGGTGTGAGTATTATGCCGTGCTGAAGCTTCAGTGAGTCTGGAACTGGGAATCTCATCAAGGTGGAAGGAATCATGAAGAAAGAAGGAGATGTGAAAATTTGGAAAGAAAACCTGAAGCAGTCAGCAGCAAAACTGGGTCTGGGTCGGTTCGCCACGTATGGGTCGCCACGTATGTTTTGGGTCGTCATTGTCCAACATGACAATGACGACCCAAAACATACGTGGCTCCTGGTGAAGAACGACCTCCAGAAGACCAGAGTGAACGTTACTGACTGGCCTGCACAAAGTCCTGACTTAAATCCCATTGAAGTGAAGACCAAGGTCCATGCCAGAAGGCCAAGGTCCATGCCAGAAGGCCAAGGTCCATGCCAGAAGGCCAAGGTCCATGCCAGAAGGCCAAGGTCCATGCCAGAAGGCTAAGGTCCATGCTAGAAGGCCAAGGTCCATGCCAGAAGGCCATCAAATCTGGAGGAGCTGGAGAGATTTGCCAAAGAAGAATGGGCTGGGATTCCTCAGGAGACAAACTCCAACAAACCACTGCAGGCTGTTATCCAGCAACAAGGAGACACAAGTGACTGTTAGCATCAGGGGGACAATCATGTTGACCCTGGTGGTTTTTTGGTTTTTGTGGACTCATTTCATTTCTGTGTGCAAAGTCAAATAATGGAAGCATCCAAAATAAAACTAGGATGTTTGAAAAAGCTGTGTTAAAAATTCTTTGCTCTGTTTAACAGCAGGTGGGAGATACTTTTTAAACAACGACATTTTCATGAGGCTAATAATTTCGTCCTCAAATGTACGACAGCGTTACGAGTCATGATTCAAACTATGACTCTGAAGAATTAAAGGTTCATTACAAAGGTTCAAATGCTGTGACATACGAAGAACTGGAGTCGTCTTTGCGGCCCACGTGTCTCAATGAAAAGTCCGATTCATGTCCAACTTAAACAGCCAAACGAATTGTCCCACTGAGACATCCTGATTAAAGATCCCATTCAGTTGTTGCTCTGAAATTCCCATTGAAGTGTTCCACTGAAAGATCCACAAAAATGTCCCGCTCTGGTGTCCCAATTACGAGATTGTCCCACTTTGGGACTATTGCGTCCCACTGAGACATTCTGCTCCAATGTCCCACTCAAATGTGCTTTCCCACTCAAACATGTAAATATGATCCACGCAAATGTCCCGCTCAGGTGTCAAACTCCTTTCATACTTCCCATTGAAACATCTCGCTCAGACACTGAAATGAACCTTCTTGCACAGACATTCCATTGAAACGTCCCACTTAGATGGTCCACTGAAACTTCTTGAAAAGACATTCCATTGAAATGTCCAAGTTAGATGTCCAATTGAAATGTCCTGCCAGGATGTTCCACTGAAACTTCTTAAAATTAATTTCCATTGAGAAAGACTGCTCTAATGTCCCTTTCGTACTTCCCATTCAAACAACTTGCTCAGAAAGAAATGAAACTTCTTAGAAAGACATCCCATTAAAATGTCCCATTGAAATATCTCACTCAGGCTTCCTCTCAATAAGATCCCACTCACTCATCGTGAAAAGACATTCTGTTGAAATGTCCCACTTGGATGTCCCAGTCAAACATCCCACTCAGATGGTCCAATTACACTTCTCAAAAAGACATCCCATTGAAATCTCCCACTTAGATGTCCCATTGAAATATCTCACTCAGGCGTCCCTCTCAATAAGATCCCAGTCACACGTTCTGAAAAGACAGTCCATTGAAATCTCCCACTTGGCTGTCCAATTAAAATGTCCTGCTCAGATGACCCATTGAAACTTCCCACTCAACCGTCTCAACATTAAATCCCGTCATGTGAATCGTACGAACTTCGTGGAGAAAAGAGTCCAGATCTTCAGGATTCGCGTTGACGCGTCGCTAAAATCCAGTCCCACAGACGAAACGTCGCAACGTCCGACTCGAACAAACTCTTAATCCGATCAGATTTTTTTGTTTCTCCACATCAGGGGGGGGTTAAAAAAAAAACAAACAAAAAAAAAAACAGTCCAAGCTGCTTTTGTTTCTTTAAAAACCATTTACGAAAATGTTCTACGACTTTGTCCGCTAACTACTGCTGAAGCGAGAGCGGCCGCCGCAGTTGCCGGGAATTTTTTTTATTCCTCGTCAGAGAAGTGAAACGTAGTTTTTGGGGACAATCCCACGTCTCCCCCCCACAACTCCCACAATCCACTGCTCATTCACGGACTCCACCTCAGTGATGATGTCACCCACCTGCAGGACGAGAGAGGTGTTTAAAAACATGACGCCTGATCATGTGACCACTGATCCTTGCTGGGAATTTTTTTTATTCCTCGTCAGAGAAGTGAAACGTAGTTTTTGGGGACAATCCCACGTCTCCCCCCCACAACTCCCACAATCCACTGCTCATTCACGGACTCCACCTCAGTGATGATGTCACCCACCTGCAGGACGAGAGAGGTGTTTAAAAACATGACGCCTGATCATGTGACCACTGATCCACGTCCACGGGAATCCCACTCACCTTCAGCGTGATCTCATCCTCGCTCTCCGCCGTGAAGTCAAACAACGCCTTCGCCGCTCCTTTAGCCGCCGCCTGCTGCTGCTGCTGCTGCTCTGTGATTGGCTGAGCTGGAAACAGGAAGAGGAAGTTAAAGTTTTATTGTTTATTATGAAAATGTGTGTGTGTTTTCTTGTATGGGTATCTTTGTGAGAACCAAAAAAAACTTAAAAAGCTAAGAAAAGCTAAGGTGAGGACATTTTGGCTGGTCACTTCCTGTCACCCCTTAAAAGGACTTTTTCCAGGGTTAAGACCTGGTTTTAAGGTTTTAGGGTTAGAATTGGGTTTAGGTTAAGGGCTACGAAATGTATTATGTCTATGAGGGTCCTCACTATGAGTGCTATACAAACGTGTGTGTGTGTGTTACCCTGGCAGGGCTGTGTGAAGGCGGCGGGGTAAAGCCCCTCCCTCCCCTCCAGTCTTCCTCGCCTCCACTCGGCGTCAACGTGCTCCGTCACGAGGATCAGCGCCCCCTTGTGGAAGGGCAGGTCCTCTGCCGTCTGACCGGGGAAGTCAAACAGAGCCACCGCCCACTCCTCGGACTACACACACACAGGAAATGATAGGATCATTATTGACGTTAGCATAAAGAGACAGGAAACCCGACTTGTGACTACTTCCTGTTACCGCTAACGTGTTATGACAGTCGTCAAATGACGACCAAAGCTGAAAATAAAAAGTTATTTTTAAGTTATGACAAAAGGCTTACACAGGAAGTAGTAAAAAAAAAAAAAAAAAAAAAAAAAAAAAGTCAAAAGTAAGGGGTAAAAAAAAAAAAAAAAAAAAAAAAAAAAAAGTCAAAAGTAAGGGGTTCTTATTTTGAAAGCCAGGTTGAAATTAAAAAATAGTAAAAACAAAATGTAAATCAAAAACCTTATCAGAATAACTATTAAAAATGCAATAAAACATTTTATTCAAAATCCCTGAACTTGCTGTAAAATTGTTTCAACAGGAAGTAGCGCGGGTAAGTTCGCTTAAGAACAGGTGGGAATCAGAAAATGCTCGCACAGTTTGTTAGCATTTTCCTATTCCCTAACTTTTCCTTTCGATGTTAGCATCAGGTGATTAGGTTTGACGTTTTACTGCGTTGTTTTTTTTTTGCGATTTGGTCAACGCGGTGGAAAATCGCTTCAGAGTTTAGCAACTTAGCAAAACACTGTGACTAGTGTCATGGGTAGAGAGGTAGTAGCAACCCTGGTGTAACAACGCAAACGATGATGACAAAAAATACAACATCACAAAAAAAATTCGTACAAAAAAGTCGGAATATTTAGACGTTGTTGCTACGCTATTTTTAATGTGCAAAATACCACGTAGAGCATTGTTTCCGACTGGGATTGCTAAATGTGGCTACATCATTGTTTCCGTTTTCCAAGATACAAGCTCCGATCTTAACTACAGAGGAGCCTGCCCCCTGGTGGTGCGGGATAAGAATGTGACGCTCACTCACCTCAGAGTTTGAGTCCTGTGACGTCTTTGGTGCTGTTTGAAGAAAAACAAAAAATGGAAATTAACATGAATGCAGCGTTCACCGTGAATGTTATCAAATTTTCATATATTTCATATAATGTGGTTGGAAAAAGACACAAAAAAAATCCAGGATAATTCAGGATAATATTGTTTTTTTGTTTTTTTTAATCCATACAGAAATAGTGGGTCCCAGAGGGAAAATCTCAAAAAATTAGCTTTACTTTTGGTGAAAATGAACCTGAACAGGAACAAAAGTGAAAAAGAAAAAGGTAAAGAGCAAGTAAATTCAAGTTTTGTCATAAAACTTGCTCCCAAAACAAACAGAAACCAGTTTAAAAACAAACTGTGCTGTTTAATTAGTGAGAACCCGAAATTTAGATAAGACAAACAAAAAAATATATATCTACAAATATTCAATGCACTTGAGTAAATAAACGTCAGAGACAGAAATGTAACAGCAGAAATGTTCAACTCGCCAGGATTTTCCGTCACTGTTGCATCCAGCGTGGTGTTTGTCGTTTCCTCCGGCGGTGTCACCGACTGAGGCGGCGGCTCCGTCACCTCAGTGAAGTTCAGCGGGAATATTCCTGTGCGCCCGTGCATCTGGCCCCGCCCCCACTCCTGCCCGATGAGCTCGAGCAGGGCGATGACATCGCCCTGGGAGAAGGTGAGCTCATCCTCCTCCTCTCCCTCGTAGTCGAAGAGGGCGACGCACCGCGGACCTCTGCGATTGAACATGAGACGGGATCAACGTGACGTTATTGGAGGAGGAGGCTGCTGTTGTTGTTTAGTGTGCGTTTGTGTAGTTTGTTATGTTGTGTGTGCGCGTGTCGGACCTGACGGGTGCAGCATCTGGATGTTCTTTCTGCTCAGGAGGCTGCACAGGCAGGATGGACTGAAAGAAAGAGAGACAAACTAAGTAGTCACTCAGTTCCTGTAAAAACATGGCTGCCAGCAGGGACACAAACAAAACACTGATTATAACCACTTAACAAAAGCTAATAAAACAATGTCAGTTTAAGTCTATGATATCTTAAGAACATGTTCACGTCTTCATCTCACTGTGAGACAGACTTTTCCAACAGGAAACTGAAGTTTGTAAACCACTCACTCTCCCACACCAAAGTCCATAGAGAAAATCAGTGATTTTAAAATTACAGCACACAGGAGTTGTTGATCCACTGTTTCCTCCATCAGTAAGTTCAAGTGTGTTATTTTATTCATTCGGTGTTTGAAATCCTTTGTTCAGATTAATTTTAGTGACACAAAGTGACCACACGAGGCAGCAGTGGATCAACAACTCCTGTGTGCTGTGATGTAAAATCACTGATTTTCTCTATGGACTTTGGTGTGGGAGAGTGAGTGGTTTACAAACCTCAGTTTCTTGTTGGAAAAGACTGTGACAGTGAGATAAAGACGTGAACATGTTCTTAAGATATTGTAGACGTTTATTAGGTGAGACTTTTTTATGTTAACTGGCTAAAATCGTTTTTTTCCCCAACACACCCACACCAAAGTCCATAGAGAAAATCAGTGATTTTAGCTCACAGGGACACAGGAGCTGCTGGTCTACTGCTGCCTCGTGTGGTCACTTTGTGTCACTGAGGTAAATCTGAACAAAGGATTTTAAACACCGAACAAGTAAAATAAGACATTTGAACTTCGTGATGGAGGCAGCAGTGGATCAACAACCCTGTGTCCCTGTGAGCTAAAATCACTGATTTTCTCTATGGACTTTGGTGTGGGAGAGTGAGTGGTTTACAAACTTCTCTTTCCTGTTGAAAAAGTATTTTCACGTTTAAATCTTAAACATCCTTTATTTTATAATCTGGACCTGGCATGATATAATACTGATGCATTAAAGGTTTATTAAGTGGTTCAGTACCTGAGACTGTGACAGGTCGAGGTGGTTCAGATTGGATTTGCACTCATCGTCCTGCTGCAGACCTGGTTCTGGCTGAATGTCCATGTCCAGGAGACACTGAGACGAGCTGCTGACAGGAGATGCGGACATTTGA
This sequence comes from Brachirus orientalis, assembly GCA_016785285.1. Taxonomy (NCBI): domain Eukaryota; kingdom Metazoa; phylum Chordata; class Actinopteri; order Pleuronectiformes; family Soleidae; genus Brachirus; species Brachirus orientalis. The sequence goes on from JAFBJR010000174.1 coordinate 198,645, forward strand.
TCCTCGGGAGGCGCAGGACTGGGGTCGTCCAGGACGATCAGGACTTCCTGTTTCTGTGGGACAAATTTAGAAACAAAACAAGTCAAGCCTCAAGTGTTTGATCTGTGTGTGTGTGTGTACATGTCTTTCTGTCTTTGTGGGGACCAAAACACGTCCAAACCTATCTCTGTGGGGACATTTTGACTGGTCCCCATGAGGTTAAATGGCTTTTTCAGGGTTAAGACCTGGTTTTAGGGTTAGGGTAAGGGGCTACGGAAAGTATCATGTCTATCAGGGTCCTCACAAAGCAAGACAAGCATGTGTGTGTGTGTGTTTACCATGTAGCTGCTAAAGAGAGGATGTCCAGGTTTGGGTCTCGGGGGCAGAGGAGGTCCCTTCTTTGGGACTCTTTGTTGCTGATTGGCTGTTACAGTTGTGGGAGGAGGAGTCTGTGAAGGCGAACACTGACTGGCTGGTGACACACAGGGGGCGGGGCTAGCTGCAGAAGACGCTGGGGTTGAAGTTGAGGTGACGGCTGGTGGTGGCGGTCGCTCTGGAATGGATTTGATTGGTGGCGGGCGAAGGGGGAGGAGCTTAACGGTTGATGGCCTGGGGAAGAAGGCGGAGCGTCAGCTTCCAACTGTGTGGCCCCGAGATCAAGTTTAAACAAATCTTGCAACAATGAATCAGTTATTAACTGGTTACTAAATTAATCAGCAACTGTGTAGATCAATTAATAGGTTTGAGTGTGTTTATCTTCTATAATTAAAACAAGTTTTTGTATTTTTCTTCTCAAATATGAACAAATAAAACAAATAAATCATTAAAAGTAGTACATTTTGGTTTGTGGACAAAAACAAGGCATTTGAGAACATTATTTTCAACATTTTCTGACATTTTATGGACCGAACAACTAATCATTTGTGTCATTTTCAGTTATGAAAATATACGTTAATTGCAGCCCTATATTATGTGACACGCTATTACTTTGCAGGTATTGCGATATTCCTACTGCACAAACACAGGTGCGAAATGATCATGCTAACAGCTAAGCTAACACATGAGTCAGCGGATTTGTTCACGACATCTTAGTCCTTCGTTTTCACAACAAAACACTGCAATTTTATTCTTCAAACGGACCAATAGAGCATTTAAAATCAACCGCATTCACAGCGCCCTCTGCTGGACCGTGTAGTGATTACATTAGACGGTCTGATGCACTTCTAGGCTGTATACTTCAAACTCTTAAAGTGTTTTTAAGGTTTAAGTTTACTTGATTTTATTTCTTTTGTCAAGTTTTTGGCAATTTTACAAATAAAAAGGTTGTTCACTAACCATGGACCAAAAAATAAGCTTAATTTAAAGCTATCATTTAATGATAAAAGTGTATACAAGTGTCCGTTTATAGACATTTTCCTGCCTCTGCTGAACATCGCTCCACTTCAGCTCACAGCGTTTCTCACTGCGACGGCGGTTTATCTCGTCAGTGACACTCGGGAAATCTTCGCCTTACCGTGGAGGAAGAGGAGGGTCGGCGCTGGAACCTTCAGCTTTGGCCGGTGCCACTGGGCTTTTCCTCAGAGCTGGAGCTGGAGGTTTGGTCGGAGCCGCAGCAGCTGCTGGTCCTGACGGTTTCAGGGTCACAGCTGCAGGTCCTGGGGGTTTAGCTGAATGTGGGTTTGGGCCTGGAGATGTTTGTGAAGCGGCTCCGGTGGGTCTGGGAGCCAGATTCGGCGCTGGAGGTGGGAGACGGAGCAGATTTTTAGCCATCTGTGTCTTTTTTTTGTCACTTCAACTTGTCCAGATTTATTCAGATTAAATGGAAAACAACATCATTTCTGTCATCAGTAGCCACGCAAATAAATTGCCTACTCCAGCTTTAATAAGCTGCCGGTTGAAGAGTTGCATCATGGGAATAATCACTGATTCTGAGCAAACATCTACATTATAACACTTGTTCACGCACACAAACAGTGGGGCTCATTTTCTTTGAGCACAATCACAGCACTTGTCTCTCACAAAGCTGGGGTTGAATGATAGAACCCCCTTTATTCTCCCTGTCTCTCTCTCTCTCTCTCACACACACACACACGTTTGTATAGCATTCATAGTGAGGACCCTCATAGACATAATACATTCTCTAGCCCCGTACCCTAACCTTCAAGCCTAACCCTAAAACCAAGTATTAACCACGAAAAAGCCCTTTAAAGAAGTGAGAACCAGACAAAATGTCCTCACTTTGTCCAAATGTCCTCACTCTCTAGGTGTTTATATAATTTTTGGTCCTCATTCTGCAACAAAGAACACACACACACACACACACTTTGCAAGTGAGATTTGCTTCTCTAAGCTTTCAAACACTCCCTTGTATGACAGCTACATCCAGCTGACACAAACACACACACTGGTTTCCATGACTACAGAAGACATTCCATTGACTTCCATTCATTTCCTGCAGACTTAATCTAACCTTAACCATAATTACTAGTGTCCTAACCCTAACCCTGACCCTAACCTTAACCTAACCCTAACCTCAGCCTAACTTTAAAACATGTCTTCACCTTAAAATGGAGTCATTTACGTTATGGGGACTTGATTTTTGTCCCCATAAGGAAGACAAGTCCCCATAATGTGAGTGTGGAGACACATTTAGGTCCCCACAACATGAGGAAGACCAGCTACACACACACACACACACACACTCACCGCTGGCTCTGCGTGGTGAGGTCATAGCTGCTGGTTTGGTCTGGACACTGAGACGAACACTTCCTGCTCGCACTGAAAAAAAAAGAAAAAGAGTCAGAAGAAATGGAAAAGTAATTGAATGTTTTTCCAGCATGCTTTGTTGATTCATGACATCATGCTGCAGCTGAGAACAGGCTCCATTAAAGGGGTGGTTTTTTAAGTGTGGCTATATGAGGTACTCTCAGTGAAAACATGGCTGCCAAAAACTGATTTTAACCACTGAACAAAAGAATGAGTTAATAAAATCTCCATCAGTTTACGTTTACGATATCTTTTGTTCACGTCTTTATCTCACTGTTGGAGAGACTTTTCCAACAGGAAACAGAAGTTTGTAAACCACTCACTCTCCCACACCAAAGTCCATAGAGAAAATCAGTGATTTGACATCACAGCACACAGGAGTTGTTGATCCACTGCTGCCTCCATCACTAAGTTCAAATGTGCTAATATTATGAATTTGGGGTTTGAAATCCTTTCAGATTGACCTCAGTGACACAAAGTGACCACATGAGGCAGCAGTAGACCAGCAGCTCCTGTGTCCCTGTGAGCTAAAATCACTGATTTTCTCTATGGACTTTGGTGTGGGAGAGTGAGTGGTTTACAAACTTCACTTTCCTGTTGGAAAAGTCTGTCTAACAGTGAGATAAAGACGTGAACACGTTCTTATAGATATTGTATACTGAAACAAAAGGAAGATTTTATTTGCTGGGTCTTTAGTGTTGTTGCTAAAATTAGTTTTACCTTGTTACCATGTTTTCACTTTGAGTGAGTCCCTATGTTTCAGACTGGTTCCCAGTGTAAGTTTTATGGAGCTTGAAATACAAATATTAATTAAATGACTGTAAACCAAAACATCACTGACTGGTTTGATTCGCAGTCTCCTGCGTCTCATCCGCCGGAGGCTCCGCCTTCGCCCTGCTGCTGACCTCCACTGAGGGTCTGGGGGGAAGAGTCGGGCTTTTGTCCTGGTTCACTGCTGCCGTGTTTCCTCTGGGGGCGACGGCAGGTCTGGGTGGAGGTCTGGGGTTTGTGGAGGAGGAGGACGCATCACTGAGGGACTGGGTGAGTTTAGGTGGAGGGGGCCTGGGGGCGGGGACAGGAGCGGGGACAGAGGACGGGAGCGTTTCAGTGGGGGACAGTGGTTTCGGTGCGATTGCGGGTTTCTCGGCAGTTCTGACCGGTTGTGGTTCGGCCTCGACTGCTGTCGTTCCCGATAAACCTCCATCTTCCCAGAATACTTTGCTGGACGGTTTCGGAGCTTGTGGGAAGTTTTTGGGCTTCGGGGCAACGATGGGCGGGGCTGATTTGGCCTGTTGTCCCTGGAGACGAGGGCGTGGCCGGGGTTCGGGTCTCTTTGTCATGGCGTCTTTGTCGTTAGCGTCTCCGCAGCTCCCATCAGCCACCTGCTGCTGCTCGAAGGCTTGTATCCTCGCTTTCAGAGCCGCCATGTCCTCGTCTTCTTCCTCCTCCTCCTCCTCGCTCTCTGATTGGCAGCTGCTGTCGCTGTGGCGTTCAGGGACTCCCCAGTCGTCGGAGCTGAAGGCCTCCAGCAGCTCCTGCAGGTACTTCCCCTGACTTGCTCCTCCGTTAGCGGCGTTAGCTCCAGCGCGGGCCGCTAACGTGGCCAAACCATCATCACGCAGCTTCACCAGAGTCTGAACTTTGACTTCACTGCTGCTGCTGCTGCTTCCGATTGGCTGGAGGTTGAGCTTGGAACGAGGGCGTGGCCTAGGACGGTCCACCTGGGCGGTGGGAAGAGCTAGTGTCTGCTCAGTTTGAGAACAGGTGGACGAAGTCAAAGGTGAGAACAGGTCGGGAACACTCTCACCGTTAAGGGAGGTGAGCGGCGATTGGCCGGTGGCGATGTCATCGACGTGAGACGTTGTGGACACGAACGGCGGTCGCGGCGGTCTCACTGGTCGTCTCGCTACACGGAAAACGACACCACAAACAATTATTTACAAACAAACAAAAACATGAATGTGAGAATAATGGGTGGCGCTTACGTTGTACGCCGTCTCCCCGAGGATCTGGGGCGGATCCCGGGTCCGTCTGTGTGGCGATGGTTATACTGGACGTGGGCTGTGACGAGGAAGAGGAAGAGGAAGGTGGCAGCAGGAGAACCTGCTCCTGCGTCTTCTCTCTGATCACCTCCTCGTAGGAAGGAGGCGGCTAAGAAACAGTGAAACCATCTTCAATGCATTTTATAGACAAAAAAATGATTTTAGCCTCTAAACAAAATGCTCATTTCATAAAACCCATGTCAGCTTAAGTTAAGAACATGTTTACATTTTTATCTCACAGACAGGAAACTGAAGTTTGTAAACCACTCACTCTCCAACACCAAAGTCCATAGAGAAAACCAGTGATTTTAGCTCACAGGGACACAGGAGCTGTTGGTCTAGTGCTGCCTCGTGTGGTCACTTTGTGTCACTGAGGTAAATCTGAACAAAGGATTTCAAGTGCTGAAGTGACAAAATAAGACATTTGAACTTAATGATGGAGGCAGCAGTAGACCAGCAGCTCCTGTGTCCCTGTGAGCTAAAATCACTGATTTTCTCTATGGACTTTGGTGTGGGAGAGTGAGTGGTTTACAAACTTCACTTTCCTGTTTGAAAAATCTGTCTAACAGTGACATAAACATGTGACTGTATTCTTAAGATAAGAGTTAAAGTGATTTTTTTATATGGTGTATAACAAAGAAAAAACATCCAATTTGTCCCCTGCACCAAAGTCCATAGAGAAAATCAGTGATTTTACATCACAGCACACAGGAGTTGTTGATCCACTGCTGCCTCCATCACTAAGTTTAAATGTTTTTAATTTATGACTATGGCATTTAAATTCCTTCATTCAGATTCACCTCAGTGACACAAAGTGACCACACGAGGCAGCAGTAGACCAGCAGCTCCTGTGTCCCTGTGAGCTAAAATCACTGATTTTCTCTATGGACTTTGGTGTGGGAGAGTGAGTGGTTTACAAACTTCACTTTCCTGTTGGAAAAGTCTGTCTAACAGTGAGATAAAGATGTGTACATGTTCTTGAGATATCGTAGCCTTAAACTGACATACATCTTATTAGCCGAGTCTAAACTGAACAGATTGTATTCCATTCCTCTGTGAGGAAGAAGAATATTTAGACCAAATCTGTAGAAGTTCTTGACACATCAGCTGATCACCTGTATGGCTGGAGGGATGGTGGGTCCCCAGATTTGTGCGGCAGGAGGAGGGGGAGGTGGGAATCCTCCTGAGGCTCCGGGGAACCAGGACGTGGAGGTCAGAGGCTCCGCAGACAGGATGGTGATCTCTGGTCGCCTGGCAACAGATGGTGAAAACAGGAAGTCGGGAAGAGAAGCAGAGCAACACATATAGAGATTTACGATGTGACATATTTTTATAACAGAGTCGCAATACATGACATTAACAACAATACTGATAGAAAGCAAAACAAATAACGATAATTTTTTTCAACATGTATTTTTCTCAATAATAATAACATTTTTTTTCCTGTGTTTCCAGGTGTATGTTCTAAGAAATAAAGAAGCTTGATACTAAGATAAGAGTTTACACATGTTTCTGTTTACTGTAAACACTCCGGGTCAAGTCTGTGGAGTAAAAACAAGCTGTGTCTCTGTCAAAAGGACAGAAAAGGCTGAAATATTTACAAGGCGTTCAGCTCATGATATGGATATTTTAGTTATTTCTGTGAAAACACTTGATTAGGCTTTTATTAAAAGGATTAAACAGCGTGTCTCACCTCCTGTCTCTCTCTCGCTCTCTGTCTCTCTCTCTGGACGTCTCAGAGACAGACGTGGACCTGGTGGAGGCTGAGATGGAGACGGGAAACAGCAGAGTCAAACTGTTTGATTTACACGTAAATTAAAGTCAAATTTCAACAGACTAAAAACAAGAACATCGCCCAGTCAGCATTTTATTTGAACTCTACAGTCGAGAAAACATAAACTGAATTAGAGAAAGGAAAAAGTCGGTTATTTTACGCAAAAGTGCAGCTTTAATTGTTTGACTATTATGCCTTTAGTGAACATGTGACGTCGAACGGAAAATATTAAAAACAAACACAAATATTTACATGTAAATATACATTTTTTACAGTTCATAAATAAAAGCAACAGAATTTAATAAAAAAAAAATATACAAATTAGTCATAAATGAGAAAATAACCACACCTAAAAAGTAAGATTGAGATTTTCTATGCTTTATTTATATTAATTATATAAATTACTTTTGGTAAAAATAGGATAAACTCATCAAATATGATGGATTATTTCTACATGGTGCACCTTATATATATTAAAGCATAAATGCACCAATAACAACAATATTTTAACTGTATATGTAATAGATTTTTGCATAAGGAGTTCATGTTATGACCACTCTACAATATTCACAGTTGAGAGGCTGAAAATGATCAGAACACTTAATTAAAAACACTCAAACCAACAAATCACTTATTTAATTGGTTGGTGATTCATTTACTGATTGGTTTAAATGCTGGCAAAATTATTTTTACTCTGCAAATTTTTATAGAACATAAAGTAACTTTTTCATTTATTTATGTTTTTATAAATAAAAACTTGTCCGGTTCAAAGTTCGACCTTTGACCTCCAACAAATAGATTCATTTCATGTCCAGTTTCAGACAGAATTAAAGAAAGAAAGAAGACGAGACTCACTTCTCTTGATGACCGCTCTGATGGACGACAGTGGACCTTGACTGCAGAGGGGGGGAAAAAGAAAACCACGAGTCACCCATGTCTCTCTCTCTCTGCGTTTTCCAATGATAAACAAAGCTCGCTCGTCCCTCCCTGTCCACACAGCTGCATTTATGATGTTTTCTTAAGTTTATTTTCTTTTTAAAAAAGACGAGACGACAAATAAAGTTGCACTTTTCCTGCTTCACAAAATCTTCCTCCTGAATCAAAATAAACAGACACTGGAACTTCTCATTTTAAAAAACAAAAAAAGTCGTGACCAAAAAACATGACCAAAACAACTTCCTGTATCTTTTCTCGCTATTTTACAAAGTCTAACTATTTTCTGGTCTTTGTCTATGTGTCGTCTTTTCTCTGTCTGTCTGTCTGCCTGTCTGTCTGCCACAGAGTATAACCTCACACACACACACAATAACATGACTCAGTCCTCCAAACTCACACTGATGGAAAAAACACTCACAACCCTTTTTCCCTTTTCTGTCCTCTCGCTGAAAAACAGCTGCACAAACAAACACAATAAATAGAAGTGTACTGCACTGGTTACTTCATAGGTTAAAACTGCTTGGTCATTTTATAAAGTTGCACAGTCATCAACACTTGGGGGGGGGGGGGGGCAGGTTTCCAAGCCTGTCTTTAAATCACATTACATCATTTTGTGTGCGACTCATGTGGTGCCATCTACAGAAGCAGCAGCTTAGAGGTCGATGAATGCAGCTGCACTTCTCCATTATTTTTTGTTGTTCACTATTCATCTGCTGTTCAGCTTCTTTATGGATGATTTGTTGTTTGGTCCATAAAATATCAACAATTTGGGGAAAATGTCAATCGGTGGCTCCAAATCCACAAAGAGGAGACCATTTTAGCTACTTTACAAAAGAATAATCTAATAAAAATCTGTGTCAGTTTAAGTCTAAAGTATCTTAAGAACATGTTCACGTCTTTATCTCACTGTTAGACAGACTTTTCCAACAGGAAACTGACGTTTGTTAACCACTCACTCTCCCACACCAAAGTCCATAGAGAAAATCAATGATTTTAGCTCACAGGGACACAGGAGCTGTTAATCCACTGCTGCCTCCATCACTAAGTTCAAATGTCTTATTTTGTCATTTCGGCATTTAAAATCCTTTGTTCAGATTTACCTCGGTGACACAAATTGACCACACGAGGCAGCAGTAGACCAGCAGCTCCTGTGTCCCTGTGAGCTAAAATCACTGATTTTCTCTATGGACTTTGGTGTGGTGTGCCCAAAAACAGATCATAGCCACTTAATAAAAGACTTAGCAAAAAATTGTTCACGTCTTTATCTCACTGTATGACATATTTTTCCAAAAGAAACTTGAAGGTTGTAAACCACTCACTCTCCCACACCAAAGTCCATAGAGAAAATCAGTGATTTTAGCTCACAGGGACACAGGAGCTGCTGGTCTACTGCTGCCTCGTGTGGTCAATTTGTGTCACTGAGGTAAATCTAAATTAATATTTTCAAATGCCGAAATGACAAAATAAGACACTAGAACTTACTGATGGAGGCAGCAGTGGATCAACAACTCCTGTGTGCTGTGATGTAAAAATCACTGATTTCTCTATGGACTTTGGTGTGAGAAAGTAAGTGGCTCATAGACTTCCGTTTTCTGTTTTCTGCTAAAATGCAGAAAACTCCTCACCAAAGGGAGACTCCCCTTTCCCAATAAACACACAGAGTCTTTAAATCCTGTGACTTCTTAGGCTGGTTGCCATGCCAACCGGCCGGCAGCCAAAATACTTTCAGGAGTGTGTCAGACTCAGAGACCTAAGGAGGTGAAAGGCTGAGAGGACACACACAAAAGTCAACACAAAGAGGGATTTTTTTTTATGTTCAGATGGGTTCACTTTCCTAAATGAAAACAGCTGAGATCAAAGAGCTTTAATACTTCACCTAAAAAAAAAAAAAAAAAAAAACTTCTCTACCAAAACCATATGGTTCCATGTGGGTCACATCAAACATTCAACTCCTGCTGCAAATTATTCATCGTCCTCAAAGACAAAAAGACTGAACCCACTCTCAGAAACTTCAGTTATATAAAAAACATAAGTGTTGCTAGGTGCTTGTGTCATAGTGTGGACAAACAGGAGCAAGACCTTTATTTTGAAAACTGGCGGCTTTGTATTCTAGTGTGGACAAACAGAAAATTGTCTGGTTGTGTTTTAATGTGGAAACTCACTTTTATTTTGTTGTACTGTGGACCCACAGAAACTGAGACTTTTATTTTGAAAACTGGGGGGTTTGTATTCTAGTGTGGACAAACTGAAAACTGCGTGGTTGTGTTTTAACGTGGAAACTCACACTTTTATTTTGTTTACTGTGGACCCACCAAAACTGAGGCTTTTATTTTGAAAACGGGGCTTTGTATTCTAGTGTGGACAAACAGAAAACTGTGTAGTTGTGTTTTAATGTGGAAACTCACACTTTTATTTTGTTGTACTGTGGACCCACAGAAACTGAGGCTTATTTTGAAAACTGTGGGGTTAGTATTATTGGTGTGGACCAAAAAAAAAGGGAGACATTTATTTTGAAAATCGTGGGTTGATTTTTAGTGTGGAAAAACTGAAATGGTTGTTTTTTATTATTATTATTTAAATCAGAAAAACTTTGGTGTTGTGCTATAGTGTGGATGAACAGAAAATTACTCATACTATGAAAACTTCCAGGTTGTGTTTCAACATGGAGCAACAGAAAAAAAACTTTTACGTTGAAAAATATGCTTTTGCATTTTAATGTGGATGAATAGAAACTAAAAGTTACAATTTGAAAACTATAGCGCTGTCTTTTAGTGT
>JAFBJR010000175.1:0-52063 GCA_016785285.1 Brachirus orientalis
GCTGGCATGCTGTGTAAATGGGTACAATACGGACATTATGGTGCTTTTACACCATACAGTTTTAGCTCAGTTCACTTTATTGCTTTCCCATTAGGGATAGTACCAGGTACTACTAACAAGGTAACAAGAAAGACCAGTACTAAAATGTGACGAATGTGGACGAGATCGTGAGCCCAATCACAAGCCGTTCAGCCGTATTTCAGTTCAGTGACTGTGTCAGTCACTCGGGTCATGCAGGAAGTACTGAACCATTCAGTGAACTAATCTTTTTAGTTAACTGACGACAGTCTAGTTCATATTTTTAGTGATATGACGACCCCGCCCACTTTGAGGAGGTACTGTGTAGTGGCCAAGCGACAAAATAAGTGTGTCCACAAAAAAGTTTCAGAAAAAAATGGCTGTTCAGCAATTTGACAGCCAATCACTTTCTGTCTCCACCCACCCCTGCTCTGCCGCTGTATACACACAAACATTCCCTCAAGTCCCTTCATTCAGCCTTGAAGCGGCAGCATTGACTGTTTGAATATCTGAAATATCATATGTTTAAATTTGCAGATCTGTTTTATGAGACACAAACCAAGGTAGATATGCAGTTGAAACCAGAAGAAAGTAATACAAACTCTCTTTGCAGCGTTTAGCAAATAGAAATAATTTTGGTAATCCTAACTGACCTTAAACTGAAGAAGTTTTGTCTGATTTAATTTTTTTTTTTTTTTTTTTTACACAGTGTATGCAAATTCCTGGTTTCAACTGTAAAAACGCAACAGACATTTGAGGCATTGTTTCACAGATAAGTAGGGTTTGTATTGTGGTGAGTCATTCATTCATTCATGAAGGTTGTGGGGAGTCAATCCCGGCCAATCCCAGTCAATCCCACAGAGCAGAAGGTGGGGTCACCATCGCCGGGCCAACACACAGAGATCATTCACATGTTTAATAGTAAAGTACCTGGAGGAAACACACATGCAAAATTTAAACTCCACACAAAAAATGCCCTCAGTCAGACCGGGTCACAAACTCGGGTCTTTCTGCTGCAAGGCATCGGTACTAGCCACTACACCATCATGTGGCCCTTGGATACTGGTCATGATGAAGTTAAATCAATACCAAAAGTGTGACTGACGTCAACACGCTCCCTCCCGCCCCTTACCATACTCCTCCCTCCCTCCGTCCCTCCCTACTGTTCCAAGCAGGCCCGGCGGCGCGGCCTACACTGCGATGCCACATATCCATTATGCCTATATTGGATGACGGACTGTTCAAAATTTTAGGGTACATACACAATCAAATGTTTATGTGCTGTATGTATAATTCTGACGTGTGCCATTATTACGTTCAACTTGTAATAATTGTGGACTAATTGATGTTTTTGTATATGGTATATGGATGTGATATTTCAATTTCCCAGCTTGGGATTAATAAAGTATCAATCAATCAATCAATCAATCAACACCAGTGTGAGGGAGCGACAACAATAACTGTCCTTTAATGTCTTTTCCTGCTTTTTAGTGGCAATGATGAGAACTTGAAGATTTGAACTGTTCCAGTCATTGTGTTTCTGCATTTTAAATTGGTATAGAAAGGGTTGTGGATCAAATTCAAGGATTTTCCAGGATTCCCTGACATTTAAGGATCAAATGTGCTGACACCGCTTAAGATGGGAGGACAACTTGTAAGAGCGTCTTTGTCCATGGCATTGTCCACTTTCATTGATTTGCAGCATGAGCTGCATCTGGACCAGGGATTGTCGTTTGGATCTTGGTCAAGTCAGTCTTTGTCTTTTGGAATTATCCTGGATTATCTTGGAATTTTCATTTTCCCAGGCATCGCGTCATTTGCTCTCTCTTCGAGCACTTTCAAGGACCTTCAATGTCTATTTAGGGTCGATTTTCAAAACTTCCAAAGGCCTTGACACTTTCTTTTTCAAATTCACAAACTGTCAAGGATTTCAGGGACACATGGGAGTGCAGAACAATCAAAAATGAGCTTTAAGCCTTGGAAATTTGCTGATTTTTGCTGTCCATGTTATTATGATTGTGTTTCAAACTGAATTTCTCATGTGTTCATGCAGGAGGAGCTGAAGACTGAGACGTTCTGGCTAAACGTTGCTCTGGCTCTTCAGGAAATTAAACTGCTGTTTGTCCTTGACAATTTGTTTGCCATGAAACTGCAAATAGTGTCCACATGCAATTCTGGGGATATTGTCCACAGTTTGTTTGGGGGGGGGAAAGCATCAGTTACAGTCGAGTTACCATCAGTTCTTTATTTTATATTCTCTACAAACATCTGAGCAAAATACGGCGCATTTTTCCAGCCAGAGGATAAAAGTGCAGGGCTTAAAACAGCAGAGCATTCATAATTAATGCAGGTTAATTTACCTCAGTTCATTGGGAAGAGAAGCCGCAGCATTAACACTCAACAAGACACGAAGAAAGATACACAAAAGTGAAATTACCACGGAATGTATCCCTGTATAATCCACAAAAGGAATGGGAAGAGACACAACTGTTACGTGTCTCTTTAATGATATAACTCACTTTACATTATTGATGATATTAACAATAAAACAAACATTTATTGACTTTTTTCAAATTCTATTTTCATATTTAACTTCAGTCAGAATTGATGAGTTACATAATTAAACCCTCATGGATGTGTGATACACCAATGCTAATAATATCAGTTATTAAAATAAGTGGGATTAGGACAGTGCAGTATATTCTTATAAGTGGAGGTTTAGAATAAGAATTATTCCGCATCAAAGATGAATGACAATGCACATTTGTGTGTCATTAATGAAGTTGCATTTATTTGATTTAGTCGGGATTTTCTTCCATTTCTCTATCGTTTTATGTGAACGTTTGCACGTCTGCATCCACTTCCACTGCAGCGTCACATCATGACAAACTGTCCACAGAGTTACTCCACTATTTTTGGACTATTTTCTACTGTTTTTCTTCCTCCACATCATTAATTGCAGCACTCAGCAGCCTCACGCTTTCATCCGTCTCTCCAATCAATAGGCCACAGAGGGGACAAGAATGGACAAAAGAAAGGGGAGTGAGAGTCCAGGCTCCCATTTTCCACTGTTCTGCTTTTCTTTGTGCTTATAATGGCTTTCCATTCATATTGCTACCATGTGCCTGTAAATGTGGACACACGTGTGTGTGTGTGCATGTGCGTTGAGAAACAGGTAAAGTGTTGTCTTCAAACTATAGTAGTCGAACTGGCCACGATCAATATTCACCAATACCTTTCTATGTTTTAATAATACTCATCATTATCGATTAACATGACATTTTGTTTAATTTTATGAATCATTCTGTGACATCTGTGTAAAAAAAAATTGATTCAAATCTATCCTGTGTTGTAACATGCACAAAACAAAATCATTTAGCAGTCAGGAAACCGTGGTGGGATTTAGCATTTAGATTCATTTACCTCATAAATTATGACACACTCTCCTTCATGAACGTGCAAAAGCTGCTTTTATAAGTGAAAAGTGGTGGTATTTACCATGTGGACCATAATTATGATATTAAGAAGTGGATCATGGTGAATTTCCATCACTGAGATGATTGCTAATGGAGAAAATAATTATTATTTTTTGTGTACTATAAATACAATAAGCTCACTAATGCACAGTCCTAGTGATTTATTTGGAACTACCACAAGGGGGAGCCTGGATTTTCCAAGATTAATAAAAATAAAAAAAAATATATATATATATGTATATATGCATTTCCTATTCTCAGAAACTTGATAATTGTTGGGAAGTCAATAAAATTAAAAAATTTCACCCAAAAATTTATTGTTGTTGATGTTGAATAATCTGTTAAATGTATTTAGTTTATGGATTATTTTCATTAAAAATACCATACATACAGTATAATTGCACTGCAGTGCAGACAAACTATGTAGATGAAAGTGTTGTTCACTTACTGTCTCTAGTTATTTATTAAGTTGGATTATTTGTTATTAAAGAAAATATGGGCCAAAAAAAAAAAGTTGGCATCAGTTTTCAGACATTGGCTGACCTGAATTTTAAAAATTGGCATTCGACACAGACAAACCATATTGGACGACCTCTAATCGCAACACTATTTGGTTAAATCATCAGTTTCCCACATTTTTCCATATTTGTCGACATTTCCTGACAGTTTACATGGAGAAAAGTCAATGAGGGTAAAGTGGGAAAAAAAAATCTCTGCCTGTCAACATTTAAAACAGTTTGTTAGCAAACCAAGATCAAGATAATCGTAACTATCGTGCCACTCCTAGTTCATGACAGGATTTATCGCAGCAGCAGAAAAGTTCAGTTTGGGTTCACTGGAGTCCAGCAGTGCACTTAGTTCTGGTTCTGCCCGACACTTTAATCTGTCCCCGTGTCGTCGTGTGGCGCGAACAGTCTGTTACTGTAACCGAGAAAATATGAGCATAAGCATCAGTGGGTTTCATACAGTGAATCACGTTAGAGAGTTTTAGGACAAATGTTCCGTTCTGTTCGACCGAAGAGCAAAATGTGCAAAACGCGAAGAGGAAACAAGAAAGTCCTGCCGTCCGTCCTCTGTGTGTGTGTGTGTGTGTGGGACTTTTATGACAAGTCATTAAACAAAGACAGCAGCCACTGCCCCAGGAGAGGTCATTTGGATGGACACGGCTACCACTCATGCTCTCACTCACACACACACTGGTTTCCATGACTTCAGAGGACATTACGTTGACTTACATGCATTTCCTGGAGACTTACCCTAACCTTAACCATAATTATTAGTGCCCTAACCCTAACCCTGACCTCTAACCTTAACCTCAGCCTAACTTTAAAACAGGTCTTCACCTTAAAATGGAGTCATTTTTACGTGATGGGGACTTGATTTTTGTCCCCATAGGGAGACAAGTCCCCATAATGTGGAGACAGATTTAGGTCCCCACAACATAAGGAAGACCAGCTACACACACACACACAGTGGGAGTTAACTTCAGCTGTGGCCCTTAGATCAAATAAAATGGCACTAGCTACAGCAAGACAGTCAATTAATTCAGCAAAGAAAAGAAAAGAAAAGAAAAGAAAAGAGAAAAGAATTAAAGCATCTATGACTTATGGTTTCTTTTTCTCTCTAAAGTAACAGAGTTGTTTTGCACTTGTGTTCAAAAAAAGGGAATTTGAGTAATTTTACACAAGGGAAGCCAAATTTAGTTGAACACAGAGAATAAGCCTTATTTCTCGTATGTCTGTGTGTGTGTGTGTTTCTTGTAGTTGCTGCAGAGTGAGGACATTTTGACAAAGTGAGGACATTTTGGCTGGTCCTCACTTTCTTTCACCCCCTAAAAGGACTTTTTCAGGGTTAAGACCTGGTTTAAGAGAAGGGTTAGGCATGTAGTAGGTTAGGGTAAGGGGCTAGGGAATGTATTATGTCTATGAGGGTCCTCACTCTGATAGAAGCGCAAACGTGTGTGTGTGTGTTTGCCCTGAGAGGAAACACACACAAACAAGATTTAAAGCTCCGCATCATTAGAGATCATTTAGCCATTCATCACTGATATTACATACTGTGTGTGTGTGTGTCTGTATTTTCATGAGGACCACAAATATATATATATATATATATAAACCACTGGGTTTTAACTTTACTTAACTTTAAAGGGCTTTTGGATTTGGTTAGAATTAGGTTCAGGTTAAGGTTAAGGTTTAGTTGTGATGTTAAGGTTAAGTTTGTTACGTCCTTAGGACGTTTTCTGTCATAAACACTGACCTACTGAGGACCTGTATAGTCCTCATGGAGACCAAAACCTGGTCCTTAATGAGGCAGAACCCCATTTCTGAGGAAGTGGTTAAGTTTAAGACTAAGACATAAATTGCGATTAGGTTAAGGTTCGGGTTAGACATGAACGGGTTATGGTTAAGGCTTTGGTCAGGCTGCCCAAATGAATGGAAGTCAATGCAGAGTCCCAAGAAGAATAGCTGTGTTAAAATGTGTGTGTTTGTATTTAAAATGACAGAGAGTCAGGAAACAAGAAAGAGAGAGAGAGAGATGGAGTTATGAGGAGATAAAGAGTCACACAGAAGAGAATGATTGCAGAAAAAGAAGAGATTAACAGAAATAATCAAGAAAAATGATGTAAACACGTTACGGTAGATAATAAAAGAAGAGAACAAGCGAGAGACAAAGAGAGAGACAGAGAGAGAGTGTCCTTAATGACTACTTTAGTAGTTTGGAGGCGGTAATATTGTTAGCCTCCGGGCTGCAGGTCATGTAACACTATCCTCGCCGAAGCAGATGATGCTGCGACCTCGTGTGCATGTGCACATTTGCATGAGTGTGTGTGTGTGTTCACGCGCTTGAAAGCCAATCCCGATGTAGCCGGAATCACTTCTCCGTGGGAGACTCGTGGAAATTGCTGCCCAAATAAAATTATGTTGTAATTTAAAAACAATTTATCAAAGACACTTTGGTGTCACTCCCATTGGAGCCATTAGAGCCTCCTCACACTCTCACAGGAAGATTCCCCCGGCTGCAGCAGAACAATAACAGTGGCTCCGGCTCCGGCTCCGGCTCCGGCTCCGGCTCCGGCTCCGGCTCCTGAGAAACGGCCCATGTGCTGATTTATGATTACACTTTTCTACATTAATCCAGGATGTAGCAGTTGCAACTGGAACACACCACCAAAGGAACTGAAATAATCCAGACTAAAAACAAAATATTAATATTTTTGCTGCACTTTAGAAGTCAGTTATTGTAGGGTTGCAACAGTCATTCAACTATTAATCGATTTCTAAATGACGTCAACTATTTTGATAATCAGTTTGAATGCTTTTTTAAAAAAATAAATAAAATAAAACAAGTATCTGTGATTTTCATTTTTCCTAAATGTGAATATTTTCTGGTTTCTTTGCTCCATTTAACAAAGAAATCATTGTAACCAAATCATTTGTGTTTGAGGACAAAACGAGATGTGAGAACATCATCACTTCTGGGTTTGAGAGCAATTCTCATCAATTTCTGTCATTTTACGTGGAAACAATTGTTCAGTTTATCAAGAAAACCTATAGCTAAATCAATCATGATAATAATCATTATTTGTAGCCCTAAATTATTTTTTTATACTGTGCTATCACTGTTTATTTTCCTTTGACCTTTTCTTTTTCTTTACTCTGTTTTATCCTTTTAAATTTTTATTCTAATTGTTGAATTAGTGTGTGAATTTTTATTTTATTTATTTATTTATTTTTATTTATTTTTTTTCTGTGTATGAAACAGATTAAACCAACAAAGTAGCCTAATATAAAAAGTTCAGTTACATTAGAATCCAAACAACATTTAAAGCCATAAATATCTGTATATGGACTGTTTCATTTTGGTTTCCTAGTGACGTCGTCCTCACTACCTTCTCTGCTATTGTGAAATGACCGTGGAGAATTTTGAGTTTAATTTAACAGACAACATGAATATTGTTCACACACACTCCACACTCTAGCTCAAGGTTTAAGGTATCTTTATGAGGACTCACATTTAAGATCCACATTTCTGTGCTGCTGTACGCCCCACGCGCATTTCCGTCCAATGTTCTAAACGTTTACTGTCCTCAGGTCGACTCCCAAATCAATCAGTCAACAGCAAAGACACCGGTTTGCCACACGGGCTCCGTCCTTTACCACAGCAGGTGGTGATCACTTCAACTGCCTGAGCGTGATTTACGAAAGCAAAGGAATAAGAGACGTAGCTGCAAGGACAGAGGACCTGTCTATAATACCAGCAGCAGCAGCAGCAGCATGTATGTATAAAACATCTATCACAGAGAGCAGCCAGAGAAACATGAAAGCAGCCAGGGGAGAAAAGAAAAAGAAAAGTGCATTAAAGTGAGTGCTGGCTCTGGTCAAGGCTGGACTCAGAACAAAAGTATTGATCGAGAATTGAAACTTCCTGCAGGAGTGCTCCTGTTAAAAGTGTAGGCAGGTGAGAGTGTGGGTGTGTGAGGTATAGAGCAGAACAAAGGAAAGTCGAAAGTCCAACCAAAAATGGGAAAATACTTGGCCAAAAAGATGGAAACCAAAACAAAATAAATCGTTATGCTCATCTGCTCCGCACATGGGCTCACGCACTGGCACGAAGAGGCACCAACGAATTAGGCTCATGGAAAAACACCTTAATCATAGAATTAACCACTTAGTTAAAATAAAATAAGCTATTTATTCAACTGGTAATTTATATTAAACCTATATTTATATTGTAACATTATTATCCTTTTAATATTTATATCAACTAGGCCCTACAATAACATTATGACACAGGTTTGGTTTGAGAACATAAGATTTATTAACTACTGAATGCAAGATAAAATGACTCAGCCAGCAGGTGTCACTGTTCTGACGGTATCAAACCCTTTGAAGCAGCAAGTCACTTTCAAGGCATTTGTCTCAAGTGGTTCAGTGCTTCGGTTTCACCACCACCAATTGTCCTACTTTGCAAGAAAGTACTAGTTTCTGTCACAAAACTATTTTCTAGGGTTTCCTAATTACATAACATGCTAGTTTTCTGCTTCGTACATGGATCAAAGTAAATAATATGCTGTAAAGGATGTGAGTCACAAAACCGAGGTCAGTGCAGTCTGCCGACTCACCATGAGATGGCACTAATTCTTACACACGGGACCTTTAAGCCTGATCTACACCCGGTTTGGCATCAATTTGAAATGTGTCAGAAGGAAACATTTACTCTTCAACTGTCTGACCACAACTTATACAACTTAAACGACCACCTTCGTTTCTTGGTCTCCTGTTGTCCTCTCAGTAAAAGTAGCACAGGTATGGATGCAATGTGCCAATCAGAATATAACAGAATATAACAGTGAGCGCATCTGCGGGACATTAGTCTGACTAAAGGTGTAAAATACACGTTACCTTCTCCGTCTGACTACAACAGTGAATTTCTGAAAGTTTGACTAACATGCCCAGATAATCTGATTAGTGCTATTGCATGTAAATGTTACACTGGACCCTAAGTGGCCAAGATATTCTGCCCATATTCCAGTTCCCGCCCCTGGTCTGATAAAAGAAGCCAGAACATGGAAGAAGACGACGAAAGTGAGAAAAATGTTAGAAAATCAAGATGGAAAATTCATTGACAGATGAGGGGACTGAACTTTTGCTCTGCATATATAACAAAATTAAATATTTGGAAGTTAAAGGTCACATAGAATGGTCTTTTTTAACCAAAAATAAAGATTACTGATGTCTACTTAGATCAATTAAATAATATTTATGGTCAAAAACCTCATAGTCTCTTCAGATTAAACCAGATTATTGCTGCTCTTTGCCAGCCTCTGAACAGGCACTGAGCTAATGCCCGCCCCCCAGAACACCCCCACTCGCTTGTGATTGGCCAGCTACCAGCTGACTGACTGTTCCACGGTGCTTCCTCTTCTTCTTCTTCTTCTTCTTGAATTGGTTGAATGTTCACGTCCATGACCGGGAGTAGCTGTTGGGGGAGGGTTCGTTGCACGTCAAATGTGCTAGTTACGTAACTAAACTGGACTTTTCAAAACTGCTTGCGCAGGTAAATGAGCGCAGGTAAACAGAGAAGCCCTTGTTTCTCAGAAGTGGCTGAAGTGTTTATTATGACATTTAGTGATGTTTAGACATGGGAAGGACACGGGGACACACCAAAAAACGTCAGAAATTTGATTTTCCCCTGTTACATTACCTAATAAACATATTACAGCTATTGTAGCAAAGTGAGACAAACTTCACTGCATAATTTTTGTCGAATCGCAATTAACAAAAGTATCGAGCGACAGGATATGAATACTGTCTGAGTGACAAGCTGTTTCTGCAGCTGATACCAACGGGTGATTTCCACAAAAAATTTGCCACTCTTCATACATTTCTACATTTCTCAAATCAGTCAGGGCCAACATGGCGACGAGCAACATCATTTAAACACAACAGAAAGCAGTAAAACACATGGACAACAGGGCTGCACTGCATCAATACAAGCACACACACACACACCAGTCAAACTAATGTGTGTGACCTATGGTGCTCGCTCACGGCACTGGGAACATTAGTGGCTCAGATTGAAACAAATGAAGACAACTCTTCACTTAGTCACAGTCAGATGGAGCCTGGCAACAATAACCAGAGAGAGAGAGAGAGAGAGAGAGAGAGAGAGAGAGAGAGAGAGACGGGCGTGTGCGTGACTTTTAATATGAGTTTGTGCGTGGTTATTTAATATGACAGTTAGTGAGCTTTTCTGGTCCTTGTTCATGTGTGCATCTGTTGGTATGTGAAGCAAATGTGTGTGTGTGTGTGTGTGTGTGCAAGAGAAGCCTACAGTCTGTTTGCCCATACACACATATGCATGTGAGTGTGCGTGTGTTGTTCAGTCGCAGTGAAGAACTCATTTGCATGGAGATTTCGTGAACCTTCCGGGCTCTTACGGATCACAGCCACGCGAATTAAAAAAGTGACAATACAATCCTTACCTAAGACAAATGTCTTCTCCACAACTCCCGTTATTATTCGGCTAAGTGCCGGTGCACACACACTCACGCACACACGCACTAGCGTGAGCAAAGTACATCGTCTGAGACGACTTAGTCGACCTGTACCAGGGTAAAAAAGATCCTGTCGAGGACAGAAACCTCGCTGGTGATTGACAAAGTCACACTTTTCTATTATCCAGCTACAATAAACCTCAGCTTCTGTCAGAAACACACTTTATTACCAGCTTTCTAAACCACTGGCTACAACATCTGGAGACACTTAGCATCCAGGGGGCAAGGGGCAATTTTTTTAGGCCTTTACTGCCAGAATGTTCCCATGCATTGTTAACCATAGATAGAATATATGCTGTTCATCTGTCCTGGAGTATGTGTCCGCCACTGCTAAAGGGACCAGACGCACCATTTCAAGCTTGTCAAAGTGGGTGGTTTCTCATTGCAGGTTGTTGTTAGCATGTCAAGCACCATTCCCTACACCAGGGGTGTCAAACTGCCGGCCCGTGGGCCGCATGCAGCCCCCCAATCGATTACAGGTGGCCCACTGCTAAATAACATTTTTTAGTAAACACAGCATATGTGGCTGAGGCACAGCTGCCATTGTTTGGTGTTTTAGTTGCAGTTGTCCAAATTATTAATTACTTAAGTTTAGATTCATTTCTCTGCTTTTAATAATAATAATAATAATAATAATAATCTACTTAGCATCATAAATGTTTTATTGTGAACCACGAAGTATCAAAATCTACATCAAAACAAGCACAATGTGAATATTTTAAAGAGGACATTCAGTGTAAAAACAAATTTCTGATGTTTTTTAGGTGTGTGCCCGTGTCCTTCCTGTATCTAAACATCACTAAAGTGTCTCAATAAACACTTCAGCCACTTCTGAGAAAGAAGGGCTTTTCTGTTTACCTGCGCTCCAGCAAGAGGTTTTGAAAAGTCGAGTTTAGTTACATAACTAGCACATTTACTGTGCTGGTTACAAACCCTCCCTTAACAGCTACTCCCGGTCATGGACGTGAACATTCAACCTGAAGAAAAAGAAGAAGAAGAAGCACCGCAGAGCAGTCAGTCAGCTGGTAGCTGGCCAATCACAAGAGACTCAGTGTTCTGGGGGGGCGGGCAATAGCTCAGAAACAGAGTGCCTATTCAGAGGCTGGCAGAGAGCAGCAATAATCTGGCTTAATCTGAAGAGACTATGAGGTTTTTTGATCATAAATATTATTTAATTTATCTAAGTAGACATCAGTAACCTCGATTTTTGGTTCAAAAAGCCCATTCTATGTGACCTTTAACTACAACATCATGATGGAGTATTGTGTTATAATTTTATGCTCATATTACCCACTCACTACTGGACCAGTACCCTCATGACCAGACTGGCCACTCATTGGCCCCCAGGTCAGTTGAGTTTGACACCCTGCCCTACACGTTAACTTAAAAACATCCAATTCTTTAATCGAGCTCGTCAGTCCCGGCCCGAATTCTGCCATGTTTTCAGAGCAGTTGTTTACCAGCTTCTTGCAATCCTGGTCCAACTGAACATTTACATGCAGCAGTAGTTTGACTTCTTTAGTCTTTAGTCCAACTTCGAGAAATTCGATTTAGTACAATTTCAGTTGGAGCCACGTTTAAATGTATTTTAAAAGTCCGGCATTAGTCGGACGAACTCAATGATTCATTGTTTTCTAACGCCATGTAAACATAATGCATGTTGCCAGTACAAATTCAGTCCAAAACATTAGTTTTCTTTAGCCGTTTACCGTTTACGCTCGGTTTACAGTTTAAAATACGTGTCTGTCTCTTGAGTGACTTGATTTTCTGAAGTCTATTTTTGCAAGACAAAAGAGGAGGAGGAAATACTCCTTCTTTCACCCATGGCTGAAGTTACATAGCTTCTTATGCATGTTTTTCACATTATAGTACAACGTTTGCAGAACTGACTGACCAACTGCAGTACTGCAGCATTACTGAAACAACATCATGACGACCGTAAAATCCCGGTGCTGATTATCGTTGAAATATTCCAACTCAAGCAGTCGACATAATGCATCCATGGTGTTGCTTCCAGTGTGCTTCTCAACGTTAGTGACAGATCTTTGCAATGACTTTGACTGTAATGTCTTCATGTGACAGATTTTAATTTATGTTCAGTGCAAACACTCAGTAAGGCAGCAGATAAATTAAAAAGCAATTTAGTCTCTATTTCTCTCTACAGCAGGGATGACCATATTTTCTTCTCCTGAAGGACCAAAATTCGAACCTGATAGTGGGTCTCGGATCTAAGCGTGCACACTTATTGTATTGTCTTATTTCGCAAGAAAGAACTAGTTTCTGTCACAAAATTAGTAGGGTGTCTTCATTACATTACATACTAGTTTTCTGGGCAGCACATGGATCAAAGTAAATAGTATGCTCAAAGGATGTGAGTAACAAATCCAAGGTCGTTGAAATCATGTTAGTGCCTTCTCTTAATGCCTAACCCCTTTAGCAAAAGTACAGAAACCAGGAGCGGGAAATGAGAAAAGACAATGTAAGTGGCCCTGTAGACTCTGGAGACCGTTAGAGAGAAATAAGTGTCAGACACATTGTTATCACCTCTCTTTATGCCATTACACCAGAGACAGTAGCTGCTTGCGTATGTACGTATGTATGTGTGTTAGAGTCAGCGTGTGCGTGCTTAAAATCAATGCCTAAGAATGATAAAGGCTATATATGGCTTTGAGTCAATTATCACACAGGATGAACACCTATGCAGACATATAGATCGAGCACGAGTCAATTACCACTGTGTGACCACTTAATTTTCACTCTTGGTCTGACTTAGCACCTGACATTTTCACAGAGTTGGAAGAAATGAAAAACAGCAGGAGTGAAGTATGGCACGCAAAGTCTTTTTTTATTATTATTTTTGCAGTTTATCTTGACTTATACAGGTGACAAGACAAGGGTTGAGACAACAGAGACATGATTTTATGCAATATGACAATGACGGCAAACACTTTCTTAACTTGTAGCAATTTAATTTATTTATTTCTCATCTTGTATTCACATTTAGATAAGATAGATTTGTCTATAGGCTGCAACGATTCCTCGAGTAACTCGAAGCCTCGTTTAATTAAATTTAAAGCTCACGTTTTGCACGGATTGTTTTTAGTGTGATACAACGTGCTTACGTCACAGGCTATGCGTCCCCTACAAATAGGAAGAAGATGGAAGCGGGCTTTTGGGTAACGTGTGTGGACAGTTTAGCTGTACAGAATGGCAGATGTCGGGACCGAAAACAAATTTTATTTAAATTTTTCTTCCTTATTATATTTATTTCTATAGTTGTGGAGTGTGTGTGAGTTTTTTTTGTTTGTTTGTTTATTGAATGGTTGTCTGTCTCTGTGTGGCCCTGTGATGGACTGGCGACCTGTCCAGGGTGTGACCCTGCCTCTCTATGTTAGCAGGAGATAGGCACCAGCGCCCCCCGTGACCCCTAGTGGATAAAGCGGTAGAAAATGAGTGTTTGTTTATTCTTTTATCTTTTGTTATATTTGTCCACTTTGTATTTTTATCTTTTATAATGTGTAGTTTATGTCTCTAATACCGTGCTGCTATAACACAAGAATTCCCCAGTTTGGGGAATTTGAACACATATAAAAACACATAAAATGTAAAGGTAACTAAGGGTAATTTCCATCCCTCAATGTTTTGCTTGTTAATTCTTTCTATAAATCATACATGAAAAAAGTAAAATATGGCACTATTTTCCATTCATTTCACAATTGTTCTGATTTAGTAATTGATTTAGTAGCTAATTTGATTATTTGTTATTTTTGTAATTGATTTGACAAAAACCTACCAACTAAAATTCAGGACATATCGTCATCAGGTCACCTAAGGATACTTGGATGTTTCAACCATTAGAACTGTCTGCCTTCACCCGAGCAACGCCACCACCAGGGGTTCATCAAGAGAGTGTCCGTCAGCAATGTTATGTTAAAACCTTTATATTTAAACCATCAATTTCTAGTTGTGATAGGAGTTTGCGGCTGCGGATGTTGGAACACTGAGCTAACAGCTGTTTCTTTGTTAGCTTAAATTGTGGGTTTCAAAGTATCCATTGGTCCCACATTTGCTGCATGTAACCCCTTTCCCTAGGGTTGCTTGTGTAGTAGCATTCCAACAATCCCATGTTTTCCACCCTTGTCCATCTGTGGTGCCCTATATATATATAATAAACATCAAAATAACTCCTGTCAGATCTTAATAAAAATATTAATCCACCAGTCAGTGAATAGAAAATCTGAGAGTAGGCGTCATGTAATTCTACCAAAGCCATAGCAATAAATAAACATGGGTGAAACAGCAAGACAATCAAACCTGAGCGGTCAAAGATCATTTTTGAGATTCTTTTGTAATGACCTCTATGTACTGTACACAAAATAATTCTAACTACAATCATCCTTTGCCCAACCTATACCAAACTTCAGATTCACATCTCACCAGTAAAAAAAAAATAAAATGCCAGGACCTAGGAAATTACAGTTTGCCTTTTTGGGACTCGGCTTCTGTCTGAACAAGGTCAATATTACTCAAGCTCCCAACAGAAAGATACGTGGACACACATATACACACATTTTTAGATTGTCAGCAAAGAGGAATGAGACACAGCAACAGGGTTATTGATTTCTGCTTCTTGTTGTTTGGAAGGCTATGGGTTGTCATAGCAGCTCTCCAGACGATGCGGACAAAACACAGCAACAGAACACGTGATCGAATCTGAAGGGGGGATGAAGAGCATGTCATAAAGACAGTGTGCTCAAAAAGCAACACTTTCAAGATTCCAACGAGCAGCACTGTTTGAAGTGCGATTATTTAAGGCAAATATATTCCAACTAAGTGGGAGGGCATGGTTTTACTCTTAATCCAATTATTCTGTGGCCACTTGTTGAAATTATAATTATCATCAGCATAAAGTTAAATCACTTGCTGGGCAAACAGTCAAATCAAATCAAATCCACATAAACCGACCCATGAGTGGTCAACTTCTTGAGAGAATGTCCCATTTTTATTTTCATTAACTAAGCAACTGCGTTGGACATGACACACAAGTTATCAAATTTTGAAAAGTTAAAGTTACACTTACCCATTGCCTCGACTAAACTGTGAATTTTGGTCAAGTGGTCAACATTCTTTCAAATCATATCCCAGATTTTAATGGAGAAAATTTGATAACTGCATTATTGCAACTGATAGTGCAGCTAAGGAAAACAAAAGAATCTATTAAAAACAATGTAAATTAGATAGATAGATAGATAGATAGATAGATAGATAGATAGATAGATAGATAGATAGATAGATAGATAGATAGATAGATAGATAGATAGATAGATAGGATCCCTATAAAAATGTGAAGAGTGATTCAAATGTTTGACTTTCAGGTTGTAACCCCTGGTTTCTACCTTAAGTTTAATCATTTCAGATTTAAAGTTTTATAGGTAAAGAAGGGACAGGACGTTCCACTTACTTCTGCTTTACTGAGTAATGTACTTTTTCCCTGTTCATAACTTTTACTTTTTTCCTTAAATCTGTCCAAATAAAAATCAAATATAATTCAGCAGTTTAAAAAAATAAATAAAAATTGGCCTCCATAGCAGCCAAGCACAATAAGACTGAGGAACTTTATGTAAATATTTAAAAAAAATTTAAATATGACACTCTAATGGCAGGTGTAAAAGCTATGGACATTTTAGTGTCCCAAAATAAAAATTCACTTATTATCTACTCACCTGTCAAGAGGAAACGGACACCATCATGTCCGAGAGCAGACGGCACTGCAGTGCCACTAATGGCTGCTAGTTCCCAAAAAGAAAAAAAAAAAGTGCTCAATCTCAATATTTGGATTTTTTTTTTTTTTGACAGTGCTGTACCGTGTGACTGTCCTGTACCGGTCTAGTTTGGCAGAATAGTGTCCTTTCTCATGCATGTCAATGGACAACTGACAGTAGAAAAAAAATGTATAGAAACACAAAAGTTTTACTTTTCTACAAGTACATTTTGTTCTTTTTTAAAGACTAAAAAAAAAAAATATGAATTAAAAAAATGAAGATATCCCTTGTTACTTATTCATATTTTCTCCAGGTAATGCCCTATTCTGTATACATATTGATTTGATTATTATTTCTTTTATTACTGTGATAGAGCAAATGGCTTTACAGTCTGTATAGCAAGTGACACCCTCTATCCTTAGACCCTCACATCGACTGAGGGAAAAACTCAACAGAAAAACCCTTGTACGGGGGAAAAATGGGGGAAACCTCAGGAAGAGCCACAGAGGAGGGATCCCTCTTCACATGTACAGAAACAGGTTCAGCAGATTACAAACAAAACTTCATATTTACAAAGAGAAGAAAGAGAAGATGGTAGAAACTAGGAGTATTTCAAAAATTACTTTATAATTAATAACAATTATCATCACCTTCTTCTTCTGGACTTGTCCAGCACATTAATGACCTTTATGCCTTTTTAAGTTTTAAGTGGAATGGTTTGGTATGTATTCTCTTGCCTTCCCATTAGGAATAGTACCAAAATGGTTCCATTCTTTGGCAGTCTTCCTTGCGTTACCAGAGTAAATGGTATGGTCCACCCATGACATTCAGCTGATTGGGCGACAGAAAAACTTAACTCTTTTGAGACGTGTTCCTTCAACACCCAGAGTCTATTGTCATTCAAACTTTGACGTCTTGTTGAGACAAACAGACACAAAATGAGCCAGAAAGAACAACTTAATGATCGTCCTCCATTGTTACAACATCACACTACGCATCTCACTGACACAGTCATCGTGCTAAGCGTACACCCCCCCCTTAAGTCTCGACTCGGTACATTGGTGTCTAGCTCTTGTGCCAGGAAGTGACTCATTTTATGTCATGACAGACAGACGAAACAGCAACACTGAGCCAGCAAAGTGAGAACAACTGGAAGCAGGTTGTAGTTTGACTGAAAACACAAAGAAGCATCTCAAACCCAGTCATTCAGCATTTTGATGGTATGAATGCATCTAGTCCTCACCCAGTCAGGTCGGCTAGTTTTGCTTGACAGAGCCTGTATTTTAGATGAAGGAATCAGCAAACAAATGTTACACTGACCAAACAGAGGCAGAGTAATAAAATCATCAACAACAAAACTAATTCAAGCCAAGTCAGTCAGTGTAGCTTTAACATAATTGATTAAAAAAGGAAAAAAAAAAAAAAATTAAATATGGAAAAGACATAGCTGGTCTTACTTTGCAATGGTGGTGGGTCAACGTGTTTTTACAAGTTACAAAAGTCACTCATATTAGTTAAATAAGGTCGTTTTGTATTTGTCTGCTCTTGGATCCAAGTGGTCGAGAGTAAGAGAGCGTGAAGTGTGAAGAACACAGCGTGAATATACAGCACCGAGTAAACATAATGTTTATCTGCCGCTGACTTGTTGGTCTCATGGCGACGTCTTTCCTGAGGCTGTGAATTCACCTTGTAGAGACCATGAATACCCCAACTAAACTTAAATACAGGGGAAATGCCTATTATTTCAGAGGATGTTAAAAATCACCTTGAGCGGTGTAAATGTTAACCTGACACTGGCGCTTCTTGAAAGGTCAAGTTGCCATTAAAGTCATTATGATTCACTATGTGGACAGCACCCAAACGTAGCACTGTAATTAGTCACATTGGAGTAATATAATTATTTTAAAACATCCTTTATTAATTTGTATCTGCGCATGAATTAATAAGTTGTCAAAACCTTGTGGCAATGTAAAAATAACAGTGTAGCCTGAGTATTCACTATCATTAAAATGACATCAAAATACATGTACTTAATCACTTTCTAAGGACAGGTAATTTACTATTATTAGCGATTCAGCTAACCCTAAAATACAGCACAAATTGGCAGCAAAAGAGGAACAAGCGTAAGACAGCATTAGCATTCTAGCATAATTTTTTTATAAGTATGTGAGCAAGCTGTTGACATAATGTTTCACGGATTAGCAAGTTATGTCTCTGTCTTCCCGACAACTAAGAACAACTCTCTGTCTCTTGGTTGTCACTAGGTTAGATATGACAGTTGTTAATTAAATGAACAGTAAATTCATCAACTATTTTTTGCTCCTAACTGCTGCTTATTGTTAGTCTAGTCTACCAGGAAAAAAAGCATTGCTGTATTACTTTTCTGAAAAGCAATGGAAATGTTAAAATTATACAATCAATACAGGGGGAAAAAATAATAATAAACAAATATGTAGAGCTGTTGTGGTAACCAAAACAAAGCTGTGTTTCCACCAAGAACGGTTCACTATTGTACGATTGTACGACGTAATTTTATTGTATTTTCATTAGGAATAGTACAAAAATAACCGGAGTAAAATGAACCAGCTCCACCCACAACAGTCAGCTGATTAGGGGACTCTAGTCCAGTGTATTCTAACACAAAAAAGTTTGATATCTTGTTGAGACAAACAACCACAAACCCGAGCAGGAAAAAACAAATGGCTGCTGGACGTCCTCCATTGTTGTCTGCTGTTGTTTTACCAGTAAAACGTCAGGACACAGGCCGCATCCAGGGCTTTACCATTCCATAATGGAAACACATACAGCACAATAGCAACTGTGGCTCTCAGACAAGCTAATACACTGTGACCACATCATGTTTGCCCACATTATGTGTTCTATTTTGAACTACTTTGGCCAAACAACTCACTGGCCATCAACTCATTCTGTTAAACTGATACTAGCTCTCACCCGCTGTTAGCAAAACCTTTTTCTTTTCCATCCAAGGCTAGCAGCTAGCAGCTAGCAAACAGCAGTTAGCCCAACAGCCACAGCTACGCAAAGCTAGTCAAAGTCCACCGTGAAAGTGAACAACATCTTACAGCCATGGTTACAAATGTCACACTGAAGAAGCAGCAACAGGAGACGGAGGCAACCAATTAAAAATGCACAACAACAAAGCAGAAATTCCACCATTTTGTAGCAGTTACACCAATAAAGGCAGAATTCTCACCTGGAGGAGCAGGAGGGGTGGTGGTGGTGATGGTTCCATGTAAAACTGCAGATTACCCACAGCCACATCCTTGATGTGCATTCTTTTCCAAGCCCTACATTTACAGGTTATTACATACAGCCCTACCACAGGTTATGTACTCTGCCTAAACCTAACTATTTTATAACCAAGAAACATTTATCATCATGACACCCATGTCTGTGTTTCACCTACAAACACTACACGTGGTTGTGAGGAGGTCTGTCCCTGCAGGAACTAGGTGGGAGGAGCTGGACCATGAGGAAGACTTCCCTCACCTGGTCTGGCTGAACAAATAAGCTACTGGTAGTCAGCCACTCTTAAAAAAAACACAACATTTCATTTTGACTGATTCTTACATTTCGATTATGTCTTTAGAATCAGTTGTTTTCTGAACCCATTGTTGGTGACACCGAACTCCAAACAGTTCCTGGAGTAGTACATACAGTACTGTGCAAAAGTCTTAGGCCACCATTAGATTTGTTGTTTTAGCAATGCTATAATGACCATACTGTACAATTATTTCTCAATCACTTTATTGGAACGCATCCTGAAAATATGGAGAAACACATATGCAGTTTGAAAATAACAACAACAAACAACAAAAATGCTTCTATAATATCAAATATTCAGTGTGAGCTACATTTCCACTTGAACAATAACACAACCATGGCTCTTTAAAACCTGGAATGGAACCCTAATGTTATTGGTCAAACCTGTGTTTCTCCTACTATTTCATGCCAACAAATAGCTGCTGTGAAAAAGGTCTATTATACCTGGTTTACTCCAGACATGTTGGAGCATTACATACACATGTTGCACAAGTTCAACTCACTGACAGGTTGATCATATAGTAGAAGACTGACTTTTAGTCATGTCCTTTCAATCTGAACGCCAACGATCACAAAAGTGACATAAAAACAACAAAGCTGCTGGTGGCCTAAGACTTTTGCACAGGCCTGTAGTTCCATCAGCTTGAAAACACGGTCATGTCTGAAATTTGTACATATTGATCCACTGGAACTTGTAAAAATTTAAATTGCATTCTAATCTGTAACCGGGATAAAACATAGTCCGATGGTAGAATGTCATGCCGATTAGTTTTGACAACGACTATTTTTTTTTTTTTTACAGTTTTACCCATTATAATTATAAGAGATAATTATAAGAAATATTTGATTTTTGAATTCTCTTTGTGACTTCATCAGTGGGTATAGATTCTAGGCTAACTTTAATGGGAACACACTTGGGTGATCAGCCACCTATCACAAAACATTATGACAGGAAGTCGCTGAAAGAAGAACAAACTTACAGAAAAACCCAATGCCAGTGAGAACATAAAAATAAAAGTGCTGACTAAAGATGTTCTGGAGGGAATGGGTGCATGGGAACTGTAGTGTAAAGCCTTTTGAGTGGTCATCAAGACTAGAAAAGTGCTATATATAATGTACTTTGCAGATTAATACGACCTTGACTGGTTAGATTTCTATATAAAAGCAATGGTGTTAGTCTCTGTAGTGGTGGCACTGAGTACTGAGATGTAGGCTGTAGGCTGATGTAGGCCCCACACACAATGACTGTAGTGGCATGAACATGAAAACAGTCAAAGTGTAAAGATAAAACTTTGAGTTGCAAATATATGGGTGCACATTTTGCATATTTGCATTTGCATATTTTAATAAAATTTAAATTTGAAAAGGAACTCTCCCCAAAAACAGCTCATAAAGCCAAAAACTTAAAAAGATACTTCAGGACTTTTGAAGTGTGGTACAGCCCGCCAGAAATTATTGGAAAAAGAAGATGAGAAACGTGTTTTTTTATGCCATCTTAAATCTGCAACATTTCTATTGGTTAGACTGACGCTTCCAGTTTCAAACTGAAGTTTGTCACATCGCCAACACTCCTGCACCAAAGTCCATAGAGAAGCTGCCTCATTTAGTTTGTTTGTGTCACTTACACAAATTCAAATGAAGGATTTCAAACACCAAAGTCATAAAATAAAACATTTGGACTTACTGATTTAGGCAGCAGTGGATCAACAATTCCTGTGTGCTGTGGTGTAAAAATCATGTCTTTTCTCTATGGACTTTGGTGTGGGAGAGTTTACAACGTGACACAAATTTTAGTTTCCCACCAAAGTAAAGGCTGTCTAATGGTGACAAAA
Organism: Brachirus orientalis; assembly: GCA_016785285.1. Taxonomy (NCBI): domain Eukaryota; kingdom Metazoa; phylum Chordata; class Actinopteri; order Pleuronectiformes; family Soleidae; genus Brachirus; species Brachirus orientalis. The sequence continues at coordinate 21,713 of JAFBJR010000175.1, forward strand.
CAACATATTCTTAAAGTGACAACAAGATATGGGGGAAAAAAATCAATCATTGTTTCAGCAGCAGCAGCAGCAGCAGCATTATTCTCAGCTGAAGAAGACATTTCTACATTTCGACACATCTACAATTTTCTGAAGGTATGAGGACACATCAACATGTCAATAACCTGACAGTGATGTCAAATGTTTTCTTAAGTTAAAAGTCACTTTTCACGCGAGCCATCACATTCAAGGCTCACCTGAAGGTTTTTGAGAAAAGTCTGTGGAGGGATTTTTTTTTTCAGCATGTGTCAGAGAGTTGAGACATGGATCCGTGTGTGTGAGAGAGAGAGAGAGAAAAGCCAAGGATGGAAATCAATAACCAGCCTGGAGGAGCTTCTAATGCCTGCGAACTGGACATGAATTCAGACACTGCGAAGAAGGTGTGGATGTTGAAGCAGACCGAGAAAGGCAGGGAGTGATACACGGGTCCGCAGTGTGTTCAACGGTAAACAAAAGAGAAAAGTATTTACAAGGTGTAAAACAAGATCACTCAAAGAGCACAGACCCTCACCAAGGCTTTAAACACTATATCACCTGCGTTTTACAAACCAGCGACTGAAATGTTTACATTTTGAGCAACTGGATCTGTGTAGAACTTCACCTTGCTGATAGCGATTATCATGTTAACATGGCGGTTAAGGTGATGGACGACCTGTGAGTTCAAATCCCATCGTCATTGTTGAGTATGTGTTATGTCTCCCAATATCAACTCTGTATATCTTTCAGATCAATTAACAATTAAACTCTACTATTACATCTATTAAAAATATTAGTTTTCCTGAATTTCCACTTAAAAAAACCCAATGAGCATCAAAATAGTTACCAAGGGGTTAAGGTGATGGACCACTAATCCGTTGTGCTCTGCACGCATGAATTCAAATCCCATCTTTGTTGTTAAGCTTTGAATTACACCTTTTGAATCATGTAAATGAACTCTGTACATCTTCTAGGTCAAGAAACAATCAAACCGAATTAATCAAAAGCTCTGAGTCGAAAAAAAAGGCAAAACAGGGACATTAAATGGTGAACACACCTGAGAGTCATCACATCCTGTAGAATCAGACCATTGTAAGGACCTTACCGCAAACCATCTGGTCATCTTTAATCCAGATTAACCATGACAAAATTTTAATCAAAACAGGTGTAAAAAAAAAAAAAAAAAAAAAGAAGAAGAAGAAGAAGAAGAAACATTTACCCGGAACAGCTATCACAATCTTTCAGTTTTCCACAATTTCCCCTTAAACAACAAGGGGAACAGCGACGAGGTGACCGAGTGGTTAAGGTGATGGACTGCTAATCCATTGTGCTCTGCACGCGTGGGTTCGAATCCCATCCTCGTCGGTAACTTTGTTATGTCTTTCAAATCGTGCAAAGTAACTCCATGCAAAACAATGAAAGGTCACTCAAGAAAACCAAAGCTGAAGAATCATCTAATCCTGTAATATAAGGGCAAGTTTAAGAGATGGGCTCATGTCTCCAATAATTGTCAAGTCAACTAATTTTACCACCTTTACTTATAGTAAACATATACTGATATAATGTTCCCTTTAAAAAAATCCCATAAATATTGATAAGGTGACTAATCAATTGTGCTCTGCACAATTTCAAATCCCATCCTTGTCATCTTATGTCTTTCAAATTATGCACATAAAACAAATAATGTTAATTAAGAAACATATTATCAGATTGGACAAATTCTCTGTGTTACAGTCAAGCTAATATTAGCACAGCCCCTAATAGGAACCTTTATAACTTACTGCCTTTAATCTAGATAGTAAAGATGACCAATGTATAGCTTTGAGAGATATTTAATAAGATGTCAAAAAGAATTTTTATCTGGAACATCTAGCAAAACACTAGCAGTGGTTAAGGTGATGGACTGCTAAACCACTGTGATCTGCACGCGTGGGTTTGAATACCGTCCTCGTCCAGTAGCAAATGAACATGTGGGTCAGAATCCCAGCCTCAAGCTGACAGATCAAGGAATAATCACACTCAATAAATCAAAAGCTCACTGTCAAAATAAGAGCACTCCGCAAACACGCATACCTGGAAGTGCATGAGATTGGACAAATTCTCTGAGAGTTACAGTGAAGCTAATTTTAGCGCTGCCAAAGCACTTTGCCAACTTTAACCCAGATTGGAATAAGTATGCCCAATTTAGAGCTAAGAGAAACATTTTAGTATAATATAATTTATCTGGAACATCAATCAAAAAACATTAACTTTTCCACAATTTTCCCTTGAAAAATGTCATTTTGGTTCAGGCGATGGACTGCTAATCCATTGTCCTCTGCACACGAGGGTTCGAATCCCATCCTTGCTGTTAAGTTTTAAGTTAGTTAATCAACCAACACAACTGGGAATCATCACATCCTGTAGAATCAGGCCATTTTAAGGAGCATACGCCAAACCAAGTTGTCACCTCTAATCCACATTGGAATAAGGCTGACTATTTTATAGCTGTGACAAACATTTAATCAAACAGATGTAAAAAGGATTTTATTATTTTTATTTATTTTTTTTTTATCTTGAACATTGATCAAAAACATTTACTTTTTTAAAACTGTCTTTTGAAAAACCCCACTGCTAATCCATTGTGCTCTGCACACATGAGTTCGAAACTTAAATATGAGTTATGCCTTTCAAATCGTGTAAATAAACCCTGCATGTGTTAGATGATTCCTTGCTGCAACACACCTGACTCAAATGGTCAGCTCGCCATCAAGCTCTGCAGAAGCCTGATGACGACCCATTCGTTTGAATCAGGTGTGATGGAGCAAGGAAACATCTAAACATGCAGGGCAGTGGGTCGACAGGCGCAGGATTGAAAAACTCTATTCTAGATAAAGGAACAATCAAACTAAATTAATAAAAAGCTCTCAGTCGAATATGGTAAAACAGGGACATTACATGGTGAACACACCCGAGTCACATCCTGTAGAATCAGACATTGTAAGGACCTTACCCCAAACCAACTGGTCATCTTTAATCCAGATTGGAATAAAGCTGCCCAGTTTATAGCCATGACAGACATTTAGTCAAAAAAGAAACATGTAACTGGAACATCTATCAGCCTTCACTTTTGGACAAGTTCCCCTTAAACAACAGGAAGAACACGGATGAGGTGACTGAGAGGTTAAGGTGATGTACTGCTAATCCACTGTGCTCTGCACGTGTGGGTTCTAATCCCATCCTTGTCATAAGAGTTATGTCTTTCACATGCTGAAGTTCACTTTATACATGAGTACATTATCTCTCCATCCAAAATGAATGTAAAAGGGAATCTTTCACTTCAAACTTTATCATAATATATTAGTTTTTCCTCAATTTTTTATTCACAAAAGAGCACAAATGCAGATGAGGTGGCCAAATGGTCAAGGGGATGGACTGCTAATCCACTGTGCTCTCCATCACATCTTCATCAACAACTTTTCTGTTTAAGTCTTTCAAAAGTAGCAAATGAACATCTGACACATCAAGGAGTAATCACAGTCAATTAATCAAAAGCTGTCAAAATAAGAGCACTCAACAACAAACACACCCCTGAAAGTTTATCAGAGTTCCTGAGAGTCCGAGTCAAGCTAATATAAGCACACCCAAACCAACTTGCCAAATTTAATCCGGATTGGAATAAAGACGCCCAATTTATAACCATGAGAGACATGTTGAAGGAAATTTTATGTGGAACGTTCATTTTTCCACAACATTCCCTTGAAAAACCCCTCCCAACGTGGACGAGGTGACCGAGTGGTTAAGGTGATGGACTGCTAATCCATTGTGCTCTGCACGCGTGGGTTCGAATCCCATCCTCGTTGGTTAACTTTGTTATGTCTTTCAAAAGTCACACTCAAGTCAACAAAAGCTGGTATTAAATGACAAAAAACATCATCAAATCCTATAAAACGAGGTTGTTTATCTCCAAAAGTTGCCTCAAACCAATTTACCACCTTTAATCCACACTGGAATAAATCAACCCAGAGACATTTAATCATAACAAATGTTAAAATAAATTTGGAGGACTTTAATTTAATTTAATTTAAACTTAATTTAAATTTAATATACCTGTAAACCTTTAAATCTTCATTTGCTCTATTTTTGGCAACAATGCAAATTCCTGTGTCATTTCCAGTGTAGTGCTACAGCACGTATTCTTTTTCTGACCTTTACCCATTGGTATTTGTGGAAAACCAGATTATTTATAGCTTGGGGCAAAGCTTAATATTTTAATTTTATCAAGTGGATCAATTGAATGATTGAAAATCCATGTTCTTCCCTCTGAGTCGTTTTGGTTGTGGTGCATTCACATATTTCACACACAGGTGAAAAAGAAATGACTGAGTGAATTGTCTTTCAACAATTATTTCAGCCTCTTAAATATATTTGGAATATTTTCTGGTCCCTTTGCTCCATACAACAATGGTTTCATTAAATAATTATAAATAATAACAGAATAATTTTGTGGACGAAACATGACATTTGAGAACATCATACTTTTGAGGTTTGGGAAACAGATTATTCTGACATTTACCATTTACAATGTATCCACCGATTCGTGGAATTGAATTGTCGAGGTCCCGCTGTACACGACTCCTCTGACAGTTTACATGACATGTAATTGATCAGGGGCAGATTGTTTGTGTCCGCAGTGGATTTGGCTCCAAGCACTTGACTCTCAGCTGGTATGAGTGGAAGGCACGTGAGGAAAATGAAATTTTCATTCATGGCACTTCAGCAGATATCACATATTCACTGCCTTTGTACTTGTCATGTTGGACATTCATTGCAGTGTGTGTGTGCGTGTGTGTGTGGTGTAGCTGGTCTTCCTTATGTTGTGGGGACCTAAATCTGTCTCCACACTCACATTATCGGGGATTATCTTACTTTTGGGGACAAAAATCGAGTCCCCATAACACAAATGACTCCATTTTAAGGTGAAGACATGTTTTAAAGTTAGGCTGAGGTTAGGGTTAGGTTAAGGTTAAGGTCAGGGTCAGGGTCAGGGCACTAGTAAGTAGTAAGTAGTCTGGTTCTGTCAGAGATTTCTTCCTGTTAAAAGGGAGTTTTTTCTCTCCACTGATGCCTAGTGTTTGCTCATTGTGTGAACTGTTGGGTTTCTTTTCTCTCTGTAATATTGTAAAGGTTTTGGCCTTACTATGTACAGTGCCTTGAGATAATGTATGTTGTGATTTGGTGCTATACAAATAAAATTGAATTGAATTGAATTGAATAGTAATTATGGTTAAGGTTAGAGTAAATCTCCGGGAAATGAATGGAAGTCAATGCAATGTCCTCTGTGTGTGTGTGCTCTTGTACCTACTGCAGAGTGAGGACCAAAAATCATATAAACACCTACAAAGTGAGGACATTTTGGCTGGTCCTCACTTTTTTTCACCCCTTAAAAGGACTTTTTCAGGGTTGACTTGGTTTTAGGGTTAAAGTTAGAATCGGGTTTAGGTTAGGGTTAGGCATCTAGTTGTGATGGTTAAGGTTAGGGTAAGGGGCTAGGGAATGTATTATGTCTATGAGGGTCCTCACTATGATAGAAGTGCAAACGTGTGTGTGTGTGTGTGTGTGTGTCACGTCCTCTTCCATCTCTGTATTCTTCATAATTTAACAGTGTAAGTCCCAACGCCAGTGACCTATAACAATGAATAAGACATGGATGCCAGGACCTTTTCTCTCCTTCACACACACACACACACTTGCCTTATTCTCTCTCAGCATCTATTATTTCCATCCACACTGACACATCTTGGTTTTCTCATCTCTTCTCTGAGCTTCTTTCCTTTTCTTACACATTTGGCATCACTATACTATATACACATTTTATCACCATATGTATACATACACAGCAAGCAGTCAAAATGTTTCATCACTGTTTTATCATAAGCAAGTATAACATTTGAGACACTGTATTGTTTTATTTATTTATTATAATCTTTTTTTGTGGTTCATATATACCTTTTATTGTGTATTTTATTTATTACTTTGTACAGCACTTTGGTCCACTTTAGTTATGTTTGAAATGAAGTTGGACTGAATTGGATTGGACACGTATCGGCAACTCAGATAATTCATTTAACATCAATTTTACTTGACCTAATACACAGTCTGCCAGCCCGATGGGTGCATATAGTTAATTAGGCCAAAACACACTCGGGTATAAAGAGTTAATTTTAATACTTTAACACTGTTCTGGGCAGCAATCAGTGGAGTATATCGTATGAACTGACCACACAACACAACACGGCTGACATTTGTCCGTCTCTTTGTCTCTGTGGTGTCACAGTTTTAGGACTCCAGGCTTCACTGTCTGAACTTCCTTATGATGCATAAGATGCTACTGCTGCATTATTAACATATTAATAACTTGATCAGTATTCACTTATCGCCACAGTCATCGCTCCGTTTCTCCTCAAACAGAGTTTTGCATCATAGTTGCATCGTAAGCGCTTACGAATCGATTATTGAATTAATCATTATTTTGATAATGGGTTAGGGTTAGGGTTTGAGTGGGTTTTTTTTTTTTATCATTAAAACCAGTTTTCTAATTTGTCAGCTTCTTAAATATGAAAATTCTCTTGTCTCTTTGATCCATAAAACAAATAAATCATTAAAAGTGAATCATTTTGGTTTGCGGACAAAACAAGATATTTGAGAACGTCATCAGTCCCGAGGTTCGGAAACACTGATCAACATTTTTTTGACATGACTCATATTTTACAGACCAAACTAGTATTACATAATCGTGAAAATAACCAACAGATTAACCGATTATGAAAATAGTCATATGTTTATTTGCTAAAGCAGTATACTGTATATCGTATTAATAAATCTACAAAAGTCTTCAAATAATCAAAATGGTAATAATTGAATACAATCAAATATTTACTTTTGTACATTTTATTCCTTTATTTATTTTGCTAACATCCTGTCCATTGCTGCCATTAGCATCCTCCCCCTTCTCCTTACTTCATGCATGGAATGTGTGCTAACTTAAGCTAAGTGCTCAAAAACATCTTTATATGTTTTTTTTTTTTCCATTGACAGTTATTGTCAATTGTTAAGAACTGTCAAAGGCCTAAAACAGTTACTGTACAGCAAAATCTGTTCCACGAGGCAAGCAACCAAAACAGAAAATAAAGTAGATATGTATAGCGCTAAGTTAGCATGCTAAAAGTCCAGTTATCATCACTAACACTGTCGACCCCGGCTGCAGTTTTCCAATTTTTTTATTTCAATGACATATTTAAAATAACTGTGTGATATTTGTGCAGATCGTTGACAAACAAAAATGTATACTGTAGAATATGATAAAGTCAGGACTATATTTCGCCTAAAAATGGTCATTTGACACAAACTTTGGCTTAAAGAAATATTGTGGCTCCTGTGACTTTTTAAAACTGCAGCAGATACAATTTTGATTAACTGTTCCGCCCTATCATTTGGCCACCAGGGGGCAAAAAAATTACTCAGATGAAATGGAAGTATAATGGGGAAATAAATGACAATTCCCCCATTTTTACACAGGTTTTTCGCAATGTTTTGAAAACAGAAGATTAAGTTAATTTGTATATGCAGTCTACAGTTTAACCTACACTGTGTCTGTGTATGAAATACCAAAACACAGGGAAAAAAGTAAAATTTTCATAAACACAGTCACAGACATGTATTAACAATTCCCTTTTTAGAATGAATCACATCTTCCAAATTAAAAATAAAAATGTGCAATAATTACTAGGTTAGAGACAGTAAAATTTAATGACAGGAAAGAAAAGCTTTGATGAAAGTTGCTGGAAAAAGTCCACAGTGTTTCCTGAATGACCAACTTTTGAAAATCCCAGAAAAACAAAGAACATGTAAACACACTTTATTACTAATCCCAGACCGTCTTTATGTAGGAATGGAATGTGAACCATGTGAACAAATCCTGGCTGATCCAACTGCAATCACTCATCTAATCCTTCCCAAGGCCCCAGTGCACATTAAACAAATCTCACATCAGTTTATTTTTCTGTTGTTGTGTTTTCGTGGTCTGAGCAGAAATATCCTCAGCAGTTCTGCGTTTATCTCCCACTTTGACCGGATTTCCTCCAGGACAGTGTTTCACTCTTAACTGCCACGATCCAAGCAAAACGTCTACAAAAAAAAAAAAATCTCATTGTTCCAAGTGCAATTCACTTGTTAAGTAGTTAAAAAATGAATTAAACTGCCTTTCTTTCTTAACGATAAATTACACTTAGTGGTATCTGTAGTTTGTGTTAACAACTCTCCATAAACACAATATCATTTTTCTTGTTATTGTTGTTTATTTTAAAACCTTTATAAAGCTACATTAGAATAAACAGCAGTTAATTTAGATGTATTCCTACACATTCTAATATTTGTTATCTATCGAGTATTTTCCCTAACAAATGATTTAGTTACAGTATAAAAAAAAAAATGCTTTTATAATTGATTAACCTATATTAATATTTCAGTTAATGCTTAATGGATTTAAATACAAAAACCTGGACGTATGATGAAAAACATGTTGACAGTACTGTGCATTTGTTCTGTATAATGAGTGTTTCCTTCATGTTACTGAGACTGAGGTGAAAAACTGAATTATCTCACGATTTAATTCATGTGTTTCCTTTAACTGTCTGTATCTAATAAACTGACATCTAAGTGTGTTTCAATCTACCACTTATCCCTCTCTCTCTCTGCCATATTCAGTCAGGAAGAGGAAGAGGAGGAGGATGAAGATCATGAACCAAACATAAGGAAATACATTACAAAAAAGAATATATATATATATATATATATATATATATATATATATACATATCATCATCATGATTCATTCATTTGATCCACTTATTAATTTCAAGCTGCATTAAACGTGATATTTGTATGATAATAATTACCTGTAGCTCAATTGCACGTCAACACTTTGAGCAAAAATTACTATAAAAAAAGCCAGACATCTGTCTTCACAACAAATGTGTGAAGACAAATTAAGAAATGATGGTAATTACAAGCCAGCGTTGAGTTAATATTTACCAAATCATTGACATTCTACACGGTGGATTGAGGACAATCTAATTTAAAACATTTAAAATAAATCACATTAAACCAGTGACTTCAATATTGGTCTCCAAAAGTCTATAAAACATGCAGAGAAGCAGTCATTTGTATTTTATTTACTCTTTGTTTAATATTGTATTAAAAAAAAATACTGCACAATACTGCATGAAGCATTGGTGTCACACAGGTGCATTTCTGAGCAGGAATAATGGTGTTTTCTTTAGTATTTATCTAGGTGTAGTGTAGCATAGTGTGTGTCCAGTGTCTTCATGCAGTCACGTTGTCCGTCAGTGTGAGATTCATTCAGTCGGAAACAATGCGATAATCAAATAACAAATTTAATTCCTTCAACCGTTTCATTGTTCCCAGTCACCAACGCAGCACCAGAAACGGCGCAGTTGAGCGCAAATTCAGCCGAATTTCTGCAGAAATTCACTGGCTCCTCGCGTCACAACATGGACAGCAAGTGTGTTTCATGAAACATAAAAGTAGCAGTTAAGATGCCAACATGATAAGTCAAACCCATTATGCCACAAATCACAATCGTAAAATATTCATATTTTTTAATCCACTTTCTTCACCTGCTCAAAACTGTTACCATCCGACAGAAACATGACAAAATTCACCCTGATCTCTACACATACCAAATTATCTTCACAGAGATATGATTCATTCTTGCAGTTTTGTCCATTTCTAAGAGATGGGGATTTCTGGAAACATGATCATCGGTTGCGACGTCGTCAGTAGGTGGATTCTTACCGAGATGAATCCGTAAAAAAGAAGGACAAACTTACAGATTAAGAAATGCCTCCTTGTTTGAACGAATGCACAGCTCAATCTGAGACAATGCAATTCAAATATTCTTATTTTGTGTTTTATGTCATTCTTGTATTTGAGTAAAATGTGGAATACTTTGTTTTTGTGTGTGGTTTTAAATTTATAACACAGTAAATGAGCAAATATATAAAACTAATAAAAGAAATAATACCAATAATAACTGACTGATTTGGGAAACATAATCTGCTGATGCTGATTATTAAAAACAGGCAAAAAAAATAACCCTTTACTTGAAAGTATCCAGAAATATATGAACGGTTAATTAAGTGAATTAAAACTTGCACCGAATATAACTGTTTTACAGTCAAAGGAGTCAAATTATGGGATAATCCGAGTTATGAACTGAAAATGTGATTAAATAAGTTTAAATAGATGTTTAGAAACAACAGACTCAATTAATTTACTGTATGATGGAACATGATGTGCAGTTAATTACATTTTATCAGTTTAGTTATTTGTTTTACATTTATATTTAAAGACATCATGTAAAGAAGGTGAGCATTTTGCTGTAGTTTAGTCCAGATCTGTTATTTCTCTGATAGTGAGATAGTTTTTTTCTCTCTTTTTTTTTTGCATTTAATTCATCCATTTTCTTTCAATTTGTCCAAATAAAAATGGACTTTTTCCATTCATTGCTCCATGCCCGGAAAATTAAATCCAAATCTGCCCTTCAAATTTTTTTTTTTTTAGAGATAATGCTGCTTTAAAAACCGCGTACAGTAACTTCCTCCCTGGTGTAAGTAATAAATGAATGCAACGCTGGATGAAAGCGACCAGCCATGAATGTGAGTCCACACGACCTCAGCGCCTTTAGGCAACGCTTCCTTTTGTTGAAGCAAAAATTAATCTTTAAGAGTCAGTTTTCATAGATTTTTTTTTTTTTTCATGGTTGAAACTCATAATATTTACCCATTAAAGCTGAATCTTTACACGTCAGTAACTTCCTTCAGATGGATGCATGAAGAGACGGGATGAAGAGCAAACAACTGCTCCCTGAGCTGAATCCACTCTTCTAACCATGTCAGGTAATTAGAACTAGACTTTTTTTTTTTTTTTTTTTTTTTTTAAATTGGCCCAGTTAGAGCAATAACTTTGGCTCAGTCACATGACGCACAAAGCGACTCGGGGACTGGACTGTGTCCGACCCATGACTGGTTCTGGCTTCACGCATCTGTGGGAAAACATGTGCTAATGAACCAAAGTGATGCTTCAGAGAGCTTTCACACGCACACGCGCACGTGCACGCACACACACACGCACACACATTTCTCAGCCTGACTGACACGACGGTCAGCGAGTTCCAGCTGCAGCTGCTCACTGTCCGACAGCATCCAACAATGAGGGCGGTCATTTTGACCTTTGGCTCAAGATATGACACATTAGTTTTATTTACAGTATATACTGTATATACACAGTACACAGGCGTTTCGTTAAATTCCCATTTATTTTATTAGTTAATTCAGTTTTAACAATATGATCATTTATAGCTACTTTTGTGGGTTATTTTTAAAAGGGCTGCAACTAATCCATTAATTCAACTATTTTTGACAGTTGAGTGTTGAGTGGTTTTTTTTCAGATTATCCGGCTTCTTAAATGTTCATATTCCCATGTTTCTTTGCTCCATACAATTAAAAAAAAACATCATCTTTTCCAGGTTTGGAGAAAAAAAAATGACACTTTATTGACCATTAATTGAAAAAAAATCTATAATAAGATGATTGCGTAGATAACATTTTTGCCTTGAATCATCACATAAATCTGTGAAAAAGTGAAAAGTTGTAAAAAAAAATTTAAGTTTACAAATTTATGAATAGACTCTAAATATAAACCACTGTCATTGGTCGTTTATATATCAATCACTTTATTAGAAAACATCCAGAAAATATGGGAAACTTATGTGTTTTGGTTTTTATTGTTGACTTGAATCCTAATTAATGTTAGTGGTGAAACCTGTGTCTTTCGTGTCGACAAATATTTGCCGTAAAAAAAGGTCTATTTACGTCCCGTTTATGCTTGAGCGTCACATACAGATGTTATAAGAGGTAAACTCAGCTTGCAAATTAGGTACGATTAGGTTTGACCAGTATTGGCCTGTTATCGGTCACAATATCCAGTAAAATCTGGACAGATACAGATGCAAAATTCAATACAATCCAAAAATCCTATATAGTGCATGTTCATGATGCACAGGTGCTAAAAATGTAAATACAAAACAGCAAAAGTACTTTAGCCGAGTCGTGCTTGGGCTGTTTATTTCCTATTTTTTGGAGAACAATATTTGTTAAAATGGTATAAAACTAGTGTATCGGACTAATATCGGCATCGGTCAATACTCAAGTTTGTGATATCGGTACCAGACACAAAATAAGTGGCATCGTGCCGCCCCCAATACAAAGACCATCATTCCAATCCCACTGCCGGTGACCACAGAATATGACAGAAAGGAAAAGAAACTGTGCAAAACGCACAGTTTGACAACAGCTCGTGTGACACAAGTGTGTTTTTATGTCACGCGTTTAGCAAAAATATGCAGCAGGTACAAATAAAAAAAAGGCTAACTATGCAGCAGAAAAGCTAACCGAGTTCTCCAACCAGTCTCTATTATTAACTGACCAAACGACTGAGCCAAAGGACTAATGATCAAAAAGATGAAGCCAAACCAGTGCAGTCTCCATATTTAAAGGAGGACAAGGAAATACAGACCAAAAGGAAAGTGCTTGGTTAGTGATTGGAAGCCAGTGTCACGTCTTTGGGGAATCATCACATGACCATAGATGAAAAAACAACTCCGGAGCAGCTCGACAGTCACTCGAGAGCAAATATTACTCGTCGTCAAACTCCGACGGGTCCACAACACAGACGAAAGCGTCCTCACCAGAAGAAGCAGCTCTTCATCAGAACACGTCACCATCTCCTCTGTCAAACATCCCGTCGCCTTCACGGCCTCCTTCTTATCCACACACAGATCCAGACACACGCCTGCATCTCCGTCCTCGCTGAACCGACGTCCACGTGGTCCGGTGAAGGTTCCTCCTCGTGTCTGAAACATCTGAAGCCCAAACTTCCGATCCTCCATTAAAAACTCACCATTGTCAGGTTTTGGATTCTTTATGACCGCCCATGGTGCAATTTATGATTTTGTCACTGAAACTAATGATTATTTTCATAACCTATTAACTCACTGATTATTTTCCTCCACAAATCAATTGGCCGTAACTTTGTATCCAAATTGCAACAACCTCAAAATGATTTGTTGTGTTCACAAACTAAAAATGATGTCATGGAAAAGAAAGGGGGGAAAAAAAACATTCACAGTGAAGATGCTAAAACTCAGAGCACCTGCTTTTATTTTTATTAAAAACTCACCTAAAGGTTAGTTTATTATCAAAATAGCTGTTAATTCATATTGTTTAAATTAGCCTTTTGGTTTTTTCTGTTTCATTGTTGGTTCAAATTTATATCTCTATATGTCGTTTCAATTTTTATATTTTTCTAATATTTTTCTGATAATATTTCCTTGCTCTATAACGTTTGTGGGATCAATAAAGTCCAGTCTAATCTAATCTAATCTAATCTGTATTTGTAGGGTGAGACCACTGCCTTAACTATTATTTTAACTGACTTATTTTCAATTTGAACTGAAATGTTATTCAAAGCATGAGCAACTGTTTGTTCTCTGATTACTTTGTCTTTTAATAGAAAAAGTTCCACTTCTCTTTTGTTACATTCTAACTGCAGGAAAACTTTTTTGTTTGTTTGTTTGTTTGTTTTTTACCCATGAGCCTCCATGGCTCCACCTGCCACCTGAGCTGCACGTGCAGCCCCTGAACTCTAACCTCTGACCTGACCTCTGTCCATCAGCCAACCAGTCCACACTCACCGGACAACTTTGTGCGCGCGCACACATCATCATCATCATCATCATTATCATCATCATCATCATCATCATCACCACCACCAAACAAAGCGCACGTGCAAAGAGCAGCGGCGGCAGAAGAAGACCGGTCATCTCTTACCTGAAGCGGCGAACGCGGCGGACGCGGCGGACGCGGCGGACGCTTCTCTCCGCGTCTGTGCGCGTCAACAGCTGCTGCGCGCTGATGTTCTTCTCCTCCAGCAGGTGTGTGTGTGTGTGTGTGTGTGAGAGAGAGAGAGAGAGAGAGAGAGAGGACACACACACACACATACAGAGCGTGTGTGTGTGTGTGTGTGTGTGTGTTTGTTAATGTGTGTGTGAGTATTACTGAGGGAGCGCGAGCCTGTCGGTATCTGACTGTTGTCTGAGGGGAAGCAGAGAGGGAGGGTCGTGTCGTTATGAAGGCAGCTCTCTCTACCACTCTCTCTCTCTCTCTCTCTCTCTCTTAACCCTTGTTCCACTGTCAGTGTGTGTGTGTGTGTGTGTGTGTGTGTGTATACGTTTCATTAAATTCACGTTTATTTTTATTAGTAATTCACTTGTAACAATAAAAGCATTGATTTAAAAACTATACTTTTATCTCTAATTTTATCTGTTAAACTATTTGGATGGTCCCCCCCCCCCCCTCATTTTTTCAGCTTCACAAATGTGAATATTTCCATGTTTCTTTGCTCCTTATAATAAAGAAACCAAGAAAACTGAATAATTTCGGTTTGTGAACAAAACAAGATATCATTTCCAGCTTTGGGAAACAAAACAAACAGTTTTCAACTTCTTTTTTGACACTTTATGGACAAGATGATTATTGATTAACTGGTAAAATAATCTACATTTTTGTCAATTTAAAAAAATAAATAAATAAGAACAATTGATCACGTACATATTAAATCTAAAGTTCTGCAAATTAATTTAAAAATAAACATTTCTCATTGGCCTTTTTGAGCCTTCAAAGTGAGAACGACTCAACAACAATCAAAACTTTTAATATGTTTGAGACATGAAATCTAATATTATGACTTTGATTACCAGCATGATTTACTCACATCCCACCACATCTGCTATTACATTTTCTCATTAGAGGAACTATAATTACAAAGTTAATAAAGTTTTTTTTTTTTTTTTTTTTTTAGAAAGCAATAAATGACATTAGTATTTTATTTAACTCTTCAAACACTGAATAAATGCCTAATCCCATTTAGACACTTGTCCGCCAACATTTTTAAATGTGAAAAAGTTAGTTTTACTATGATTCTGAGTGGCACAAATGACAGGTGGATAGAAAACCTTGTTTATCCTCAAGGGAGAATGTTTGTGTTGTAGCAGCACTTACAAATAGGCAATTAATACACAACAATAAAAGTTATTGGTAAAATAAAGTGGGTCTCATTTCATTAAAGTGAAGTACATCACTGAAAATGAAAAATAAGACATTTTCTGTGTTAGTCCTGGTGATGTAGAAGCTCAGAATGAAAGATAATGGGGGATTCATCACTGCACACATTGTCCACAGGTTCTCACCATTCAAAGTTAAAGGATGCATCTTAGTCCATTCTGCAGGGTTCTCTTCATCTTAATGCCTCATCTTATCCTCCACACACATATATAACTGCCTCGTCAGCACTTTTAAAAACACTGAGTTGTATATTCAGCTTGGCCGCACCTCAAGTGTTCCCAGTCAAAAATGACCACCGTAGGAAATCAACGGGTACGACTATACAGTAGGTCCATCCAACATTTTCACTGATACCACAACCCCCACTGGTCAAAACTCAGTGGCGTCATTGGCTTGTCAATAAATGCAAGTATACAGCTGTAACAGTCAATACCATTTCCCAACTGTAGGGGGACCCTGAGAGCGATTTAACAGTTCCACCTGGGTCAAAAAAATCCTGGCTTTCACTCGTGACTAACCCTGGCACCCATGTGGGACAATGGGTGTCAAAGTGATTGCACAAACTAGTGACAAAAGTGTCGACTAAAACAGCCAATGGCAAAATTTGAATGCAGGAGCTGGTGTTTGACCACAGAGGGCAGCAGATAGACTTTTTAGAAAATGTGTAAGTTCAATACTTTACTCTAAATCTGTGAAGATTTTGCACCTGGACCAACAAAAAACAAACATACTGGTTTACACCTGAAAAATGCGGGTTAGTTAGTTGTGGGACCCATTTTGTGAAACACAGGTTTGATACTAACAAAGTTTACTGACAAAATATATTTATTCTGTGTTGCAAATGATGAATTCTAATGTTTATAGAAGTAGTGAAATATGCACTGACCAGTGCATTCGAGTCGTGTCATGACAAAAAAATGCTCGTCTTTTGTCACAGTCTCTTTTTTTCCATGAGTTAATGCATGGCTTCAGTTTAAACAAACATTTTCATTCATCAGAAACTAAATATATGACTCATCCTGCCCTTTTCCCTGACACTGAGGATTTTATTGTACAGGATGGATGGATGGAGAAGCTGAAGAAATAATTTCATGTTCTGAATGTGCCATGAACATTAATGACTTTGCTGCATTAACGGCAGCGGTATTACTCTGATCATGGATTGTTTGGGGAATTAATCGCAGGGAAGTGTTTTATGAAAGGTCGAAACAATGAGATGTTATCAAGAGGACAGGGTGTCAGAGAATGTGAGTACAAGAGCTTTAACACAGACAATGTGTTAATTATGTCTGCAGGAAAGAAAGTGGGATTGTTTTAGAAGCAGTTAGTGTTTTAGTGAAAACTACAATAAAATCCTGCCATTCTTTGTGTAACATCAAATTTCCGCCAATACCAATAAATAGTGAAAACCTCAACAGGTGTTTTTTTTTTTTTTTGATGAACATTTGAGTATCAGAACCGCTGGATACAGATTTTTATTTTGATTTTATTTTACTTTTTGATTCTGTCACTGATTTCATTCAAATCTCCAGTTACAGTTATTCAGTACAACAGGTATCGCACATCCACAATTATGTTTTCTGTTTTACCACTGAAAACAGGCTATAATTCTGATGACATTAACTGTTTTAATGATTACTTAAAAATGTAAGGCTTTAAGGTTGCCATACAAATACAGCAAATAAAACAAAGAACCAATGGATAAAATTTCAAAATTAGAATTATTTAACAATCAGTAATTTCACTTTTTTTTTTTTTTTTATCAAAATACATTATATGCTCATCATATAAAGAAGTTATTTCATTCAATAAATGAAAGCCCTATAATGCTAATAATTATGAAAAAAAGTGAAGAACAGAAGGAGACAATATCTACATACTAACAGTGTGACATGGGATGACACATATTGTCCAACAGTATTAAAATAAGTATACAAAGTAATACATATACTATATATTGATATAAGACAAATATTATAAACGGTTCAAAACAATTACACAATAATGAAGATGATAGCATAATGACATAGAAATGATAATAAGGGCATAGAGGTAGTTACCAAAAAATATTTGAACCACTCCCTTTCTCTCAATTGTAACTTCATATAACAGCCAACAATAAAGTATTTACTTGTTCTGAGGAGATTGACTCTGAAATGAATGAATCCTCTTATTCTTAAACAAAAAAAAGAAAAAGGAGGACTTGCTCTAAAAATACAACGTTGAAAGAAATTTGCTGATTATGAATGTTATCACTGTAAATTAAATTAAAAAGGAAGTAGTGAGTTGATAAAAGATTAAGCTTGAAACAAATCCTACAATGTTCCATTAAATGAGGTCAGAAAAATGTGGACAGGTGAATGTTATGTGTAATCCTAATATATAACTCAGTACAACAATATAATAGTCATGTGTTCATAACAAATATACTGTAGGTTTAGATAACGCTGGGTTAACCCTAACCCTAACTGTTAGACATATACAAATGTAAATGTACCAACTCCATTTATATAAAAGATAATGTGAAAATTAACTGGTTATAAATTAACCATTTTCATAAGGTTGTAAAAATAAAACTGACGCAGAGTAATTACTGATAACTGTTAAATAAAACTAATGAGAACCAAAAATTCTAAAAGAATTCTTGCTTAATTTTTTTTACCTCTGTTCTTCTTCTTATCTTTTCTAATCTACAGTTTACTGCATATACATTTACAGTTATTTAAAAAAGGTCATTTATTTTTTTGAATAATGATAATAACACCATTAGTTATTTTAGTTAATTCAGAAAACTTACCGTATTGATTACATTATATGTGGATTAAATTATATATGATGAAAAGTATTTACATTTTTAATGATTGCCACAGAACCAAAATGAAAATATATACAGTGTATATTCCATATAAGTTGAAAAGTTGTTTGTTTCTTGTTTGTTTCTATTATTCTGCTGCAATAATTATCCAATACATCAGCAACACTATATGAACAATAATATAAATATGGGCACATTTAGAGCAAATTAATGAGAACAGTAGTTCAATTTTCTGCAGCTGTTTTACTTTATAAACCAGGTTGGAGTGACTTGGTAATTAGAATCTATGCCATATTAAATTCTGGAGATTTTAATATAACTTGATTAAGAAAGAAAACTTATTGATCACTGAGAACAAACAACAACTCTCTTTTATGTCTCCCTGGTCCGTCTTCATAATGTGCTCTGCTGGAAAACAATAGAGCCAAAAACACTCCCCCAACTTCAACACTTTGATTGTATATGTTACACCCGAGACCCCTCCTGATATTGTTTGACAGACATAAAGACGTCACGCAGACGGGGGAGGGGGGCAAAAAGGCATGTGTGGAGACGAGCGAGCTGGTGAGCAGGAGACGATTTTTTAATATTGTGTGGGGAGCAGTGGGACAGTGAATGGGTGCTGAGGAGGAGAAACTGCTAAGACTGGCTTTGATTTAGTCGAGGCACACACATTCTTGCACAGCATTCTGAATGAGGACACGTATCGACACGATAATGCATTCATTAGCCCCTTACCCTAACCTTAACCAATCACAACTAACCCTTACCCTTAAATTATCTCTCACATAAACCTAATTCTAACCCTGAACCTAAAGCCTAGTCTTAACCCTAAAAAGCCCTTTAAATTGTGAGTACGAGTCAAAATGTCCTCACAAGTTCAACTGTCCTCACAAAGAAGGTATAAATCCTCGCAGCCTACTATGACATGTATACACATGCAGGTCTGCACAGTTAGTCTTGTGAGGACATGTCATTGACTTTCATGTTTTTTTTGACAGCAGCAATCAAATCTGTATCACTAACCTAACTTATACATAACCCAAACTCTAACCTATATAATTATAACACGTGTTAATGACACCTAATATCAAGTTCAAACTAATATTATTTTCTTAGGAAGACATTCAGATACCCCCTCCCCCGCTCACACACACAAACATGACGATAATATTCATTACTGCACTTACTTTTAGCAGCGCGAGACACAATAGCGTGATAACACAATGTGATGCTTGTCTGCGATGCTAATATTCTGTCACTACACTCAGATTGTGCTAACAGCTAAGCTAACGGTTGAATCTGCAGATTGAACCTCACGTGCTGCTTCTAAGACGCTTCGGTGAGACGATTCTCCACTCAAGAGCACAGTGTAGCTAGCGTGCCGTGTTTAAGTTACACACAACATATCACCGTTACCTTCAACTTCTGGAAGCATTTGGTAATTACTTCAGACTGTCGGATGTGCTTCTAGGCTACATATTTTGAGCTAAAGTGGGTATTTAAGGTTTGATTTTTCTAAATTTTTCTAAATAAAAAGTTGTAACCCCTAATGGTGACAGTGTAGATTGCATTAAATGTAGGACTACTATGTTCACCCCTCCCATTTACAAGCACATCCAGAAACTACAGTGGCCTTTACATACCAGAAAGGATGTAAATACTCTTTCAAAGTTTTCTCCACTATCCCATTCCGATTTTTTTGTGAAGAGAGATGACACTCTCAGGCTGCTATAGAAACATGGCAGCACCAGATGGCAGCCTCTATAAAGCAAGGCCCTTGCCTATAGTACTGAAAAGACTAATTCTGTGACTATAAACTGACAAGGTCGGGGTGTATACCAGAGAAAGTCCTGAAGAGGTAGCAAAAATGAGTATATATACACACACACACACACACTTTGTCTGAATGCACAACATTGAAATTTGGATGAGAAGGTGTATTTGCACACTCATGTAGACACACACTTAATATTTGTGTGCTAATGAAAAACTGTAACTCAAAAGTGTCCATAAAAAGTATTTTATGCAAGTACACACACACACACACACAGTAGATGCACACATACAATGTGCGCACACACACACACACACAACACATATGCACACACACAAGTGCTGCGTTTCTGTAATCAGCAGTAAGTGTTCCACGGTGACTCATTGACCATCTCTCTATCCACTTAGCTACGAGCCTCAGCAGACTGCAGCTGCCTGCTGTGTTTATTAAAAATATAACTGCCCTATTAAACTCATTAGGTTATTGTTCACACCGACACACACTCTTAAAAGCCAAATACTCACTGAGCTGACGAAAAATAAAATAAATAAGTAGCACATTTCACAAATGAAGAAACTGCCTGCTCCATTAATTTGATATTCTGTGATTTGAAAAAAAATAAAATAAATAAAATAAAAATCAAATGTGGTCCAGTCATTATGCTTTCATGTCGTTCCTCACTGACCACAGAAATTCAATATGGCTGTATGATTATCACACACATGATGTCGGACCTAAGGGTGGAGGGGAATCTAATTTAATTCTCTTTAAAACCTGGTAGGGCACGGCAGTGTCTGATCAGGCTTTCCTCTTCTCCCAAAGACTTTTCACAATAAAAGGCTCTGTTCTCATTTGCCACCACCAAACAAGGCACTTTTCTGCCTAAACATGTTTGGCTGTTTTTCTTTTTCTTCATTCATCTGATAGAATATCAGTTAGTCGTAACATGTTACACCAATTTGTGTCTGTATACCAATAATGGTAAAAGTTGGTCCAACTGTCATATCTTTATCATATGTCAGAATAATGTGAGTGGATTTTTCCATCACATTTTCCATCACATTCACTGTAAATCATTATTGTTGGAGGCTTTTACTTTTAGAGGGTCACTCTAACTTGTGTTTGGAAATATCCATAACTCTCGGATTTCTAAAATCGGTTAGTAAACGGTTGTTTTTGTTATTTATTTTCAAATTTAAGAATAAAAAATGAATATTTAGGACCAAAATGCAGGACCGAGAACAGAGGAGGTTTTTTTTTTTTTTAATAACAATAAAACTGAACAAAGAGGGGACAATCAATGCAACACAGCAAAGGAAGGTAACAAAAATAACATGAGCAGACAACTGAAACACAGCTGAGAACAATTGGAGCAGGAACAGAGACCAGAAATTATACAAACATAGAGGATGAACTGACATGTGAAACAGAGACTAACTACACTAGGGAGACGGGGATTATTTAACACAGGTGAAACACATCAGGATGGGATGGACAATCAGGAGGTAAAAACAGAACTAAACTAAAAAACAAGGGAAGAACAACAAAACAAAAAAACAGAAAACTAGAAACATTAAACTAAAAGCCAAAAATTAAAGAAACCAGAAAAAACAAAAATAAAACAGAAATAAACTTTTGAACATTTTCAATTAAAGATGTAAAATTAGAGGAGCTTTGAAGGATATTGTTCAAAATCTACAAACACTAACTAACTAAAAAGCTACTTGCATTTTCTGTCATGTCTACTTCTGGAAAACAAATTTATTTTCCAGTTTTGATGAACATTTGAACCTCTAAGTTCACCCATTCTCACGCACTTGCATTCATCACAAGCATCTATATGTACTGCTTAACTCCATCACCCACACCCACTCAGTGCCTTGCCCAAGAACACTTCTGCACGTAAAATAGAAGAGATCAAATTGCCAACCAGCTCTCCCTTCTGAGCCAAAGTCACGAAGTGTAAACAAGATCATTTACTGGATATTTATATTATAATTACATGATTTAAATATTTATAATTACTCTCATTGTGTGGATTACACTTTATATAATTTATTGTAGTTGTATGAATGTAAAGACAGTAAAGCTAATTCTGAATTGGAATATGGTAGAACTATGGTAGAACCCAAATTCAAGAGCAAAGTTTCAGCCCTCGCACTTCGAGACACAGTGACACAAGCTCTGAACATGTCTTTTGTATTCATCTATGAAAGCCTTAATGAACCCATTTTCTCCTCCTTCATGACCGCGATGATGCATTCAAAACCCAGGATGAAATCGATAAATGCATTAGGGATCAGCGAGGCCTTTAATCTGGGTTCACCTGATAAATCCCCTCTTAGAAAATATACATCAACTGACTGACTGCTTTCCATGAACATCTATCACAGAGGTACACTCAGCATGTCTCACTTTTATTGATCCTGCTCAGACCTGGCCTCATCTGTGGCAGTTTCTTTTTCTTTCACAAATCAGCTCTGAAATGTAAATCTATTTGCAGCCACTGCCACAATATTAACACTGACGCAGTAACATTTACTGTTTTCTAATGGTTAAAACTTATTTCATGTCACAGCAGCTCTAGCCAGGCTTTGAATCATGCAAGCACCTCAGGAACATTAAAAATATAAATATATATCTGTGAGTATGTTAAAGGTCACATAGAACCAAAAATCCAGATTACTTATGTCTACTTAGATCAATTAAATAATATTTATGGTCAAAAACCTCATAGTCTCTTCAGATTAAGCCAGATTATAGCTGCTCTCTGCCAGCCTCTGAACAGGCGCTTTGTTTCTGAGCTAATGCCCCGCCCCCCAGAACACTGAGTCTCTTGTGATTGGCCAGCTACCAGCTGACTGACTGCTCCGTGGTGCTTCTTCTTCTTCTTCTTCAGGTTGAATGTTCACGTCCATGACTGAGCAGCTGTTGGGGGAGGGTTCGTTGCGCTGCAAATGTGCTAGTTACGTAACTAAACTGGACTTTTCAAAACCACTTGCTCGAGCTCAGGTAAACAGGGAAGCCCTTCTTTCTCAGAAGTGGCTGAAGTGTTTATTGTGACACTTTAGTGATGTTTAGATACGGGAAGGACACGGGGACGCACCCAAAAACATAAGACATTTGAGTTTCCACTGAATGTCCTCTTCAATAAAGAGCAAGGGAAGTCAGATTTATTTTGACAGCCTGAACGTTAATCTAATCATTTTGAGTCTTGGTAGATAGTTTAGGCTTTTATAAAATAACGTCAGAGTTTATAAGTTTCATGTGTGCTGGGTCTTTTGATAAACCTTGAGAACTAACATTTGTAAAGGCCAAAGTCAAGTGATTACATCTTTCACTGTGATTAGTTTTGACTGACATCAAATATATGTTGTTCATTTGCATGTGACCAAATATATAACAAATCTTCACGACAAGGATGGGAATCAAACCCATGCATGCAGAGCACAACGAATTAGCAGTCCTTCACCACTTGGCCACCTTTGTTGAGGCTTGGTTTATTTCAAATGTTTCACCCTCCTTTTTAGATCTTTTTATGAAATTGGACAGTTTTATTTTAATCTGGATTAAAGGTGACACAGTTTGGGGGTAATGTACAAAAAGCTGCACCAATAGTAATTTGACTGTAACTCTCTTAGAATTTAGATAAAAATAAATTAGATAATTAGCATTGGATTCATTGTTTAATGTGAAATGAAAGATTCCTGAAAAACAGTTTTATGATGAGATGCAGGTGACAGACAAAGTCAGGTGTTTTCATCATCTATTTCATTGATTGCAACAGTTTCAACACAGTTTCAGTCAGAGCGATTGTTGAGGTGTAGTTATTTTTGACAATTTGACATAAAACAAAAGTTTCACACCAAGGACGGGATTTAACCCCAACCCCTAACCCACACACACACACACACAATTGCCAGTAAACCACCTTTATCACTCAGCCACCTCAAAAACACTTTCACAGACTTTCAAGGGAAATTGTTTAAAAGCAAATTAATTGTCAGATTTTTCAGTGAAACATTCCTTTTTACATTTATTTTGACTGACTGTCCCTCACAGTTGTAAATTGGGCGGCTTTATTCCAATCTGTATTAAAGTTGGTTGGGGATAATGTCCTCACAAAGGGCTGCGCTAAATTAAATTGACTGCAATGTTTTAGGAAAATATGTCTAACGCCAACCTTAACCTAAATACAATTCAAGTGTTAGTCCTGAGCTTAACCAGTTCCCCAGAAATGATTCTGCCTCATTTGGACCAGGATTTGGTCTCCATGAGGACTACTGGTCTTGACAAGGTCAGTGTTTATGCCAGGAAAAGGTCCTAAAAAGGTAAAGAATACAATAACACACACACACACACACTCCCAAGTT
Organism: Brachirus orientalis; assembly: GCA_016785285.1. NCBI lineage: Eukaryota > Metazoa > Chordata > Actinopteri > Pleuronectiformes > Soleidae > Brachirus > Brachirus orientalis. The sequence goes on from JAFBJR010000175.1 coordinate 45,936, forward strand.
GACCTGCTGTGTTTATTAAATTGTTGGTTTTGTTAAATAGTGTGGGACCCAGTGGCCTTTTCTGCTGATAAAAACAAACACACACACACACACACACAGAGAGTCTAAGTTGCTGCCTATGCTAAGTACTGAGGGACTGTGTGAGGCTCAAAGCTCATAAAGTGAAAATATAACGAGGCAGACAACAATCTGTGTAATAACTGCCAGAGCTCACAAAAGTGCACATGAGAGGCCATGAGTGTGTGTGTGTGTGCAAACATGCACATGCCTGTAACAGTGTGTGAGGACAACTTTGATTCAAACCTGTCTTTCTGTGGACATTTTGTCTGGTGCCGGCAGTTTTACAGGGCTTTTGGTGAGTTAAGACTTGTTTTAGGGTTAATGGGTTTATTTTAAGGGTTAGTGTTAGGCACTTAGTTTTGATGGTGCATTTGTGCGTGTGTGTGTGTGTGTGTGTGAGAGACAGAGTGTGTGTTCAAACAGAAAACAACGTGGGTTTTATAACTACTGTTGGAATTCCCTATTCTTCTGCTACTGAGGTGAAATAAGTGCGGGGCGCACACACACACACACACTCGTGTTTGCGCTTCTATCAAAGTGAAGACCCTCATAGATATAATACGTTCCTTAGCCCCTTACTTACCCTAACTTAAACTCCGTTCTAACCCTAACCCTAAAACCGGGTCTTAACCCTGAAAAAGCCCTTTGAAGAAGTGAGGACCAGACAAAATGTCCTCACTTTGTCAAAATGTCCTCACTTTGTCAAAATGTCCTCACTTTGTAGGTGTTTATACGATTGTTGGTCCTCACTCTGCAGCAGGTACAAGAACACACACACAATATTGTGATTTACTGGGTGGTGAATCATGAGCATTTGACACACACTACTTAAATTTACCCACACAATGTACATATGACACACACGCACACACTTAAAGTCTAATATTGTCAGCGTAAATGAGCACAGCTTATGACAAACACACTGCGCACATTGGTCTTTCACTGTAATCCGGCCTCTCTCTCTCTCACACACACGCACACACGCACACACGCCTCAATATTTTGAGTGTAAATGAGTATAGCTTATGACAAGTAGAGAAAACATTCGCTGGAGACAATTACCATTCCTTAGTGTGTAAAGAGTGTGTAAAGGAAGCAACACACACACACACACACACACACAGAGACACACACACAAAATAAATACAGTTGCCCAACCAGAACTAACAAAGGCCCACAGTGGACAGTCCTGTCAGAGCAGCAAGGGAGTGTGTGTATAGCCTAGCAACAACTGTGTGAATGTGGATGATAAAGCTCAGTGTATTTTTTTTCCACTTTGTTATTTATCATTTATCCACATGATGCTGATTATTTGTTGTAGTAATTTGAGAATGTGTACTTTCATTCTGAAAAGAAACTCAGATTTAATAAAAATCTAATTTTCCATGTCTTTATATTTATATATATATATATATAAAAATAAAATTCAACAAGCAGCAGTAGTAAGGAAGTTAATAAAATTCCATTTGTATCTTTGTGGATAATTTACTTAAAATTTTGTACAATATCAATAAAAGGAATAAAGTGTTAATTTGAAGAAGAACTAAGGCTGAAAACAGCACTGACTGATAGCAAAGGCCATTGTATGGCCTATGTAATAATAATTAGTTATGTCAGAGTAAAACAAACCTAGACCTGAGCCTGAAAACTTTGTGAAAATGAAACAAGGTTTGTTACTGAAGCTGTACCTCCTGTTGCCAGTAGGTGGCGCAATGAAAAAGTCTGCTGCGTGCTATTCCTGCAGACATACTTGCAGGCCACTAGTGTGGTTGCTATGGTAACCCACTTGCTGCATGCCTAGTAGGAACACAAAATATGTGTACACTAATAGTCTTATTGTCTATAATTGTGTTTAATGATTAATTTGATGTTTAACTTATGATATAAGGATAAATTTGATGTTTCATTGTCTTTAAGTGGGATTTATGATGATGGCATTTTAGTTATATATATATATATATATATATATATATATAAACTTACTTTCTGAATGTGGGTTGTGGACTACAGTTGGAAATTTGCTACAGAGGTATGTATTATTTGTCATGTACAAATGTAAGCACTATAATTCCTATATAATTTCAGTGTTTTCATGACTTCAGGGGACATTACATTGACTTCCATGTGACTCACTCAAGCTTTAACCATAACTACTACTGGTCTAACCCTAAACGTACATTAACCCTAACTTTAAAACATGTCTTCAACTTAACATGTAGTTATTAATGTTATGGGGACTTGATTTTTCTGTCCTCACAAGGAAGACAAGTCCCATTAATGTGACTGAGTAAACAGATTTAGGTCCCCACAGCATGAGTAATTCCTAAAAAGCACATACACACATTCTCATGCTGCCTTCTTAATGAGGACACTCATAGACAACTGTAACATCACAACTAAAGGCCTAACCCTAACCCCAATTATAAAAATCCAAACCCCCCAAAAAGCCCTTTAAACTTGTGAGGACCAGACAAAATGTCCTCACTTTCTGTGTTTTATATGTTATATGGTTTTTTTTTTTGGTTTTTTTTAGGGCTACAACAATTCCTCGAGTAACTCGATTACAAAAAATGATCGAGGAATTTCCTCTGCCTCAAAGCCTCGTTTAACCAAATTTAGTGTGACACAACATGCTTACGTCACAGGCTCTGCGTCCCCTACAAAGCGGAAGAAGAAGACGGAAGCGAGCTTTGGGTAACGTGTGTGGACAGTTTAGTTGTACAGCATGGCAGACGCCGGGACCGGAAACAGCGAATACAGCGAAAATGAGCAAACGCAGCAAAGCGAAAGTAATCGGAGGAACGGGATAAAAGCACGTTTTATCCGATTACTCCATGAATTGATGGAATATTCGATGGAATACTCGATTACCAAAATATTCGATAGCTGCAGCCCTAGTTTGTTTGGTCTTCACAAAGATACACATCCAAGAACACACACACACACACACACACACACACACAAGTTGTGAGTTGACATCACCTCTCTTACCTAATTGTGTTTGGAACACTGTGTCAGGAAATGATAGCAGATTTAAAAGACATTTGCATTATCCTCGTCTCTCTCTCACACACACACCAAAAGTCACTTTTGGCCGACAAAACGCTGCCTTTCAGTCACGCTCGGTACTGTGAATAAATCCATAGCAATGAGACACTCGGTCAAATTAATGTGTTGACTATTACTGCAACAGACTGCATGGATGACAGAACTGCAGCATTTCCAATCTGTTCAAATAACTGGAAGTTTATATAAAAGTTGAAATGCATTTGGTCGAGGGGAAAATAACAAGGTTAATATGTTCCCTTTTTTTTCCCCCCCCCAGAGAAGATTTCAAGCTCCCGGAAAACATTTTTCATACGCGGAGCAGCAAAATGTTCGAGCTACTGTATACAGTCCGTCCCTGATATTTGTGATTATTATTATACGTGTTCATAGAGATCCTTTAGTGGAAATGATGTTCTCTTTTTAAAGAAAGTTGACATGATTCATTATTATTTGAAGCTGAATCATATTTTGTTGCTAATCGAGAAAGTTTGGCATCTGCTGGTTTATTAGATATGACCCGCTGTTTCCTCCAGATGGGGGAGGTTCACGCAGGAATTGGAACATGAGCATGACAAAGAAGTCATGGGAGTCGGGGACGAAAAGAGGGAGAAAGACACGGGTACCTGCTGTGGTTGACACTGGAGACATGGACACCTAAGCATGAGAAGGAGCTGTGGACTGGCTGGAGGGAAGGTGGTTGGAGTCCCACACACACAGGAACGAGCTTTGGAGAATCTGCCAAAGTTCTGTGTTGAATCTGAGCCCTTAAATCCTGCCGCAGGAAATGGAAAATAACAATTCCTCTTACATCTCTTACCACAGCTAGTGGATATGTTGCATGTTGTTAAATGTCTACATGACAGTAGTAGGCTTTGAGGAAAAACAGTTGATTTAACTTACCTTTGTCACGACATGTTGGCTGGTCCTTACAAATTAAAGTGTTCTTTTTCAGGCTTAAGACTTGGCCTTAGGGTCTGAACTGGGTTTATGTCAGGATTACGTTAGGAGATACGGTTGTGATGGTAAGGGTTTAGGGCACGGTTACCCAATCCTAGTCCTGTGGACCCACTGCACTGCAAGTTTTAGACGTTTCTCTGCTCCAACACACCTGATTCAAACGGTCGTCTCATCAGCAAAGGCTGCAAAAGCCTGATAACGAACCATTTATTTGAATCTGGTGTGTTGGAGCAAAGGGACAACTAAAACATACAGTGCTATGTCTTTCAAATTGCAAATTAAGTTCAAGGATCAAAGATGAACCAAACTCAGTTAAACAAAGAAGCCAGAATTCTGTAGTCCTGTAGAATTATGCAGAGTTTATTAAACTCCGAAAGTTATTGTCAAGTTCATATCGGTCATTTAGAAGGAGCCCAGGCCAATTTGTAAACTTTAAACCAGATTAACCAGATAAAGCTGCTCAATTTACATGTAAATCTGTCCGTTTTTTTTCCACAAAAACACGCTTAAACAAGGACGAGGTGGCTGAGTAGTCCGAATCCATTGTGCTCTGCACGCGTGGGTTCGAATCCCATCTTCACCGACAACTTGTTTATCGAGTCAGTTGAAAGTAGCAAATGAAAATCTGACACATTAAGCAATAATCCCAGTCAATTAATCAAAGGCTTTCTGTCAAAATAAGAGCACTCAACAACGAACACACCCCTGAACGTTTATTGGAGTTCCTGAGCTTCAAGCTAATATTAGCACAGCCAAACCAACTTGCTAAATTTATTCCAGATTGGAATAAAGATGCCGAATTTATAGCCATGAGAGACAATTAATCATAAAATTTTTACAGTAAAAGAAACTTTTATGTGGACGAGGTGACCGAGTGGTTAAGGTGATGGACTGCTAATCCATTGTGCTCTGCACGCGTGGGTTCGAATCCCATCCTTGTCGCAAGAGTTATGTCTTTCACATGCTGAAGTTAACTTTATACATGAGTACATTATCTCTCCATCCAAAATGAATGTAAAAGGGAATCTTTCACGTCAAACTTTATCATAACATATTCGTTTTTCCTCAATTTTTTATTCACAAAAGAGCACAAACGCGGGCGAGGTGACCGAGTGGTGAAGGTGATGGACTGCTAATCCACTGTGCTCTGCACACACGGGTTCAAATTCCATCAACGACTTTTCTGTTAAGTCTTTCAAAAGTAGCAAATGAACATCTGACACATCAAGGAGTAATCACAGTCAATTAATCAAAAGCTGTCAAAATAAGAGCACTCAACAACAAACGCACCCCTGAAAGTTTATCAGAGTTCCTGAGAGTCCGAGTCAAGCTAATATTAACACACCCACACCAACTTGCCAAATTTAATCCGGATTGGAATAAAGACGCCCAATTTATAACCATGAGAGACATGTTGAAGGAATTTTTATGTGGAACGTTCATTTTTCCACAACATTCCCTTGAAAAACCCCTCCCAACGTGGACGAGGTGACCGAGTGGTTAAGGTGATGGACTGCTAATCCATTGTGCTCTGCACGCGTGGGTTCGAATCCCATCCTCGTCGGAGGAGTTATTAAGTTAACTTTACACATGAGTACATTATCTCTGCATCCAAAATGAATGCCTTTGAAAAGGTGCAAACAGTCTAAAAAGGTCACAAAAATAGCATGTTAGGCCAAATCTCATGACTGTGACTCTCACATAGTTTAGAGAAAGACCATATTAAGTCACATGATTATAGTGTTCTGTGTTCCAAGAAAATCTGGCCCCACTTTAAACTGGCTGCGTCCTTTAAAAAAGTCTCCAGCAAATGAATTAAAGTGAGTGCAATGTCCTCTGAAGTCATGGAAACCAGTGTGTTTGTGTTTTCTTGTACTTGTTGCAGAGTGAGGACATTTTGACAAAGTGAGGACATTTTTACAGAGTGAGGACATTTTGGCAAAGTGAGGACATTTTTACAGAGTGAGGACATTTTGACAAAGTGAGGACATTTTTACAGAGTGAGGACATTTTGGCAAAGTGAGGACATTTTGACAAAGTGTGGACATTTTTACAGAGTGAGG
>JAFBJR010000175.1:53133-98585 GCA_016785285.1 Brachirus orientalis
AGTGTGGACATTTTGGCAAAGTGACGACATTTTGACAAAGTGAGGACATTTAGACAAAGTGAGGACATTTTGACAAAGCGAGGACATTTTTACAGAGTGACGACATTTTGACAAAGTGAGGACATTTTGGCAAAGTGAGGACATTTTGGCTGGTCCTCACTTTTTCCACCCATTAAAAGGGCTTTTTCAGGGTTAAGACCTGGTTTAAGGTTAGGGTTAGAATTGAGTTTAGGTTAGGGTTAGGCATCTAGTTGTGATGTTATGGTTAGGGGCTAGGAAATGTATTATGTCTATGAGGGTCCTCACTTTGTTAGAAGCGCAAACGTGTGTGTGTGCGTGTGTGTGTGTGTGTGGTGTGTGCGCGTGTGTGTGTGTGTGTGTGTGTGTGTGTGTGTGTGGTGTGGAGCACTTGTTATATTCTGACAGGGCAGGACTGTAGGAGTGAAATGCATGATGGTATTGTGTGATGAGCAGACAGAGTTTGAATAAACATGGCTCATATCCACTCATGCTGCCGTGTGTGTGTGTGACTCTTTCCTCTGTGTTCACTGAAGCTTCTTATTGAAGCCCTCATGAATCTCCTCTTGTCAGATATGCAGTCCTGCCCTCGCTCTGCTTTCCGTCTTCCTCACTTTCCTGACTTCTCAGCTTCATCTTGTACTCCTTCGCCGAGTCTCTCTTCAGACTTCATCACTCATCACCGCTCGTTTTCAATCCCCCCCGTCCAAAACTCTCCATCGGTCTCTCACTTTGTCACTTCTTTCTTTGAGATGGTTTGAGCCCGTCAGAGCTGCCGGAGCCTGTATATACTGTAAATAACTTAAATGACTGTTTTCATGAGACGAGCACATTTGAACACTCCCCTGTTATATTCTGTCCCTTTCTGAAAACTCAAAGGGTTCAGGATGCCCTGTTCACGACTTCCCATGATGTAATTAAGAGTTCATGAGTTCCACCTGACTGCATCAACAAGCTCAGTGAGTAACGAACCACACTGTAGTGGCAGAGTAAAAGTGTCCAGCTGTAAACCTCAGCTTTTAATTCCAAATGTTTCTTCTCCTGGTCTTGTAGATAATTTGATTCATATGTGATGTTACATCTCTGTTTTCATGGTCTGTTTTTGATCCTGGTAACCTTTGTTTCGTCAAAAAATTCACTGGAAAATCAAATTTCTGATGTTTTTTTGGTGTGTCCCGTGTCCTTCCTGTATCTAAACATCACTAAAGTGTCACAATAAACACTTCAGCCACTTCTGAGAAAGAAGGGCTTCTCTGTTTACCTGAGCTCGAGCAAGCGGTTTAGAAAAGTCCACTTTAGTTACGTAACTAGCACATTTGCTGTGCAACAAACCCTCCCCCAACAGCTACTCCTGGTCATGGGCGTGAACATTCAACCTGAAGAAGAAGAAGAAGAAGAAGAAGAAGAAGAAGAAGAAGAAGAAGAAGAAGAAGAAGAAGAAGAAGAAGAAGAAGAAGAAGAAGAAGAAGAAGAAGAAGAAGAAGAAGAAGAAGAAGAAGAAGAAGAAGAAGAAGAAGAAGAAGAAGAAGAAGAAGCACCGCGGAGCAGTCAGTCAGCTGGTAGCTGGCCAATCACAAGAGACTCAGTGTTCTAGGGGGCGGGCATTAGCTCAGAAACAGAGTGCCTGTTCAGAGGCTGGCAGAGAGCAGCAATAATCTGGCTTAATCTGAAGAGACTATGAGGTTTTTGACCATAAATATTATTTAATTGATCTAAGTAGACATCAGTAATCTGGATTTTTGGTTCTATGTGACCTTTAAAATAAATGTTACCATATTATGGGAATGCCACTGAAGTCTTCAACAAGGCCAGACTGTGATTTTTGAGGTTTCAAAGAGTTTAGATTTTTAAAGGTGATGTCACACATTTGACCCTCCATATTTATACTTTTATTTTGGCAACGCTTCTGCCATGTTGAGAATTTGCAAACCAGCCGCTCACAGGCGTTGCCAACAAACGAGGCCCCTATTGGACGATACCAGCTGCCAATCGCACTGGTATCCACACGTGTGTACCATACTTTACTGTCTATTTTACTCCAAATGGGACCAAAATTCAGAAGAATTGTACTCCTTCATTTAAAATAGGCCTTTCACTAAATTTGTCAAAATGTCGGAGTTTCAGGAGTTTTGTAGTTCTCGAAACACTGGAATATGTGAAGGTTCATTATTCAAAGCCATGTATTGTCATCATTTATTGCCGTTATAAGGACAGTTTTGGACTGACATCAGATGTATTTAATTAATTTGAAAGAAATTGCATCCATTTTGATGACGAGATGTTAAGCCATGCATGCGGAGCAGAACGGGTTAACAGTCCATTGCCTTCACAACTTGTGCACATTTTACCCTACTTTTCACAGGAAAATTTAGGAAAGACTGCTAAATATTAAAATAAGATATCATCCTTTACATAATGACTTTCTCAAAGTGACATTGAATAAACATATTAATTTGGGCTGCGCTAAATCTATTATAACAATGGATTAGCAGCACATTGCCTTCACTACTCGGTCACCTCTTCTGTGTTTATGCTCTTTTTTGTGAGTAAAAATTGAGGAAAAACTAATATATTATGATAAAGTTTGAAGTGAAAGATTCCCTTTTACACTCATTTTGGATGGAGAGATAATGTACCCATGTATAGAGTTAACTTGCAGCATGTGAAAGACATTATTCTGGCGACGAGGATGGGATTCGAACCCACGCGTGCAGAGCACAATGGATTAGCAGTCCATCACCTTAACCACTCGGTCACCTCGTCCACGTTGGGAGGGGTTTTAAAGGGAATGTTGTGGAAAAATGAACGTTCCACATAAAATCCTTCAACATGTCTCTCATGGTTATAAATTGGGCGTCTTTATTCCAATCCGGATTAAATTTGGCAAGTTGGTTTGGGTGTGCTAATATTAGCTTGACTCGGACTCTCAGGAACTCTGATAAACTTTCAGGGGTGCGTTTGTTGTTGAGTGCTCTTATTTTGACAGCTTTTGATTAATTGACTGTGATTACTCCTTGATGTGTCAGATGTTCATTTGCTACTTTTGAAAGACTTAAACAGAAAAGTTGTCGATGAAGATGTGATGGAGAGCACAGTGGATTAGCAGTCCATCCCCTTGACCATTTGGCCACCTCATCTGCATTTGTGCTCTTTTGTGAATAAAAAATTGAGGAAAAACTAATATATTATGATAAAGTTTGAAGTGAAAGATTCCCTTTTACATTCATTTTGGATGGAGAGATAATGTACTCATGTATAAAGTGAACTTCAGCATGTGAAAGACATAACTCTTATGACAAGGATGGGATTAGAACCCACGTGTGCAGAGCACAGTGGATTAGCAGTACATCACCTTAACCTCTCTGCGGTTGTTTAAGGGCAACTTGTGCAAAAGCGACGACTAATAGCTGTTCCAGATGCATGTTTCTTTTTTTGATTAAATGTTTGTCGTGGTTATAAATCAGGCATTTCTATTCCAATCTGGATTAAAGATGACCAGTTGGTTTGGGCTAAGGTCCTTACAATGCCTGATTCGACATGTGTGTTCACCGTATTCCACTGAGAGCTTTTTATTAATTTAGTTTGATTGTTCCTTCATCTAGAATAGAGTTTTTCAATCCTGCTCCTGACGACCCACTGCCCTGCAAATTTAGATGTTTCCTTGCTCCGTCCCACCTGATTCAAACGAATGGTCGTCATCAGGCGTCAGGTGTGTTGCAGCAAGGAAACATCTAACACATGCAGGGCACTGGGTGCCCAGGCACAGGGTTGAGAACCTCTGATCTATAAGATACATAGAGTTTATTTACATGATTCGAAAGGCATAAATCGTATTTTAGCGACGAGGATGGGATTCGAACCCACGCGTGCAGAGCACAATGGATTAGCAGTCCATCACCTTAACCACTCGGTCACCTCGTCCTTGTTGGTGGCATTTTTGAAGGGAATATTGTGGAAAAAAAATGAAAGTTCAACATAAAACATTACTTTAACATAGGATTAAATGTCTCTCATGGCTATAAATTGGGCATCTTTATTCCAGTCTGGATTAAAGGTGGTAAACTGGTTGGAGTTAGGACTTGACAACTCTTGGAAGTAGTTGGCCAACCTGATAAACTTGCCCTCATTTTACAGGATTTGATGGATTTGATCTCTGTTCATCATTTAATGCCCTTATTTAATCTTTTTTTTGACTGACAGGCCTTGTTTTATTGTAACTTTTCCCTGTTCTGTATGGAGTCACCTTGAATGTTTTGAACAACATAACAAAGCTAACCGACGAGAATGGGATTCGAACCCACGCGTGCAGAGCACAATGGATTAGCAGTCCATCACCTTAACCACTCGGTCACCTCATCCACGTTAGGAAGGTTTTTCAAGGGAATGTTGTGGAAAAATGAACATTCCACATAAAAATTCCTTTCACATTTGTTATGATTAAATGATTCTCGGGGCTATAAATTGGGCAACTTTATTCCAATCTGGATTAAATTTAGCAGATTGGTTTGGCTGTGCTAACATTCACTTGACTCTGACTCTCAGGAAGTCCGATGAATTTTCAGGGGTGTGTTTGTCGTTGAGTGCTCTTACTTTGACAGAAAGCCTTTGATTAATTGACTGTAATTATTCCTCGATCTGTCAGATGTTCATTTGCTACTTTTGAAAGACAGATTAGCAGTCCATCACCTTAACCATTCGGTCACCCCGTCCACGTTTATGGGATTTATCTAGGGAATATTGTGGAAAAATTAAAGTTCCACATAAACATTCCTTTAACATTTCTTATGATTAAATGATTCTCATGGCTATAAATTGGGCATCTTTATTCTAGTCTGGATTAAAGGTGGCAAACTGGTTGGAGCAAGGACTTGACAACTCTTGGAGACATTGGCCAATCTGATAAACTTGCCCTCATTTTATAGGTTTTGATGATTCTTCTATGTTTGTCATTTATAATGCCCTTATTTTACCTCTTTCTTTTGATTGACGCTTGTGTTTTATTAGTTGCCATAACTATATGGAGTTAAGTTGCATGATTTGGAAGATGTAACAAAGTTAACCGACGAGGATGGGATTCGAACCCACGCATGCAGAACACAATGGATTAGCAGTCCATCACCTTAACCACTCGGTCACCTCGTCCGTGCGACTGCTGCTGTTTAAGGGGAAAAGCGAAAGGGTGGCAAAGCGAAGGCGATAGATGTTACAGATAAATGTTCATTTTATTCAGGCAGTTTTAATCTGTGTAGCTAGCCTTATAGATTTGATGTCTCTCATATATAGTTTAGCAGAAATTGTCAGTGCCATTCTGTGCTTATACTAGTCAACTGGGTTTTTGTGAGAAGAATCTCTTTTCGCAGGAGCATTTGTTGGACTGACAGTCGGTTAGTAAGAGATTCTCTTCGGGAGGCTCTCCATTTTCAAACAAGTTCATCAGACATTTTGTTGGTAGATTGATATGATCACAACATTGCCCCTAGCAAAAGTCTGTTATTCTAAGCTGACCATGGAATGTCAGAATAGACCAATCAGAATGGAGTATACACTATAATGTGTCTCACACCCACTATCACACTCTTTAATCTGTAGCTGTCACTGAGGCTAAGCATCAGATAATTCATTTCAGTAAGCAGGTTATTGGCCTTTTCCTTTACCAGGTATGATATTACAGAAAAATGTAATTTTATATATATATATATATATACAGTGCAATACAAGACACACACATAGTATAAAGATAAGCAGTCAAAAGGATATTGCTCTTTTGACACTAGTGCCATGATTTCAATAATGGTGAAATTTCCTCTCACTCCTGAAGAAACATGAGTTAAAAGCAGTTAATAATAACTTTCATTATTTCTCCCTGCCTTTCCCACGTGGGGAAGATGCAAAGTTATTCCTCCACTTGGTTCGTTGATCTCAGTCTCTGGGAATTCATTTCACTGGTCTGGATGTAAAGTCTCGGTATAGTTCGCCTGACAAAGCAGTTTATGACAATGTAACCACACGGTAACAGAACCTTGTACAGTTTTTATTTTTTGCTTCCTGGGAAAGTGTTCAGCTTTTTTTGTTTCAGGGGGCTGGTTGACAGGTGAGGCGGAGCCTTCCATCAGCGCGGCTGTTTCCCATTGATCATCAGTCAATTTCCTATTTTTACCCTAGTTTCCAGCCTCCTGTTGTCAGGGCGTCTTTCCAGTAACACTGGTAATCTGGACCACGTCGTAGCGTTTTCTTAGCTCTCTCTAGTCTCTGAGCTGCAACCTTTTATCAGCATTTCCTAATGCTTGTTTTTTTGTTCTTTTTCCCCCGGTTATCTCCTGAGCTCCGCCTCCCCAGCCTCAGCGTTTTTAGTTAGTTTGTGGACTAGTATTTTGTGTTTGGATTTTTGTAATAAACCTCGTTATTCCTTTTTTCAACACATTTAATCATTTTCCCCTTTTTTTTTTAATTGAGTTTCTAAAATCATGATAAAATCAAACCATATTCACAAAGGAGAGGCCGTCCACCCTGTCACCCTGCGTTCCTCTTTAATGACCTCCTCAGCTTCTCACAGCATCGTCTCTGTCTTTTTTTTATCTCTCGTTTCCTTCTCTTCTCTCTCGCCTCCGATCCTCATTCTGCCAAAGTTCATTTCACACACTGTTATTTCTGGCATCAAATAAAAAAAAAGGATCATTAGTGTTTTGATCTTGTAGAATGTTCACACAATATCACAGCCTGCAGTGACATATCACAGTTTGTGGAAGAAAATGAAAATAAAATAAAAAAAAAACACAGGAGGAAAAACATAGAGACATCGGTGTTTTGCTGTAGGTGGATTGATTATCTTGTGCATAAACAGAAATCATTTACAGTGTTTAAGTGTTGTCAGTATTATCATTAATAATTGTTCTGATTTTCTGGAAACCTGCTTAAACTAGAATATGTCAGCTAAGACTGTGTGAACTTGACATCCTTCTGTTTTTAATTACATTCCCTCCAATGATTCATGTCACTTGCATTGGTGAGGACGTAGCTCATAATAATCAAATAATGTTATGAAATTAGCAACATTGCATTGTCTGTACATTTTACAGCTTTTGTGCTTTAATGTCTTCAGGATTATCATGTAAGTTGCCGTTATCATCATAACTGCAACATAAAACAATCCCATACGCTATTTTACACTTTCTTTAACGCAACTGTAGCTGTATCTTAACATGCTGGGACACGGCATCATATTTGATAATAGTGCTGCCTTTGTACACGGTTAAAAATGATCAAATAAACTTAACTCATAAAGGTTCAATTGCTGCTTTGAGATGATGAGTAAAGACAGTGTGATGATGGCTTATGATAGATTTGTTTCAACTGACAAAGTTTATTTCTAACTCCTGACGTTCTAATGAACTCAGTCTTTCATCATTCATGAATAAGTTACGGCTTTTTTCTCAATTCCTCAGACGAAAGTTGTCAAAAGTCCACATATACTCACAAACGTGCGTGTGTGTGTGTGTGATATGAATGGGGACTGCTCTTGCTCTCTGCTCTTTATCGATTTGTCAAAGGCGTGATACGCAATTTGTCCTCTGTTTCAACAGCACATTTGATTTGGTCGTATCAGGCCAGACAGCGCTGATGTTTCCATTTTTCTTCACCTCATGTTCCACAGAATTCAATGTGATTATTTGTGGATCTTTATATAAAAGCCTTCTACATGTCAGTGACACAGATTAAGTCAGATGCCCTCAGATTTATTAATTTGTTTTATTGTGTCCAATGGAATGGTAATAATTCTTTATATATATATATATATATATATAAAGAATTTTTTTTCATCGTCTATCCTAATGCTTCGTCTCTTTGCTTTTCCCCAACACAGTCTTTCTTTCATGAGCACTTTCTCTCAAAAGACAAGTTCAACCTTCGTCTCCTTCTTCTCACTTTACTGTCAACAACCAAAGTATCCTCTCTTGTCTTCCTCTACCATTTCTCTCGTCCTCCCTTCGTCTTCCTCTTACCGTCGATTGTCTTCCGCCCTCGAGTCTTGCTGGGCAGCAGATGAGTGCCTTTCATGGCCTAAATGACAAAAACACAGGAGGGGGGTTCATTCCACTCACAAACAATGATCTGTGAAGGAACACTGGATGAGATGTAAAACAAGCACTCGGCAGAGACCGCCCGTGTGGACCTGGAAGAGGCAATTCAACGCGCCACTTACCGACACATTCAGCCAATTTGTAGACGGATGAAATATGCACAAGGTGGAGGGACTATAATCAAAAAGCACTAGCAGCAAAAGAGTTCGGTGAAGCAGGAGGAAATTGCTCCACAGCCTTTAATCAGCTTGAATCACGATGGGGCTGTAAAAGAGTCGTCCGACCTGTGGAAAACAAGAGGTTTGTCTCGCAAGTTCAACAGTGACCAGAGTCGGGTGATGTGCGGAATGACCCAAGTGCAACCTGACTCATTAACACGTTATTATTTTTCAAACCTGCATCCAGTCACTGCCAACTTTCACATCAATGATTGACCAATATCTTGGTTTCTAGTTGTTTTCAGGTTTGCTGACCTTTACATAAAGACTCCGTGGTCACATGTGGTAAAACGTGCCGATACTGTAGTGTGAAGGAATGGCTTTTAACTTGACATGCCACAGCCTGTCCTGTCAATTAAATTACAAAAGGCAATTGCACACAAGGGCCACGCGGTTAGAATTCTTGCCTCACAGCAAGGAGCTCATCGGTTTGGACCCCACTTCTAGTAAGGACCTTTCTATGAAGAGTGTAGGTTCTCTCGGGGTTCTCCAGTTTCCTGCCACAGTCCAAAAACATGCATTTCTCAATCATGGTCCTGGGGTTTAAATGTTTCCCTGTCCCATCACACCTGATTCAAACAAGTAGGTCGTTATCAGGCTTCCTGATCATCCGACCAATCCTGCTACAAACTGAGTGCAGGTTTGAATGTGACAGCGACATGATGGACTGGTGACCTGTCCAGGGTGCGACCCCCACATTTCGCCTCACGTCAGCTGGGATTGGCTCCAGACCCCTTTCCACCCTCATGTGGAGGATAAAACGGTAGAAGAATTAATGAATGTTCTTTTCGTGTGACATCAACCTGCATCCAGTCACTGCCTGGGTTTACAATATGACAATATGACATTCAAAATAATTCAAATAAATGAAGATAAATGTGCACAGCTGAGACTGTTCACAGACAAACAGGACTGTCATCAAATCTACAAACACATCACAATTCACCTATGAATGATTATAAATGATTTAAATAACGATTTAGACGTTATAGTCACAGGTGTTCCAACAGATTAAGCAGATCCATCTTAAGCAGATGTTCTTCTTTGGTCAAACACCTGCTTAGGATGGAGCAAACTGTTGGAACATCTGCTCATTTAGCATCAGCAGTAATAGATTTGGACAAAGACTCCAAAGCTTAAGAGTTATGAGTAATTAGTGATATTTTTGTTTCAATTTCATTTTGCTCAGTTATGGTTTCTTGGTGACTAATTATCCCATCATTTCAGATCAATCATCTAACTCTCCTCATCTGCAGCCCATTCCCTCATTAATCCCTCAGCTTGCCAGATTGTTAAGCTTGCTGTTTTCAGTCCATCCACAGTTTTCAGCTTTTATTCACAACTTATTCATTCGCAAATTTTGGAAATTGAAAATGTCATAGCCCCCATACCTCTCTCTTGTCTTTACTGTTGCATTTGAACCATCTTTTTTTTTTATCATTGTCTTCTTCTTCTCTGGCTGTGTTTGCAGTTTGGCCTGGCTCACTGTACATACCACGACATTAGGATATAAAGAAATCACCGACCAGTGATGAACCACTCCAGAGTTGCTGCTTTGTGTCAAAGCACAGTAAGTTCACAGGAATTTAAATTTAATTTGATTTAATTTCGATTTAAAACTGCAATAAACAAGGCTGATTTGAGCGCATCCTGAATGTGAGTGCATGTGTTCGTTATCTACTGTCCTTGAAGAAAGAAAACAAGACTGATCAGTCTAATTTCTTTGTGTGAACACAGATCAAGTGGACTCTGACCGCCTCAGCAGTTTGCAGTGTTTATGTAATTTATGGGTAGTATCCAGCCACATTTACCCATGACTCAGTACAACCAACAGTGCTGTTGCGACAGTGCCAGTGCCCAAAACTAAATGGGCTGTAGAACCAAGCAGCTATCATCTTCAGAATACAAACTCTCCAGTGAATATATCATTATATGCCTCCAGAACACGTCTTCTCCTTTGGAGGTGTCTGGAGGCAGCAGTGTGTCTCGCAGCTGCAATTATAAATGGTTACACCAGGTCAGACAAGCAGTAAAATTATATGTAAAGGTTAAATTAGCAGGTTCTCATTACAAAAACGTTGAAGGAAGAATTCTGGTTTGAGACAGCAAAGGCCAATGTGAGGGACAGTCAAGCTTACGAGTGAAGGAGTCAAAGAGAAAACGAGCCAGAGAGTTCCACGTGCTTCACTGAAACGTGGCTGCAACAGGACCAAACCAAAGCATCTCCATCAAGGGCCGTGTCTGGACCGCACCAAGGTCAGTAAAGCGTGAAGGATGGCAACCTTCTGTTCACGTTAAAAACACAAGGCAGGTGAACCTTAACACCCGCCTGCAACGCCATCCACACATCTGCCAACCTGACATCTGTGTGAACCGTCATTAACGCCATTCAACACGCCGCACATTGGCAATGGGAATCCACAGTCCGTATCAAGTCAAAGCTATTAACTTAAATATCCTGTGTATTTTACACTATTTTATTGTGATTTCTCCAGAGTAGAGCAAAAGGGAAAAGTTTATCAGAGAGGCAAAGATGTCGGAAAAATGCAGGTTTGGAATAATGTCCATAAATGTGACAATGGCTTCAAGGTTTTACTGAAATATTCATTGCCAGAACTTGTTTATGAGAGTATTCCTTCAGATGATGATGTGCCATTAGGAATATATCTATAATTCAGTTTATATGTTAGTCTCGAAAGAATAAAACAGATTAACACACAATGTGGATGGAATTCAAACCCACGTGTGCAGAGCACAATAGATTAGCAGTTCACCGCCTTAACCACTCGGCCACCTTGTTTTTTATTTGCCACTTTATGAGAGAGAAATTGTGCGAAAAGTACTTAAAGTATTCACTAAAGCAATAACTTGGGCAGTTTTAATCCTATCCAGACTAGGGGGCGCCAACGTCCTTACAAAGAGTCTTTTACTAAAGTCGATGTGTTTCAAAACGGACTGTCTAAGGGTTGATGAGAGAATTTGGATTATTACATCACACTTTTATTGTTCCATAGTCTTTGACACAAATAATAGACATTGCAACGACGAGGATGGGATTCGAACCCACGCGTGCAGAGCACAATGGATTAGCAGTCCATCGCCTTAACCACTCGGCCACCCCGTCCACTTTTGGGAAGAGTTTTAAAGGAAAATTGTGAAAAATCAGATACACCACAATCAATGTTTATTGGACATGTCCCCTTTAACATATATTTTGATTGAGTGTCTCTCACAGCTTTAAATTAGGTTTTTCCCCAACCCAGATTAGCTTTATTCTAATTTTATAGTTATAGTTATAGGTTATAGTTATAGTTGGCAGGATGGTTTGGGGTTAAGGTCCTAACAAAGGGCTATGGTAATATTTACTTGACTGTAATTCTTGTAGAATTTGTCCAATAATCGTGAGCCTTGATGAATATTTTAGGTCTTATAATAAATTTGCACCCAGTCTCTTGCCCTTTGTCAGCTGGGATTAAGCACCAGCGCCTCCCGTAACCCTCGTGTGGAGGAGAAAGCAGTGGAAGATGAGTGAGTAAGTGAGTGAGTGGATAAATTTGCTGTGTCTTAAAAGACAATGTCAAAACTTTAGAATGTGCAAAGGAATTTTTCTAATTCTTGAAACACACCATGCAACAATATATCTTCTTTTACATCATTTGTAAAGCGACTGAACATCAGTAACAGCAAAAGTTGGGTAGTTTCATCATTTGCGGCTCTTATTGTGACGTTCTTTGACTGACAATAGGACTGGGCCACTTCTCCCATGCTCACTTTGTTAAACAGGCATTTTTGTTTGTGACTTTAATCAGCCTCAGCCTCATATCAGAGCTCACTTCATCTCTCTTTCCTGCTCAACACAGCATATATTAATGATTTGCTTGTGCTCGGATCTGCCTAAGCTATGCTTTCACCACAATATTTCACATATTGCTATTTATTTAGTGGTATTTATTTTACATACGGTATCACAGATCATGTATTTGCTTTGGCAGCTCTTTCCCGCTGTTGGAAATGAAAAGTGCTGACTGGCTTCCCCTCCCCCGCTGCTCTCGCAAACCAGTAGCCAGGGTGAGGGTGTCAGCTAAATGATGACACTGTACTGTAAACTCTTAAGGTGCAAACTCTGTCTAAGCTGTTTTCATTATCAAAAATAAGAGTTGTTTTGACACAGTGGTGAAGCTTGGTCACACTAAGGTACACTCCCCGAAAATAGGATATGGAGTTGTACCTTTAGGGTACAATGGCGTGTCACTGGAGCGGTTCCCTCTTAGGCACGGGTTTGTACCCGTGACATTGGGTACTTACTTGTACCTTTGCTGTATTTGTCTGATAAAGCCCATTGTTCCACCCCTTGTGACAATTTTGTGTTTGTTTTGGCCCCGTATTTCCATAAGCCATGCACATTTCACAGCAAAATAGACACAAAACAGTGAAATTTACCTTTGACACCACTTGATTCAAAGTTGTCTGAATTAATTACTTTTTTAAATAGTGCTTTTATTGTGAAATGTTTGGGGATGTGTATTGAGATTCTTAAAATGAATTGTTGTCCTTGTGATACGGGAGATTGTTTCACTGGGAGTGACAAGGATGGACAAGATTAGAAATGGGCATATTCGAGGGACAGCTCAGCACTGAATTAGCAATATTTTATTTTTAACTAGCTTTAACAATTTCACTCATCATCTTTACCAAGTACCATGTTGTGTTATGTCCACTTTGCTTTGTAACTGAACGCCAAAGTGGATTTTCTCTCATTTTGCTGCACAACTAATCTACCTACAGCTATAACTAAAGTAATTTCAACCTGAACCTGACATCATCATCATCATCGTCGTCGTCATCATCAGCCTGACCCCTTCTTGGTGCAGTTATATGAATCCTGCTACCAATAGATGACAGAGCACGCAGTTGGTCACCAGATTTCTTCCGTCTGATCCTGGCAATACGTGATTAAGCAAAGCAGAGTTGAAATCCTGGTGAACGGAAATTTTGCCTCAGGCTGAGGTTAAACCACAAGCAGCTCCCAGTGATGGTCCCCAATGTGCAAAAACACAGGAATGGCCTTTTAAAGAAGAAAAAAAGTACATAATGTTGGAAAAGTGTATGATGACATCTGCATTTGGAGACAAATACCCAGTAAATGTCACATTCCTTTGCTGCTTTATAAAATCTAATAGCCATATTTCTCGATGACACTGGTCTTTGGGGAAGACATCGTGACAATTTCTCATCTCTGTTCTTGTCCCCCCCCCCCCACACTTTTGTTAAGCAGGGTGGAAAATATAGTGCCTGCATGCATGTCATTTAAGGCCTAACATTTGTGGGAATAGTGAAATGCTGTCATTATGTGGTGTTATGGCCACGGGTAATGATGCACAGTAAATGTTCTGGCGCTGTTGGAGAATAATGGCTGACTGCACATAGAATCCATTTCTCCACATGGTGGAATATTGTTTAGAGAACCTAATATGTATTCTTTTTTTTCCGCGATGCCATTTTTTCTGTGAGATTCCACTGATATCTTGCATTTTGTCCTTCATTGTGTCAAACTAAAGCACACTACCTGATAAAATATAGCACTTTATTTTTAAATTATTTGATTTCAGGAGGTTAGAATTCATCATAGTGTTATTATGTTCATCGGCAACTTTACTTTGGTTACCTGTTAATTTATAAGCCAATCAGCCATTAAGTTGTTGTCATTAAGTTGTTGCCCAGGTCCGGCCTAAACCTGACACTTAGATCTGGCCCACATACTGCATGGAATGATGGTATTTGGCTGCTTCGGCCTTGTTTGACACATCTGGGCCACATGTCAGCCAAAAGTAACCCAAAAAAATAAGCCCAGATTTTGTTTGAAAATAGCCGGGCCAATTTAGGTTCTCATCCACATTGGCCAGTGCCTAATGTGCAGTACTGTTGATGCCAAATGTGGCCCAGATTTGTCATGTTTGTGACCACATTTGACATTTTACATGGGTGCCACTTTAGGCTCAAATCCATTTTTTTGAGACAGATGAAAGGTGGCAGTGTCATATTATTCCCAGAAGTGGCCCACATCGGCATGCTAACTGGGAACCGAGCATGGGTATGGTGGTTGATCCAGTGGGATTTCAAACCACAACCATCTGTAAGGTTTACATAGAATAGTCCGAAAACGAATGACTATCCAGGAAGCAGCCATTATTGGGGAAAAAAATGTTGTGTTGACACCACAAGAGAATGACCAGACTGGTACAAGTTGAAATAATCACTTATTACGACCATGCAGAAGACCACAAAATGTTGACCACACTATGTGCCTCTCCTGACACTTTACTGGGTGTACCTAATAAAATGGCAGGTGAGTTTATATGCACATAATGTTTCTGGCAGAACGGAAAGAAATTTACAGAGACAAATTTAAAGTCAAGAAAAAGGAGACATGGAGCAGGAAAAAGTCAAACACCAGTGAAGTAGGCAAATGTTAAGACCCGTAGGTTTATGCACACAAAGTTTGCAAAGACAATCAGCCAAAGAACAAAGGTAAACACGCGGGTGTGCAACGGCTTGAATGGGTGGAAACTGCAGGAGAGGGTAAGTCAGCTGTGGAGACACTAAAGTGAACAAGACCTGATGAGACAATGGAGGTAAATATTTCAAAATAAAACAGGAATCCAAACATTAAGCACTGAACCATGACAGGTACGATTGCATCGGTGTCACTGACACACATTATGGCTCATTAAATGTGCTGCGGAGCCCACAACTCACACATGCCTGTCATTTTGGTACAAGGCATTCAAAATTCAGAACTTAAAATGCATTATTCCCACCTCTAATAATGCTTTATACACCCTATTATTAGTCACCATGCATAATAATGGGGCTGTAGCTGACAAGTTTTGTCAGTTGAATTAGGTTTGGCCTTTTAATATAAACACTCCACAATTTGTTCCACTTTTTCACAGTTAATTATGTGATAAAAGCTGCTCCACTCACCAGATTTGGTCAAATCCGTTTTTCCAGGTTTTTAGATAAGGCGAGAGTCACTAGGTACTTCTCAAAAGTTCTCAAGAATTAATCTAGGCTCGGGCTGGTATGGGATTGTGTTGCCATGATTACAGTGCCCCATTTTTTTGTAATTACACTCGCGGTAGTACGCATTTTGATCCTACAACTGTATTGTTTAAATTTGTTTCATTCAGTGCTGCTATTTTCTCTGCTAAGAACAAAATCACACAGTGCTAAAAGTGATTTTGGTCATTTAATGTCAATGCACACGCACGCACATATATAGAAAGACAATATAATAATTTATTAATTCGTGTGAAGGCGGGACATAAATAATGTTAGCTTGATAAATCGCCACATGATCCACCTTGATATGAATCATACAGTATTATCTGACCAATAACTGGCAAAAAGTTAAATACAACTCTGTGTCACTTTGAGTTGAGTAAAGAGTGACGATGACATGTAGATGTGAAATAAGTTTTTGTCAAATTATGTGTCTTGAAAACAGAACCCGACCCATTTTTAGAGACGGTGCCTCTTCGGTAAAGTGGATCCTTCCAAATAAGGTCCTATAAAAACGAGGTAAGACTCTGTCCTAGAATTCTGGCAACACAGAAATAGAAAGGTGAACTCGGTAGACGTGATGAATGCAGTTTGCGAAACCATTAGTGTTTATTTCATGTATCGCGTTCATGAAACTTCTTGTTTTACCTGTCGTCGGTGCTAAATAACATGTTTCTTGCAGCTTGGTTTCTCCCTGAGTATTATTGTCCACTGGCATTTACACGTTGTGCAAACTGACGACAAGTTCTCGGTGGAAACCAAAACACGATCATTTATCACTATCATGAGTACAGTCTTTCTGTGGTGTTATGCTTTATAACTGTAGTGCTGCTACTGTATTTCTCTTTTTTAACTGTAAAGCACTTTGAAATGTGCTATATAAATAAACTTGCCTTGCCTTATATGTCAATACCTCATTCAAACACACTAATGAAATATCTGAACTATCCCTTTAAATTTGAAAGGTATTATAAGGTTTATGCCACAGCTGTCCCAAATTAACAGCATTGATAATTATCAAAATTACTTTTCATGTTTGAAATATAAATATTATTACTATAGTTCTAATTTTTTTTCAAATGGACAGTTTTACAAGAAAATGAAAGAAAAAATGTTAATCACATTATGGATCAAGATCTCAAATTGAACTAAACTGAAAATTTAGTTTTAGTAGTTGAATGCTATGCTTGACTAATTTCTGTTTTTATGACAGGTGGTATAATAAATTTGATAAGCACTGGTTTAGCAGGTCATATATGCAATTAAATAAAGACCACAAAAAGGCAAATAAAATAACAAATGAAATACCAAAACAAATGTATGGACAGCTTATAGACACGTGACATGAAAGCAATGGTAATATAAATAAATAAATAAATAAATAATAGAAGCAAAATGTGATTAAAGCCAGTAAAGAGCAATAACTCTGCAGAATGTGACTGGGACCTTCATGCACCGTGTCCCTCCAGCTGAACAGATTTTTAACGTATTGCCTGAAACCATCATAAAGCTACAGGTGCTGAGAGATGGATCATAATTAAGTGGCAAAAAATATCAAGAAGGCGGCACATTGTGTTAAATTAGGTTTAAGGACGGGGGGGGTTGGTGATTAAAGGGAAGACATGTAGTTTTTCACATCCTCCATAGTGTTTTACATCAGTGTTTGTCCAGGAGACTTGTCCCTACACAGCATGTCTCCACTGTCAGTCATGGTGAGTATTAATATGTGTGTGTGTAGCTGGTCTTCCTTATGTTGTGGGGACCTAAATATGTCTCCACATTATGGGGACTTGTCTTTCTTATGAGGACAAAAGTCAAGTCCCCATAACGTAAATGACTCCATTTTAAGGTGAAGACATGTTTTAAAGTTAGGCTGAGGTTAGGGTTAGGTTAAGGTTAGGGTCAGGGTCAGGGTTAGGACACTAGTAATTATGGTTAAGGTTAGAGTAAGTCTGCAGGAAATGAATGGAAGTCAATGCAACGTCCTCTGAAGTCATGGAAACCAGTGTTTGTGTGTGTATACTTGTATTTGTTACCTCTTTAGGACCCTTTTCTGTCATAAACACTAACCTTGTCAGGACCAGTAGTCCTCATGGAGACCAAAACCTGGTCCTAATGAGGAACTGCTTAAGTTTAGGACTAAGATTTGAATTGTGGTTAGGCCAAGGTTTACAATAAGGCTTTTTTAAGTTGTCCAAATGTAATAAATTCAATGCAGTCCTAAGGATAGATAAATCTGTATGTGCACTTGACCAAAAAAAACAAAAACAAAAAAAAACATTGTAAACCACAGGACGTGAGGACATTTTGTGAATACAGGGACATTTTAACTGATCCTCACATTCCGTGTCGCACTTTTTTAAGGGTTAATACCTGGTTTAAAGGTTAGATTGAGGGTTTTAGTTGCAATGGTTAAGGACAAGGTAATGTGTGTATGTTCGTGAGTGTCCTCACTGAGATAGTTGTACAGACGTGTGTGTGTGTGTGTGTGTGGTCTGTCCTAAGCTCAGGGACTAATCATTAAAATTACATGAAACCAGGTTGTCACTTCCACACTGATGCTACACCTTACTCCAACCTGTCACTCAACCCTGTGTGTGTGTGTGTCTTCCTGTAGCTGTGGCTTTGTGAGGACAAAAAAAATCATATAAACCATAAGGAGTGAGGACATTTTGTCTCGTCCTCACGTCTTTACAGGGCTTTTTTTCTGGGTTCAGGCCTGGTTTTGGGGTGACAGTTAGAATTAAGTGTAGGTTGGGGTTATGGTAAAGGTTAGGGTTAGATATTTAGTTGTGATGGTTCAGGTTAGGGTAAGGGGTTAGAGAATTCATTATGTCCATGAGGGTCCTCACTATGAATGAAGCACAAACGTGTGTGTGTATTAGCAAGCAAAATATATGTAAAAGGATTACAGTAATCTTATTATAATGTCCAGACCTGCCTGTCTGTAATGAAATCAAGGCATTGAATGCATCATTCATGTTTCCTTTTATTTTGAAAATCAACACTCAACACTCAAAAAAGGTTAATGTAAATGTTGCTCTTTCACTCTGGAGCATTATTTGGTATCATCTTCATCAATTTTAAAACATTAGAAAGGCTAAAACATTATTTACATCAAAATAAACGCAGTTATTAGTTTTCCCTTCCTGTAAATGAACAAATGTGTCTGAAAAAGCTCTCATCCATCACTTTAAAGTCCTCACTGCAATCACTTGACTCCTCAAAAAAACACACACGAGTGAAGTTTGAGTTATTTTAAACTGTAAACTGCACTTGCTGTCACCATGGTTACTATGTCTGTGGTCGAGAAGACTTTTGTGCTAAGGAAGCCTCGCAGAGAGAAATGACCCAGGAGTCTTTCAGCCATGATAAAAGCTATTCCACATATTCAAATGCTGAAGAAATAAGCCTCAGCGCTCCCAGTTTTAATTCAGTTCAATTTCAATTCAATTTAGGCCAAAACCTTTGCAATATGACAGAGAGGAAAGAAACCCCAACAAGGCTGTTTTGGAAATTTATTTAATATGTGACTCAAATGATATATCCTGGTCAACCAAGGTTCCTTACAGTGGAACTGGTCGCCATGGTATGATCAGAAAGTTTGTCTTTAAGGTGTTTAGTGCCGAGTATAATAACCTCAGTTTTGTCTGGGTTTAGAAGGCGGAAGTTACAGGTCATCCACGACTTAATGTCTTTGAGACATTTCTGGAGTTCAACAACCTGATTTATTTCTTTTGCCCTCATTGATAAAAATCGGTGTGTCATCTGCATAACAATGAAAGTGTATGTTGTGCTTTCTAATAACGTTAAATAAGATTTAAATGACCAGCTCATCAGCAGGAGCTGCCGAAGCCTATTAACGAGCCATTTATGTGAATCTGGTGTGTTGGGGCAAAGAAACATCTAAAAACATGGAGGGCAGTGAGTATCCAGGACCAGGATTAAGAAACACCGGTCTGCAGAGACCATGCGTGAAAGTCGCATGGAACAGTCCGGTCAGCGACGTCTACAGAAGTTGCATCATCAGCTACCAGCTGCCATTTATGGCCACTTGCTTTGTTAGCATGTTCACAGACAAGTAAACAACTGTGGTGTATGATCTGGGTCAAAATTAAGTAGATTTTTCATTATTTATTGATGTTGTATGGTTGCAGAGGCCAAAAAGTCTTTCACCCACTTTTCATTGCGTTTTATATCACGTTTGAAATTTAGAAAATCATTTGGTGCAAGTTTGCGTTGTTTAAACAGATGAAATGTATTTTTCAAATGCAATTTTTTTTAAAACCTGTTCAGTTCTCATTGCTTTTTAATGTCACAAAAGCCTGTGCCTGTACAGTAAGTGAGTGACTGGCATCGTGACAAAACCAAACACATACTCCAGTGAGGCTGATTAAGCTCTGATGTAATGTAGCCCAATTTAATTAAACCCAATGAAATAATGACATTATTATTATAATGACAACCTCCTACATCACATTCCCACATACACTAGAGCTGCCTCCTAATGTTTTAATGTATTTCCTTTTGTTTGAATGTTTTCTCATGTCTGTGTTATACCTTGCCTTATACAGACTGACCTGCCAGGGTTGTTCTTCAAACACCCACATTTTAAAGCAAATATAAATGTTTGTCATTGTTGCTGAGTGTTGAAAAAACCCAACAGACAATGTATATATATATATATATATATATATATATCTGTATTTTTTTTTTCTATTTTTTTTTTTTTTTAAGAAAAAAACATTTTCATTTTTTTTTTTTTTTTAAGAAAAAGATATGTTAACTGTCTAAACAAACACACATTTTCTATATAGGAACTTTTCTCATTTACCCAGGTAATAAAAAAACCTTGGCACGTTTTCAACGCAATTATTAAAAATATTCTGGTAAACGCTTTACCCGGGTAAATTTAGTACCTACTTGCGACTTGGAACTTTGGAGGGGCAGGGCTGTGTGGAACACATCTTACAGCTGTTTCCGTATTTCGATCGTAGTGACTTTGTCCTTATGTTTAGCGAGTATTCAGACCCTTCGCGATGCAACATGTGTTCCACCAAAGTTCCTGGTAATCTGAATAGTTCCTAGTCACAAGTAGGTACTAAATTAACCCGGGTAAAGCGTTTACCAGGGTAATATTTACCCGGTTAATCTCAATGTCACGTTTTTTTAATTATCCATGTAAATGAGAAAAGTTCCTATGGTGGAAAAGGGCCTAATGTCATTAAACTGACACCAAAATGCTAAAAAAAAAAAAATCTCGCTTCACTACATGTTTGCTAAACAAGTGGTTTGATAATGATGCATTTATGTCAATATTCTGTACAGACACTGACAAACAACTACGTTTGCTGACTTTTGTCCCTACAAAAGTCTCAGAGGAGAGAATTTTGTTGAATTTCACAAGATTTATTACCTATTTTTAATTTAACCTTTTAATTATATTGTCAATTTTATATTGTCTATTTTTATATTGTCTATTTTGCTATTGCTCTTGTTTTTGTGATATCCCGAGACTGCTATAGCAAACAAATTTCCCCGTCTGCGGGACATTAAAGGATTTCTGATTCTGATTCTGATTCTGATTCTGATTCTGATTCTGAGTTTGGGAAACAGTTTTTGAGAGAGTGAAGGAAGAAGCTTGAAAAGGTGATGTGCCAGTTCTGCAGGCAGACATTTACTTACTTTTTACAGACTTTCAAATAGAATTTCTGCTGATGTGCAAGTTCCTAAGTTGTGTGAAGACTGATGGCAATGTTTTTCAGTTAAAGTTGTATAAATTTATAAAATGCCATGCTCTCCTGCTGTTTTTTTCCCCCTGAATAAGTTTCTTTTTTAATTACTTTGTCACACTTTTGTCAAGTTTTTCGTTAAGAAACTATTTATAATTTATTGTGGTTGTGTTACAGGTTGCTTAATAAGTACTGTGATGAAAATATTCAGTCTACTATCTGGTTGACCTGCGGTGAGGGTCGTGAGTGTGAGCTACTGCAATCGCTTGTGAAATTAACACTTTCAAAAGCTTATTATAAATTGTGTTGTGAACGTTAGTATGATGTTCTAATGTATTTAAATTCGACAAAATGTTCAGATCCTCTTTGCTGATTGTTCTAGTCCATTCACAGTCATTACTGTGCTGCACAGGTTAAAGTATGCGACTCACTCCGTGCAAATAAAGCAATTGATTTTAAGGTTTTCTCCATAGCTGTAGTTGGGACAGGGTTACTTAAAATGTTACTTAAAACATAATTTCTCAAACCTTTTTTTTGCCTCACAAAAAAGAAAGTCATATTTTGACGATTAGTCAACAAATGACGACCAATGGTCGACCAAGAAAATCCTTACCTAACCCTGCTTTACATGCTTTAGATAAATTACATATAGACTAATTTTCTTATTCTGCGGTGAGTTGAATATTATTCTTGCAGACAAAAATATAACTCTAAACACCATATGGACTTTTCCTCCCAACATTGCCTGCTTACAGACTTTGCAGCGTGGTGTTTGGCAACCCTTATCCAACCTGCTCTGTGAGGAGAAAAGACGTCAGCAGAGGGTTAGCCCGCTGTCACACCTGTCAGCGTGACGCACCTGGCTGCTACAGTATGAGACAACCTGACTGAGGCCATTGTGAGCAGAGAGCAGAGGCCTGCTGGTGTGCTCCTGCAGAGACAATAGGCAGGCAGCGAGTGGGAGGAGGCGACTGTCACAGCGAGCGCAGCGCGAGAAAAGAAGCAATTTCAAAGTAGACAAGTAATTATAAACAAAGCAGCGCTCTGATACTCCAAGGCTAAATCTGCCGGAGCCCTAAACTGCTCCTGCATGTACAGTACCAGTCAAAAGTTTTAGGACACAGCAATATTTTCAACCCGCTCACATTATGGATAAAGTTTACAGTTTATAACTTTTGCAACACTTATAATTTGAAGACGAGTTTACTGCAGGTAAAGCTTTTTTTTTTAAGTTATTTTATAACACTCCTGCCTCTATCTGTAGGTTTTTAACAAAAGTGAATCTGAAGGAAGGACTTCAATCAACAAAGTCACACAAAGTGACATTTGAATTTGCAGATGGAGGCAGCAGTGGATAACTTTTTTTTGTGTCGTGATGTAAAATCACAGATTTTCTTTATGGACTTTGGTGTGCGAGAGTGAGGTTTGGATATGGAATGGAAATGGTGGAAGTGGCTGAGTTAGGGTCAGGCTGAACTGAAAACTGGTATTTGTTGTTACTGGTGTTACAGAAGGGGTATTTGTAAAATCAGCCTTGCAAGTACTGGAGGGCATTACTTGCCTGAAACAAGACCAGACCTGCATCCAGTGTTATACTATTTAAAGTTACCCCAACATTTATTTGTTTTAAAATATCTAACCTATTTGGTTAATTGTCTTGTGTCACCAGCAGGTGGTGATTGAAGGTGTGTCTGCTCCGAGCAGCAGCAGAGATTTATCACACCTCATAAGCGGACAGTAACACATATTATATGTTAAATATGCACTACAAAGAGAGAAATTGACTTTGGCTGAAGGTCAGTAGTTAACATACACAGACATCTGTCTTCAAATTTCCTTACAAAATGTACCTTCAATAGACACTATTATAATCTGATCCAAATAATGGATTTGGAAGTAATTTCAATGGAACATGGTTCAGTCCCATTAATGTGAATATCTCAGTGACATCAAAACAGATCATGAAGGAAAGGCACAGACGGGAGAGAGAAAGAATACGGTTAATGACATTTAATAATTCATACCCTGAGTGTGAGAGAGTGAGTGTGAGGGAGTGAGTGTGAGTGCACCACAGGAAATCCCCCAGCAGTCTAGGTCTATAGCAGCATAACTAAGAGATGGTTCAGGTTTCCCTGAGCCAGCTCTAACTATAAGCTTCATCAAAAAGGAAGGTTTTAAGTTTAACTTTAAATACAGAGAGAGTGTCCGCCTCCTGAACCAACACTGGGAGCTGGTTCCACAGGAGAGGAGCCTGGTATCTGAAGGCTCTGCCTCCCATTCTACTCTTATGGACTCTGGGAACTACAAGTAAACCTGCGTTTTGGGACCGAAGTGATCTGTTAATCTGTTAATCTTTAAGATATGATGGGGCCTGATCATTAAGTGCTTTGTACGTGAGGAGGAGGAGGATTTTAAATTGAATTCTAAACTGTACAGGGAGCCAGTGTAGAGAAGCTAACACTGGACTGATGTGGTCTCTCTTACTAGTTCCTGCTAGAACTCGTGCTGCAGCATTTTGAATTAATTGAAGAGTTTTAACAGACCTAACAGAACATCCAGATAGTACTGAGTTCTAATCTAATCTTGACGTAACAAAAGCATGAACTAGTTTTTCAGCATCCTTTAAGGATAAAATGTGTCTAATTTTCGTAATGTTCCGCAGGTGGAAGAAGGTTGTTCTGGAAATTTGTTTAATATGTGAGTCAAATGATATATCCTGGTCAAAAATAACTCCAAGGTTCCTTAGAGCCACAACTTTCCAACTACTCTGCAAATGTTCTGCTTTTGAGCCACTGTGGTGATGTTGCTTTTCAGTCAAATAATTGATGTCTGCCACATGCATTGAAAAATTATTAATAATATAATATTTGACAGTCAAATGAAATACAGTCCTACAATAAGTGTCACAGTTTGATTGAAACATTATGGTACTGTAAAACACATACAAGTCTGGTTGATTTTACTGATGGTTTTAATGGAATGCCAGATTATTGCCATTATTTTTAATAGAAATGAAATATACTTTATTTGTGATAACAAGAGCCACATGCACTGAAGCCTGCCAAATCTGACTTTATTTAAAAACGCAGGGAGACCACAGAGACTATGAACTTTGTAACCGATTTTCAATGTTTTAATCGTGAGAAAGCACAGATTAGACCAGGGGTATCAAACACACAGCAAGAGGGTATAATCTGGCCCGTTGGGGCGAATTTGTGAATCTAATCAGCGGGAGGACCCTAATAGACATAATACATTCCCTAGCCCCTTACCCTATCCTTAACCATCACAACTAGATGCCTAACCCTAAACCAAATTCTAACCCTAAACCTAAATCCAGGTCTTAACCCTGAAAAAGCCCTTTTAAGAGTTGAAAAAAAGTGAGGACCATCCAAAATGTCCTCGCTTTGTCAAAATGTCCTCGCTTTGTAGGTGTTTATACGATTTTTGGTCCTCACTCTGCAGCAAGTGCAAGAACACACACACACACACACACACAGAGATAATTATCAGCGCTGCAGCCACATGAATGCAGAATGCAGAGCAGAGAAACATTAGCATACTTTACTCAGCTGACATCTTTGAATTGTCAACAGTCCTATCCATCACACACACACACACACGTACACACATATATATGAAGAGAGTGTTATATGTCCACATGCACATTAGTATTCAGAGTTATGTCTCTCAGCGCGTTTCCCGTAGGTGGTCATTACGTTCTACTCCTCACAGGCAAATAAATGAACTTTATTTACGATAATTATAATAATTATTATCATTATTATCATTATTTCCATGTGTTGGTCCTGTGATGGACTGACTCCCTGTGCAGGTTTTACTCTTCCTCTCACCCACCATCAGCTGTGATTAGCCGTGACACTCCAAGGACAGTAAAAACTGAAAAAAAAAAAAAAATGAATTATTTACAACTCAGCTGTAACTATGGTGAATCGTACAGTATGTATTCAGTAGGTTTCACTGAGAAACTCAAACATTATGAAATTTTGATATGGGTATACTGGATTTCAATCACGTTCATTCATTTTATTTTTTTGAGCCGTACACAGGTTTGAATTTATGTAGGGTGTAAAGATTTTTGGTATGACCGCACATTATCAATTATTAATGCGCATAAAGAAAATATTTTTTTATTCCACATTCTTTGTGTAGCTGTGGCATATACAGTATATCTTATTGATTGTGTATTTTTATTCTAATATTATATTTTACAGTTGTATAGGTGTGGGGTATTTTCTTATATTTTATGGTCCTATATTTTTCCGTTTCGTATTTTCATCATCTTATATTTTTTGTTGTGAGAGACTTTGGTTTTGGTAGTTCTACAGTAGCAGGGTAACAACTTTGAAAGGTTACATGACTTTTAGAGGTAACGGGTATCGTATGTGCAGTCAGGGATTGATTTAAGAGTTGGTTTAAATGGAACAAAAATGTTTTCAAGCCATTATTTCCCTTTTGCTTTCGTGTTGCAGGTTTTTTGGTATCAGAGCGATATCACCTGCTCACAAACTGCTGAGGTGATTATTGGGTCCCAAGGTTTTAAGAGGGCCAATCAGCAGCCTCTCTCTTCTTCTTCTTCTTCTTCTTTACTCCAATCCGTTTTTCCCTAAGTCCTAGGTGGGAGGGTGTGAACTTGGCGTCCCCTATACCCCAGGCAAGGCAAGGCAAGTTTATTTGTTTTGCACTATTCATACACAGGGCAACTCAAAGTGCTTTACAAAGGCAGAGAAATACATGAAGAAAATCACAGAATAAAAGCTGCACATTAAAATTAGCTTAAAATCATCATTAACATTAAAATAATAAGTAAAATTAAGTGATGAACGTGATATTTGCCAGTGAAAGTGCATTTAAAATACAAGAATGAATTGATAACTAAGATGATTATTTAGGAATTTAAGAAAAAGCTGTTCCACAGGTGAGGAGCAGGAGAACTGAATGCTGCTCCACTTTGTTTGGTCCTGCTTCGGGGAACACACAGTAAACCTGTCCCTGATGCTGCTTTGTAGGGAACTAATAGGTCTACTCTGTATTTTGGTCCAAGACCATTCAGTACTTTGCAGACCAAGAATAAGATGTAGAATTCTATCCTTTGACTCACGGGAAGCCAGTGTGGTGATCTGAGGACCAGTGTGATGTGGTCCAGTTTCCTGGTATTAGTCAGGATTCTGGCAGCAGCGTTCTGGACCAGCTGCAGCTGCCCAGGGTTTCTCAGTCCTGGTCCTGTTGACCCACTGTCCTACATGTTTTTAGAAGTTCCCTTTTGCTCCAACACACCAGATTCAAATAAGTGGGATGTTAACCGGCTTCTGCAGTGTTCTCTGATGAGCTGGCCATTTGATGGAGCAGGGAAGCATCTAAAACATGGAGGGCAGCGGAGCCCCAGGATCAGGACTGAGAAAACCCCTGCATACCCATACCACCCATACATTTTTTTGTTGGAACTTTGCAAGTCTGGTCACTTTTTCACCTTTTTCCTCTTTGGAGCTCACTCTACATATTTTAACGACACCATCGTAAACATCCATCCGTCCAGTGTCACCCTCTTCATCCTCACAGGTGTAAGAACTCACTGCTGACATGGACACTGGCAATGGTCTCTTCCTCTGCCATGATGAAAGTAGTTTTTCCCTCTAACAGACAGTAGGGGGCAGTGTAGACAGCAACAGGAGCGGTTAACCATCACTGAAGCTGTTAAATTAGGGTAAAAATCCTGCAGAGTTCTGTTTTAAACACACTTGGTGCCACCAGTTGGATGGTGCCACCCTGTAATGTTTAACTTGTTTAGTCAGACTAGCCTTTAGTTTCATTGGTATTATGGGCATTTCTTTAGAATAAATGCTCGTCGGTTTTGTCACTTTCACTGATTTGACACCAGTCTCTTTGTTCTGTCCTTCTCACACATTCAAGGAACCTTTTATATATTATTTAAAAAATCACTAGTGGAAAATGAATTGACGCACTTTCTCCGTTCAATAAATATAATGTTTGCTTTGAACTAGGTTTTCCTTATGATGTATTACACTCTTAATTATTGGTTTAGGTATTTATTGTAAATGTATTTCTGACAAATTTCTGTTCTCTGTGTTTTTAACATGTGACGACTCCTGGATTATCCAGGTGCTTTTTGTTGGACTCTTTATGAATCTGTTTTCTTTACATCTGTGCTTTTAGTTCTGTCTGGTTTTCAGTTCCTTGTTTCCCATTTAATTTTGTCCAGTTTTGCTTCCTGTCCTGTCTTCCCCGTTGATTGTCTGCTGAGCCCTAAAGTGTCTCACCTGTGTCTTGTTTGTCTCACCTGCGTTTGATTGTCCCTGCCTCCGTCTCTCTCCACTGTCTGTGTTGGTTCATTTGTTAGTTTCCACATTATCAGTCTTGTCTCTTCCCCTGATTTGTGTGTGTTTCTTTACAGTTTATGTTTTAATTATGCATTAAAACATGTTTTCTGCACAAGTATGCCACCTTTTGTTTGAAAGGAGATGTCAAATATTTTGGTTTTACCTCTGACTCAGGGCTTTTCCATTTATTACCTTGGAATCTCAGCTAAACCAGATCAAGATGCCACGTCAACCAGCGACCTGTGTTCCATCCATCTTTTTTTCTCAGTCCTGATCACTCAGCTGCACAGAGTAGATGAGCAGCTGGTGTGAAGAGCCGAATCCTCCCTGGTATCAAGTGTCAGCATCAGTTTCTCTGCTCGTGCTGCATCAGTCTTCAGTCGTTGCTGTTATTTTCCTGCTGTGTTGTTTTGAGAGCTGGAGGACTGAAACCAAACTCAAAATGACCTGGGCGTCAGTGAATTACCAGTCTGGTCAAGAGGGTGAAAAAAAGTTCACCAGTTTGGGAAAAATGAAGTGTTTAGAGATTAGAAATTAAAAAGGATATTTTGAAAATACATCATTGCACACTACAACAAGAGAAACACATATTCATGACGCAAAAGGAGTCTAATAACAAAAACAGAAATGAAACAGAATCACAACATTAAATCAAAATAACATGTAGACAAATTTTTGCGAACACGTGAGTCCTGGTAAGAATGTATGAAATTGTTTCGGTGAATTGCCGTGGGAAAATGCAAGTGGGAGGAGCTATAACTGATCCCAAAACTTCTACACCTAAGATACATGTAAAACATGTTTTTTTTCATGTAATACATGATAATTAAGTTAGATGAAATCAATTTTTTTTGCTTCAGATAAACTGAATACAATGACAAAATAAATTAAATTAAAGTCAATGTTTAAATTTGTGTATTAGGTTGTTACGGCCGCTGGCCACTAGGGGCTGGATTATAATACTGCAAAATTAGTCTGTTGGGTTCCTCGCCTGCCGTTGGACTAAGTGGGCGGAGTTGCAGGTGGACCGGACGGGGATTGGCGAGGCCACTGAACCTCCTGGCGTTCCACCCCAGACGGAAGTGACAAGAAGTCGGCTCCCGCTCCACACAGCTGAGATTCAGAGCGCCTCACTAGTTGTCGAGTGGCATTTTCTGCTGCTGATGTTACAGGTCGGGCAGGTGTTACTTAAAAATTACTGACTTCGCATTCACTCCATAGAGATTTCCACTAGGTAGTGATGCTGTTGCACCTTTTTGTATTTTGTTCTTTTCTTTTTCGATTAATTCTTCCTTTTGAAGAACATTTTTCTTTTGCCTTTCGTTTTGTTTGGGACAGCATCCCCTGCCCATTTCAATTGTATGCCACTATATTGTTTTACCGCTAGATTTATCACTCCTTTGTAAAATAAACGTACACATTTTAATTTATACGAACTTTCTCTTTACGTTGCTTCTCTAACTACCCTTTTACGAGCTGGGGCGTAACAAGGTCAAGACTGCCACGATTAATGGACATAAATGAAAGTTGGTACGTGCGTTTGAGTCAGTCATAAAAGTTACCGATGGCCTAAATCCAACAGGAAGGCCGCCATTTTGGTTTGAATGCCAACTTGGTGCCGATTTAAGCGATTTTGCACTTGTGGTACTTGAACGAACTTGTCCTAGACCTTATCATCTTTAAAACTCGGTGAGGTCACTGTGGGCCTGTGAGATTTTCTTAATGTCTCATGGCGTACAAGATAGGGGGCAGCAAAGATGGAGAAAATTACGATTTGTCACAACAGACACAAAACTGTTTTAACTTTGCAATGGAAGGTCCGGTCTGAACCAAACTTGCTATGATTGATTACAGTCCTGGCCTGAAGACATCCATTTGAAAATATTCCATTTTGAACATGTCTGCAAGGGATGACCTCTCAACAGGAAGTGGAAAATCCAGAACAGGAAGTGAACTGTTACTTTGCCATAAATTGACCGATCTGTATGAAACTTGATATTTGAGACAAGAGAACTGCCCTGAACATGTTTACAGACACAGTCTTGACCCAACAGGAAGTCAGCCATTTTAAACAGGAAGTGCCTTAAAATTTTATTGTACATTGACTGATTGGCCTGAAACAATATGGACGTTGGCCTTCTCTGGCTCCATACCCCGACATGCATGGGGCATTGCTGAGAATAACTAGTACTAGAACTGCTTATGGTACTAGTAATAATAATGTGATATTTATGTATTTTCAATATAATAAAATTTTGTTTAGTTTTGTATGGCGTGGGCCAGTTTTTACTATTATTACAATTTTTAAAATAAGTATATCGACCCCTGGACTTAATGCTTCAGATTGAGCTTATTTGTGGTTACACTGTAAAACATCATGGATGAATAAAGTGGAATCAAATTGACAGAGGAATCTAGTGAGCGGATGAGCTTTGAAATGGTTTTGCTGCGTCACAAGCTCAGCAACATCCCGGACAGAGCCATCCATCACATGTGAGGCTGGACTTGAGTTAGTATTTTGATATCTGGGCATTTGAGGACGATGTTGAGTCTTACGTTTGCCTCATAAAGGTGTCATTCTGACCTGTTTGTCACTGCGTTAGTGTGTGATCTGACCGAGGCCTTTAGTGTGAACCTCAGGACAAAGCCCCCGGCTGTTCCCCCTCCATCATCTACTTCACATCAGCAGCTGAGTATAAATATAAATGTCACGTCTGTCTTGTATTTAGCACAAACTATTTTTAATAAAAGTAGCTAAAAAAAAGCCAAAATAATCCAAGAAATTTCTGTTATTTATCATGTTAAAACACATATTTTAATTTTAGGCTTGATGTTTACATATAGATATTAAGACTCTAAAGTTTAAAGATAGAACCCCCCCTCCTGTAACCCTTCATGTACTTATAAAGAGTTACAGGAGCTGAACTAAAGAGCCACTACAGTTTGTTCTTTCGCCTTTTTATGTGATATGTCAAGAACAAAAACCCACACTGGGTTGATATGAATAGAATATGGTGGACAAGTCAAAGTTACTCAGAAGGCAAATTATTTTTTTTTTCTCTCTCTGAAAGACCTTATTATTCAGTGGGAAAAATAAAAATGACATTTTCAAAATTGATTGTGCTGAGCTATTTTCTGTTATGTATTAGGTTTCTCAAAATTTTGAGCCCCAGCAACTGCATGAGATTGGCAGCATGATGGGCTCCACTTTCTTTTAATATAATTGTCCACTGCGGTGAAATGAGGACAAAAAGAACAGCTGAAGTTGCGAAGTAGAGCCTTAAAAGGAGAAACTATCCAAAAAAAGGGGGGGATCAATTCAAAGCAGGAAGAGAGCGTTAATGGACTAAAACATAAAAAACAACCTTCACTTCCCTTTTTTAATTTTAGCTTCTTGTGACATAGCTTGTCATGCACAAAAAACAGCAAAGCAAACTCCATCTATGTTAAAAACCTCTTTAATAAATGAACAAATGCTGAAGCGTAAAGGAAATCCAACTGCACAGGAATGGACGCACAAGGACAGAACTACAAAATAAAACTTTGTCTGCTTTAGGCGACTGGACTTGCTTGAGTTTAGTTGAAGACGTTTCATCTTCATCCAAGAAGCTTCTTCAGTTCTGAGGGTGAAACCTGTCTAGAGGGTCGTTTCTCCCAGTTTCATGTTGTTGGTTTCACCTGAGACAATAATGTGTGAATGAGGGTCATTAAAGTCACCTGAGAGACAGAATCGTCTTTTTGGTGGGCGTTGGACTTCACTGTCGCCGTGTTGTGTGGGAAGAGAAGCTCGGGACAGCGTCGCGGGTGTCTGATCGTCGGTGTCTCAGTCCACCTCCTCTGCTGAGTGACGGTTTCTCCAGGTTAACACAGATGGCTCTTCCTTCTCTCCTCTTTGAAACCATCTGCCTTCCCTGGCCAGAGGGTTAGGGTGAACATTCTCATCCTCAAAAGAGTGTCCCTTGTCCTTCAGATGTAGGTGGACAGCCGAGTCCTGTCCAGATGAGCTGGCTCTTCTCTGCTGGGACATGCATTATATTGTTCTGGCTTGCTGGACTTCCTGGAACTGAAGGATTTGGTCTCATTGGACACTTTTACAGTGTTTTTAAATGACTTATGGGTAATCTGCTGATAGATGTTTGCCTAAATTAGAGGTCTTAAACTTGTTCAGAGTTAAAGTGAGTTGTATTTGTAAGTTGTTTTTAAATTAATAGATTCATTTTTGTTTTTATCAATCCATTATTTTGAAATTCTGTCACATATTATAATATATTATAATAATATTATTATTTCAATATCATTTCTCAAAATGTGTTGGTCAAAGTAGTGGTTATTTTAAAATAAAATTTCCTCTGTATTTCCTAGTGGGGCTACTACCCTCTTATAGCTTACCTACTATATATATTTTTTTCAAATATTACTACTAATATAATATTTCTATAAATGAATTCACCTTCTCTCATGAATGAGGTGATGCTCCTGTACAGTATTTGTAGAGAATATGGCACTTACATACTGTAACTCTCTGCTGTACAGTAATGGACCAAATCCAGGACGTGTTTGAAGTCGCAATAAATGGTATGGACTTGGCATCTGTCTTGTTTGTGCCACTGCACATTCTCTGGGAAACACAAATGAAAAAACACAACCACTTAAGCGCGGCCATTCCAGTGAGTGTGGGGAGGAGATTTTTTTCTGTCCAGATGAGGAATGCTTTGGTAATATGACAGACGTATTACCAGTAACGATCCACCAGACAAATGATGCAGCGGCCGATTGAATTTAACATCTACATTAGCCTCGTGATGTGATTTAGAGGATGCATGCGCGCTCATTTTCCACCGCACACGCGCGCACACACACACACACACACACACTGAGTCACCGTCAACTGAAACGCCTGCCCTTTTTATGCACTTACGAGTGTTTTTTTTTTTCTCTCTCCTTACACACATAAATGCACAAGTGCACACACACACACACACACACAGGCAGTTATGAATCTCATGGAAGTGAGATAATGATAAAAGATGGAGGAGGCCTGAAGATTATTTGACTACCGTGCTAATATTACCTCCTCATTCCGCTAGGATAATGCCAGTGTGTGCCACACATTAAGCAAGTGCAACTCTTAATAGTTCTTCTCACACAAACAATTGGAACATCGCTTCCGTTCTTCCCCCCCAAAAGTCACACACGTATGAATTACACGCGGCTGCTTCCACTGTTCATGACAATTCACCCTGATTTGAACGGCGAACGCGCGAAATCAAGGTAACAAATTGATTTGTTCGCCGCGTGTTGAGTTGGGATGATATGAAGTAGTAACGAGAGTTCAGAGTGTCACATGCCTGTCCATGAAAGTCTCAAAAAATAAAAGTTAAAATGCTTGTTTCCTTCAAAAAAACGTCCGGTATTGTGTTTAAAATACCTTTTAAGTTTACATGGCAAAAGGTGGTACGAGTCCAGTAAGAAACATTTAGGATGATGTGTTGGTAGAAATAATTATACTTTTAATAAGAGTGAGGATAAAGAGGTAGATGATGGATATTATATATACTCCCTTGAAACTGTAGGGGGAGCTCCGTAGAGAAAAAAATGTTAAAAGTCTGATTTTAGTCAGATTAAGACAATATTTTGCTTTTCTTAATGCCATGTAAACATATTAGTCTGACTAAATAGAACTAGTCTTAGTCAAACTAACATACCCAGACGCTAAGTTAGACTGGAGTCGGACTCGGCTAAAACGCACCAAACTTTCCTCCCTGGCCTTTGACCTGGAAGTAGAAGGAGACAATGTATAAACTGCAGTACCGTTGGCGGAAATCATGTGGTGGCGGCGTCTTTCTTCAGACAACGTGATCTGGTTTGTATCACAATTAACATGTACAGCAGGTACGAAACATAGAGAACCACAACACGATCCATCTCACCGTCCATCCAGCCCCGTTCACTGTTTGTTTCTCTGTGACGTACAGTAAAGGTCAACAGGAAACTGATTCAGTACACTCTAGCTTAAAGAGAGATACAGCGCCGCAGGCACGTATACTTGGACTCGGCAAGTTGTCCGATTGCCTGTCTTAGTCGGACTATGGACTGAGCTCGACTAAACTGTGCGTGTAAACATACCGAGTGACTGGACTTGCAGTGTTCCGCTTTAACAGTCTGCCTTGTCTTTACAAAAATAATGGACACATTTTTAGGGCCACGCACTGTGAGGGTTAGGAAAATGTAATGTATAT
This sequence comes from Brachirus orientalis, assembly GCA_016785285.1. Lineage (NCBI taxonomy): Eukaryota > Metazoa > Chordata > Actinopteri > Pleuronectiformes > Soleidae > Brachirus > Brachirus orientalis. Next base: position 86,840 of record JAFBJR010000175.1, read on the forward strand.
TGTACATTGTACTAATATGGATTTGATATATCACTATCCCCGCAGACAGAAGCATAAGAAGAGCTAGAACTCTAACTACAAAAAGGAGTTTAATAAACTACACATCCTTTATTATTGTTAGCTTGCCATTTATTTTATCATATGTTAACAAGTTTCACATATTAGCTTGCACTTGCCAGTTCTGATAGCATTCCATAACAAACGGAATTGCCTAAAGCATTCATATCTATTTATTTGATAACTATTTATCTCTCTTTACTGTTAGCTTGCATTATAACAGCAAGGCCGTAGCATGCCAGTTGATTTTTTTCATCATGTGTTCCAGGACACAAATTAGCTAGCTAAAGCTAACAGGCAACAGCTAGGCTGAGTGAACTCCAGCCAGCTAATATTATTGTTTCAGTTCATGTTAAGATAATATAACTTCTGTGGCTGTATTTTATTTTATATTTTATTTTATTTATTTTGTCTGAAAGTTTTCTTTTTCATGCTGAGTCAAAGGTTGACTGTCAGATCTGGTTATTGCCTGCATCAAAATGGCCGCCTGCAAATATATGATGAGTCACCGCTGATGAGTGTCACATTTCTCACCCACTTATTTAAATATTAAACCCAATCAGATTATGACCCAGCAGCTTCAACCCATCATTTCAGTTATTAAAATAATCCAGTGTAACACCTAACATCTGTATATTTCTTTATTTTACAATTCATTTCAAAATAAAAGTATGATTTTATTTTAAATTTAAAAATTTTAGCTGCATTGAGGCAAATTAACAATATCTAATATTGGTTTTAAACGACAGGAGGTATATAAGAGGAGGAAACTGGTAATTCGTGTTTGGGTTGTCTCTCATCAGCCCGGGCGTGAATTGGTCCTGCATCCTTTTGCTATTCTTAGCCGGTCCGTCTGTCACTGTGGTCCCCCCGGACTTTGTGCCTTCAGATGGACGGTTCCCATCTGACAGACGATTCCTACCTGCCATCCAGACAGTACAGATTAAATTGGTCATGGTGGAATTCAACTGCACGGCGTTTAATTATCACAGGATGTCGTTCCATGAGAGCCGCGGGGGGGGGGGGGATGTAAACATGCTACGCTCCCTTTTGTCTTCAGCAGTGACGGCTGATGACAAAGTGTAATATACACAAACTACAGGAACAGATTCAGAGTTCCAACATTAACATGCTGTATACATGTTAAAATTAGTTTTTAATTACTAAAGCTTGAAAAAAAACAAAAACATGACATTACATGATTTTTAATAATAGAACAAAAAGTAGATTTAATTTATTAGAAGTCATAGAGTAAAGGAAATTAAGTTTTTAAGCGTCATAACTCATATAAAAATGAAGAGTTGGATAACAAATTATCACATATACACATGTATAACTCAGTAATTGTCATATCTGACCTATTGTATTGAAAAAATTGAGAGTACTTGTAAAACATGTACTCATTTTATTTTAATTTTAAGAAAAAAAATAGAATTAGCAGTACGTGTTGATATAACCATTCATCAAATCTATTAATTATTCATTTCAAGTTGTAAAAAATCTTTTTGAATTAGTAGATTATTATGCAAAAGGAACAGAAATATTTAATAAGTAAACACAAATTGATGGAATGATACATCACTGTAAAAGGAATCAATTTCAGGAACACAGAATTATTATAGTGAATAAAAAAAATAATTATGAGTAAATATAATGACAATTACAAAACAATATACAATATGTTGAGGTTGTGTTCTCTTTTAAATTCTGTAACAGGTTAATTATTTTTGTGTGTAGAATAATTGAAAATGTAGGAACTAACACTGGGACATTGTGTCATCTGGTAACTATTCTATTTTACTCTAACTTTGTTGTATTTGTATTGTGTCATTTACAATTGTGTGAAAAAGTGGCAGATTAAATAAGATTAATTGTTTTTGTTCCTTGTGTTCTTCTGTTTTGTTTGTTTTTATTTGTTGTGTTAGAGTAGTGAAATAAATACTATTCAATTATTTTATTTTTAATGTGTTGGTTGTAACTGTTCCAGGTTTACTATGAAATGTATTTTGCTCAAAACAAAAAGTCTTGGAATTTATGGCGAAGCCATTTTATTATTGCGCTTTTGGGGGGGGTAAACAGTGAGTGAACAAATGCAGTAAAATAGAGACAGCATTAATGTCTATGAACAGATTCTGCATGTAAAAAAAAGTAGATTGTTATAGATGAAAGACAGGATTTTTTTTCAATCATCATCATCATCATTTGTAATGAATTTTCAGCAGCTTTTGGAATCATCACAACTGAAATAAGAGAAGGAGAAACATGGTTCAACTAAATAAATCAATATTGAATTTGAGAGGATAATGCTGCTACTACTACTACTACTAATAATAATAATAATAAAATGACACACTGCTGATGTTGTCACACATGTTCAAACTGTCTATTTTTGCAGTCATTTTTGTAACACCTGATAAAAACCCTTCATTTTCTTTAAAACATAACAATGTTTAAAGTTAATCAAGCGTCATCTAAAAGTCCCTCAATGTAAAGATGAAGGAAAGTGTAACAACAAACAAAAACAGGGGACAGGGAGACAGTCAATGTGTGTGTGTGTGTGTGTGTGTGTGTGTGTGTGTGTGTGTGTGTGTGTGTGTGTGTGTGTGTGTGTATACCTGGTGACCTAAATCTGTTTATACTGTCATATTAAATTAACATATTAGATTAACATAAATTATTACATTTTAAGGTGAAGACATGTTTTAGAGTTGGACTGAGGTTAAGGTTACAGTAAGTCTTCAGGAAATGAATGAAAGTCAATGTAAGTCATGGAAAATAGTGCGTGTATATGTGTGTAGCTGGTCTTCCTTATGTTGTGGGGACCCAAATCTGTTTCCACAGTCACATTATGGGGACTTGTCCTCCTTATGGGGACAAAAATCAAGTCTCCATAATGTAAATGACTCCATTTTAAGGTGAAGTAATGTTAAGTTAGGCTAAGGTTAGGGTCAGGGTTAGGGTCAGGATTAGGGTTAGGGTTAGGTCACTAGTCAGAGTAAGCCTCCAGGAAATGAATGGAAATTAATATCCAATATTATGAGACTGTAGTTTCTCTGAAGTCATGGAAACCTGTGCATGTGTGTGTGTGCACATGATTTTCTCTCTTTGTAGGGACCGAAAAAAAACCCATCTTTATAGGGACATTTCGCCTGGTGCCCATGAGGTTGAAAGGCTTTTTTCAGGGTTAAGACCTGGTTTTAGGATAGGGTTAGAATCAAGGTTTAGGTTAGGGTCAGGGCACTAGTGATTATGGTTAAGGTTAGAGTAAGTCCCCAGGAAATGAATGCAAGTCAATGCAATGTCCTCTGAAGTCATGGAAACCAGACTGTGTGTGTGTGTGTGTGTGTGTGTGTGTGTGTAATGAGCATTGTGGAAGGACTCATGCTGAATCCCTAATACAGCAGAAGGACAATAGTGAAACTGCAAAGGCTGGAGAGAGAGACAGAGAGAAGTCGTTATGGACACAATAACACATACATATGTAGGAGAGTCACACGCTTGTACGCACACACACACACGCACACACACACACGGAGAGAGAGAGAGGAAAATCAGTGAGCTAAAACTGTCACAGTAAGAGAAGGTTCCAGTGGATGCCAAGTTATGTCCCAGTGGATTAGAAAAATGTTGGTGGCATGTGATATGTGAGTGCACACACACACACAAGCACACGTACACACACACACACACACACACACACACACACACACACAGCTAAAGGCTCAAACTATAGTCCATAGCAGGATTCACAACCCCGCCCCCATCCCAGCTTCTACCTCTCCCTCACCCTTCAGTCAGAGTTCTAATTAGTTTGAAGCTTTCGCCATCAGCAGCAGCAGCAGCAGCAGCAGCAGCAGCAGCAGCAGCAGCAGCAGCAGCAGCAGCATCATGGGATCCTCCAAAATTATTGTGACATTTCTCATATAAAATGACAGGCTCATATCTGGTCACATGGTCACACCACTAATATTCTTCTTGTAACGTGCCGGCTTTGAATTGTCGGTACGTTCCGGGTGGACATCACTCACCAAAACGAACCATCTCTGCCTCAGTGTCAACAAAGGAGCTCAACATTCTAAGCCTTGGATTTGGGAGGCTGCTGTACTGGACTGTATCATCACACTTGTGTGGGCGAATCCGTCAAACTTAGTGTTTAAGTCCCATTTGAAGGCGTCGTTCTACTTCAGTGCTCTACATGACTGGTATAATACGATTCTAACAGCGACAGCTAGTAGAATCCACTGCTTAAAGAATGTAGGAACACATTATAATCACAGTCTTTGCTTTTTTTTGGTGTGATTTTGAGCCGTATATTTATATTTTATAGAATATTATACGATACATGGTGCACGATACCAATAATATCACGATACAAATGGTTCTCTGATAGTCACTGAATTGAAAGACAATCATATGGCGATGCATCACGATGTCTGTCTAACTGAAGAAAAGAAAACGTCAGAGAAAAGTGTTATTCACAACATAGAGAACAAAGTGCAGGAATTCTCTGCATCAAACGTGGATGTAGCATCTTTTAACGTAGCTTTCTCCGACATTATCCCGTTGTGAACTCCTTCTTCTTCAGCCAAGTAACTTCCACCCAAGTTTCCCTCATTTATTTAAACAGCGCCACCGCGAGGAGATTATTGTATCACAAGAGGATAATATATCACCAAGTCGGTAGTTTGACCCAACACTAATATTAAGTCGGTTTTGTTCTAACACAGGGGTGTCAAACATATGGCCCGCGGACCAGAACCGGCCCGCCAGAAGGTCCAATGCGGCCCACAGGGCGAATTTTTGTGAATCTAATCATGATGTGGAATACTACATTTTTCAGTTCCAGTTCCAGTTGCACTGATTTTACTCTCACAAAATTTCAGGTTCATTATATGTTTTGTAAAAAAAAAACTTATTGGTCTGTCCCACTTGAGATCAAATTGTGCTGTATGTGGCCCCTGAACTAAAATGAGTTTGACACCCATGTGAATTAGGGATGCACCAATACCACTTTCTTCTAATTATGATTAGAACAATTAGAAGGAAAGGACAATTCCTTTACTATTTCTGCAAAACATTTGGGACCGAAATAAAAAAGATGAATATTTTATTATTTTATTTCAAGGTATTTATGTCAAGATTGGTTCAACAATTTAGAAGATTAGCCTCATTTTTAATGGAACACCACATTGAACACCACAGGTGAGCAAAAGTATAAGAACAGATAGACTTGGATTAAGATTTAAAATGAATAATACTAATTGAAGTATTTCCAAACTCTGCAACGCATCTACCCATTGCCGATTGTTACCCAGGAAGTACGACGGAGTATTAGGGCCATACTAAGAGGAAAAAAATTAAAGAAATTACGAGAATTAATTAAGAGAATAAAGTAGTAATTTTATGAAAAATGAAAAAGTATACATTATTCTCGTAATATTAGGACATTATTCTTGTAAAATGACAACTTTATTCTTGTAATTTAATATATATACATATATATATATGTATATATAGTTTTTTTTTCCTCATAGTTTGGTCCTAATACTCAGCAACAAGAAAACGGGTCATTAACTGGGATACAATATTCTCTATCATAGTAATTTATTATAAATCTGGCAAAAGCAAAAATGTCATTCTTAAACAACTAATATATCCAGGTTCTTGTCCTGGAAATTATAAATTATATATATATATATATATATCTTACATATAGTTGGCATGGTTTGTCTCTCCTCAATCAGATTCTTGATTTTTTTTAAGCTAACCAGTTAACCGGGTTAGTCCTTTTGAGGTGAATGATCTCTTTTACAAGAGAGTCCCGGTCAGTATAGTTACATCAAAAGTCCGAAAAAATCAAAATATAGAGTAACAACATTAAAACTTGTTCAAATAAACAAGTTTTCAGAGTTACTAGGTTTCATAGTTGAAGATCAGGTCGTAAGCGATTTGCCAAAAACTTAAAACGCTCCAAGCGAAATCTTGCGATTTGATTTCGCTAAACGTTTTAATGCGACTTTACAAATATAGCTAGTGAGAAACATCCCGCTCACAACTAATCTCATTCATTTGTTCAGTAATGAAACAAGTTTTCTTTTTCCATCGTCGTCAACGGCAACCACAAAAAAAAAAAAAAGTTATGCTGCTGCAAAGTGTCAAACCCCAGATTTAGCAAGAGAACCGCAAACGGCTTTTTCATTGAAGGAGAGTAAAGAGTGCGTTGGAGAAGGCTTACTTCTATCCATGTTGGTGAATGTCGTGCCGGCTGTGAGGGAGAGACGAGAGATGAAAGGCAGACGACGGAAAATCTTCCAAGAAAACGTGGAGTTTGTTTCCCTCGGGGTGATGAAACACCCGGCGGAAAGCAGAGTTGGGGGAAAAATGGAAAAATAAGCACTTTGCAGTTGTTCATGCAGCTGAGGAACTTCAACGCTGCTGCTTTTAGACAATTAGGGTGTGTGTGTTTGTGTGTCAGTGTGTGTCTGTGTCACACACACACACACAGGCAGTATGATGATTCTTGGGTTGAGTTTTGAGAAGGAACTCATGTCTTTGTTGAAGCTTTCATGTACAAAGACTCGATTCAAACGCTCACATTGTGGATTGTACAATGTCTCTTATTTTTTTATTTTTTTTTTTCTCAAGTCCACTGACAGCCTGTCAGCCAGGGTTCAGTGGGTGTGGAAATTACCCATGTGTGTGTGTGTGTAGTAATACTGCTGATCAGCCTATCCAGTGATATGCTCCAATAACGACACATCTCCTTCCTGCTCTGCTCTCCAGGATGTTTGTTTTCCTCTGTATGGATGCCTGTGTGTGTGCGTGTGTGTGCGTGTGTGTGTTCTGAGATGCCGTAAAAGGTCATTGACTGAAAAACACACTGACCAAACCATGAAGGCCATGTACTGCAAAAGAAAAAGTCACACACTTCAACATTTGCTGTACCATCTTCAGCTTTAACATCTTTTTCCTCATTTATTTAATTAAAAAACCTTGGCGCGTTTCCACCGAAATTACCCGGGTAAATATTACCCTGGTAAATGCTTTACCCAGGTAAACTTAGTGTCCAGATTCTACAAAGTCCTTTTCCCACGTTTATTGCACATACACATACACGTTTAGTTGAAGCTTCAGTTAGGTTGTAAACCTGTAATACAAACACAAAACAAAACAAAAAAACTGAATTGCCAGCTTGTCAGCAGTTTGCACAACATGAAAATGCCAGTTGGCCATAGTATTTAGCTAGAAACCAAGCTGTAACGACCATGTTATTTAGCATAAACGACAGGTAAAACAAGAGGATCCATGAACGTGGAACATGAAATAAACGCTAATGGTTCGCACACTGCATTTATCATGTCTACCAAGTTCACATTTCTATTTCTGTGTTGCCAGAATCCTTGGACCGAGTCTTACCTCGACCTTACTTGGAATGATCCTCTTTACTGAAGAGGTACCATCTCTAAAAATGGGTCGGGCTATGTTTTCAAGAGATATAATTTAAAAAAAGTTATTGTGACACACTAGACCCTTTTCTAACATAGGAAATGTTCTCATTTACTCGTATATTCAGCGATAATTTCAAAATGTTTTTCAAAAAAAGCGACTAATGACAAAACTAGCGCCTTTTGGAGACACTGACGTAAAAGCACGTGTCGTTGTAAAGGTCTTTAAACACCGGACGGAACAAGCCGGAGAAAGATTCTGATGTGACACAGCCTCTTGAGGAGAAACAACGAGAAGAAAATAATAAATTATGAAAAGGAGGGTTGATTTTCACTCCCACCATCTCACTGAAGCACCTTTACAACCCCCCCCTCCACACATCTGGAACTGTTTTATACTTTATTCTTGTTTATTAACATGAAATGGGTTTTGAGAAACAAACACACTGAAACGATCCACCGACGAGTTAAATATTTTCACTGTACATCATCAACAACATTTAAGAAGATGCAGTGGAAACACAAACAAAAGGTTAACAGGAACTTATTTACCCGAGTAAAAAAGGTTCCTGGTAATTTTGGTGGAAAAGGGCCTAAGGATGACATGCATTCACCACTTCATTGTTCCCATAGAAGGATCTCGTATGAATGGAGTTGGATATTTCACGTTAAAGCTGTAGTATGTAACTTCAAACAAACATCTTTTACAGTCAAACATGTTGATCATTATGAAACTTATTTAAAAAAATGTTAATGTACCTGCAGATCAGGTTAAGTCGTTCAATTTCAAAGAGGAACAGCTTCTCCAGTGTGAGAAGAAGTGAGAGTGTTATAATATTTGAGTATGAAAAGGTAACAAAAACAGTTAATAAAATGACCAAACTGTTATAATAACCCAAAGTACAAAAGGGGAAGTTTGCTGTTCCTTACTAAAAATGCACCAGATTGTCATAAATGTATTTAAATGTTCAGATTTAGCTTGGCCAGGCCACTCTCAGACTGTAATGAGCCTTAAAAACATGGAAAAGTGGCCAAAATTCAAGAATGTTGTAGTTACACAAACAAAGAATTGCTGTTGTGTAAGAAACATTTACTTAAATTTAGTCTTTCTTTACTTAATTAAGCTGAATTGAAGAATTTATGCTTTGGAATTTTTGGGATTTTCACACACACTATCACCAGTCATGAACACACAAACCATTGTTTTAGCCTGTTGTAAATATCTAATTGGAATTCATTGTTACATATTTATTTCTTAAAATCCATTTTCATTTATTTCTAGGGTAAACTTTTGACAAGAGTGTTTCCTTTTGAGGCCAAAAATAAGAAAAAAAATCCCAGAAATGAGGCTTATTTTTACTTTCTTGAAAATGTCTATTTTTACAGTGTGAAGGGACCAGAGGAGCCAGGAATCAAACCTCTGACCCTTAGTGGACGCCCTGTTCTCTCTCTCTCTTACCTACAGTTTGTTTCCTTCAATTGTTTGTTCAAAAACCATGATTTTAGGTTGTTTCATGCACAATGTAGCTAACTGTAAGCACAGACTTATACCTACGTACATTGTAAACAAATGATTAATATAAATATCAAAGACTCTCATGTTAAAGTTAACAGGTCAGTGTAATGTCCATATGTCTTTGTGTCAAACCTGTTTCTGAAATCCCTTCTAATTTGAACTGCGGTCGTGATCGCATGTTTGTGTCATTTTTCGACAATCCTCGGAGCCGCACAGCTCCGCGTCTCGGCCTCCCGACGAGAGCAGCGCATTAATATTGATCAACAGAAGAAACAAGCTAAAGGGCCAGTTTTCCCCCTCCGTGACTGACAGTGGAACGACACAGCTTTCATCTACCGCTGAGCTTCTCTGCTCTGCAACATGTAACGTTCACACTTCACAGGCCGAGCAGCAGCACGCTGTGGCTCAGAAATGGAAATGTGTTTCATTAATGCATTAAAAAAAAACTGGAAAACACACAGATAATATGATTTACTGTTCAGGTGCACAAACAAAGTTAGTATGTTGTACGAGGAACAGAATTAAACTGTTTATTTTAATTATCTGTCAAGCAACCAGAACGAAAAAACAAGTCAACGGCAAAAGACATTAAAAAAAAAGGGTTAACAATTTAACATTTTTAAGTCATTAGTACATTAGTACGGAACATCGTGTTTCACACTTTACAATAAGAGTCACTAAGGAGCATTAATAAGGGTTAAGTATAGTGTTACACAGACACAGAAACCTCTAATAAATGTTAATTGGAGAAAGGCATTTAAAATTAAAGCTTTTAATGTCATTTATAACTGTGCGTTTACAGTTAATAGCTTAATAGACCATTGATGAGCATGTGATTTAATAACCACATTAACCTGAAAGAAACGCGACTAAATTATGAGTTAAAGCCTCATTGAACTGCTAGTAAACACAAATAACTGCATTAACACGTAATGCAAATGAATGTACCCTTATTGTAAAGTGTTTCCAAAATCAAATAATGTGCGTGTAAAAGTAACCGACGGTAAAATAAAGAATAAAGATTGCTACCAATCTGATTGCATTTTCCCTGATGATACAAAAACATACAGCTGCACATTGAAGCAAAACCACTGTTTTTGTTGCTGCTAAAAGCCTAGAGTTGACAAAAACGACACAGGTACAGTGTTTAAATTAGGTAACATATACTGTGTATTGCTGCTAAAGTTTCATGTTGCAGCTGAATATCCATCACCACACTCTTCACTTGCAAGTGGGTTGTTTTAACCTTTGTAGCCCATGTGGGCTAGTGTAAAAACCTTCCTAGATCTGAGACTTCTCCTGATATAAATATTAAAAAAAAAAACTCGTTATGGGATCATAAAGAAAAACAAAAATCCACAAATTCAGGTGACTTACACTTCAATTTTTGCCAAAAAGAAATCACAAATTTTACACACTAGGCCTTTAACGCAGTAAAACAAATAAATAAAGAGCTGAAAATGTAAAAGTGTAGATTAAGAATTTCAATCCACTGCACTGGTTTGTGGTCGTGAGCACAAAGAGCTTGTCCTGCCACATTGTTCAACACTGAAAGCACATCCACGCTTTTCCTGTTACATTTATATTACACTTCATTACACCCACTTCTCCATTAGTTACAGTGTAGCCATGGCAGCTTTGTGTGTGTGTGTGTGTGTGTGTGTGTGTGTGTGTGTGTGTGTGTGTGTGTGTGTGTGTGTGTGTGTCTTCAAGATGACTGGGATCAGAGCACAAACATTTATGAGACAAGTTTTCTTCACTTGTCTTCATGATTTTGTCCATGTTGAGTTTTGTAGAAAATCCCCTTTGGACTTCGGCACTTCACGCAGCTCTGTAGCACGTTTTCAGTGAGAGAGGAAAAGCAAAGGTGTCAGCAGAGAGGAGGCTGAAGGAGACTCGGACAAAGAGGTGAAGGAGCGACGCCTCCGCCGCGTTTACAGCAGAGCAGCACGTGGGAGAAGTTTGCCTTTCGGAAGAAAGCTGAAACTCAGCTGAGGTGTAAAGGCTGCATACAGAGCGGGCTGTGGTAAATGAATGGGGGAAACCCATTCACTTTCAACCAGGAGACAGACTTAAAGTCGCCTGACTGAGTTTGTTCAAATTTCAGGGTTTTTCAGTCGCTGTTTGGTTTGGTTTGGTCACATGATTCTGTTTGCTCACAGAGGGTTCAATGATTTTATTAGTATAAAAGTGATATTGATATTGAAACATATGCAGTTGCTTCCACTCTTCTTGGAAGACTTTCCGTACTATTTTGAAGTGTTTCTATGGGGATTGGTGCCCATTCATTCTGTAGAGCATTGATGAGGTCAGACACTGATGTTGGACCAGAAGGTCTGGCTCATAATAATCTCTGTTCCAGTTCATCCCAAAGGCGCTGGACGGGGTTGAAGTCAGGACAGTCAAGTTCTTCCACACCAAACTCAAAGTCAAACCATGTCTTTATCGTCCTTGTTTTGTCCACTGGGACACAGTCATGTTGGAATAGAAAGGGACTTTCCTCAAACTCAAAGTTGGAATCACAGCATTGTTCAAAATGTCTTGGTCTGATGAAGTTAGGATGGTCCTTCATTGGAGACAAGAGGCCGAGACCAAAGATACTTTTGTCCATGTAGCGTATTTTTACAACACTGCTGTAAACATCCATACATTCATTGTCTACTTCTTTGTCGTCTCTGTTGTTTTCATGGGCATGTCCATGTCCATGTCCATGTCCATGTCCATGTCC
>JAFBJR010000175.1:98850-169999 GCA_016785285.1 Brachirus orientalis
CATGTCCATGTCCATGTCCATGTCCATGTCCATGTCCATGTCCATTTTGGTCGCAATGTGGTTTTGCATGCTGTTATTGTTTCACAATTCTCGCCATTCAAAAAAAGCCAGCCCTATGTCTTTACTCATGTGTGTCATTTCCACTTCTTCACTTCCTCTGACAACGGTTTTATCTGGACAACTCTGTCATGGTTAACGTCTAAAATGACACTATCACTGTCTTGATGTTATACTCTGTACCTGGCTACGGTGTGTGTGTGTGTGTGTGTGTGTGTGTGTTCTTGTACTTGTTACTGAGTGAGGACCAAAAATTGTTAAGACCTGGTTTTAGGGTTAGGGTTAGAATTGGGTTTAGGTTAAGGTTAGGGTAAGGGGCTAGGAAATGTCTATGACAGTCCTCACTCTGATAGAAGCGCAAACGTGTGTGTAGCTCGAGCGAACGCCGATGCAGCGTGAAAGCATCCAGTTTATTTTCAAAATAAAAGCCCCCATGTTGACACCGTGCTGTATTTCACTTTTGCTGATCCAGTGTTCTCTTCCCGTTCTTCATTCAGTTGGTGAAACATCCGTTTCTTGCGTTTGCGTTTATAGTGTATACGTCGTTTCTGAGTTCCTGCAGCTTTCATTGCTAACTGTGAACACGTCCAGTGCGTTTGCACGTAGCAGTAGTGCAACATAGACACAACACGATGCAATATGCATTCAGTGGCATCCTGGGGTGAGGACTCTGATCTTACAAGGCTGGTATTCCTCTAACAGACAGTAGGGGGCAGTGGAGACATTTAACCATCAAAATGACTCTGAAGTTGTTGAACCTGGGTAAAAAAAAATCCAGCATAGTTCTGCTTTAAATAGCATAAGTGCCATATATAAGACGGTCAGTGTGTCTTTGTCACAGTTTTGTGCTTGATGCTAAAAAATTATTCATGTTGCTCATTTTTTGACACTGACTGACAGTGCTGTTTCAGGTCACAAATCCTTTACAGCGCATGGATTTTATTATTAGTCGTTCAGTTTGCTTTATTTATTGATTCAGTTTAATAACAAAAAGATAAAGCAATACAAGAAAGAAAATAAAAAAGCAACAAAAAACTGAAAGGGTGAAGGTAAAAGCACATGCTTATATAACACCTGCCCCTTATTCCCCTATGAAAACAGATCTTTTACATCCTCCAGGAACAAAAAAAAAAAAATCAGAGCACCAAAGAAAACCAAATTTGTGAAAAGACAAAGGAAAATTCCAGCAGTGTCATATTCTACTGATATGCAGTGTCACACTAAATAGACACAAACTGAGAAAGTATGTTTTCCTTATGCAGTTTCTTAAAACGTTTGACATTTTTACACATTCTGATGTTGTCTGGACAATTATTCCAGAGTTTAACCTTTTTAAAAAGAACAAAATGTTGCTTAGAGTTGGTTCTAAAAACCTGTAAATTATATGCACTCCCTCTAATTTTAATTATGACTGATTCGGACATACAGGCATATACATATATGTGTTTGTTAACCTTAAAAACTGCTGTACTTCTGCCTCATTTGGCCCAAACAAAGTTGGTGTTTTTTCAGTCTTATGACCTTTTCCACCTTTTCTCTGTGGAATCTCAGCACTCGCTCTCGCGACATGCTGTCCCGAGAATCCCTCAAACTCAACGCTTCCCCTCTCATTTCCTCGTTGTCCTGCTGATTCCGTCTAAAACAGGGCGATGAAATGAATCCATCACTCAGCTGATAATGAAAGACGACGGAGACACTGCTTCCGGGATTTTATTTTGTACATTTAGCTGGAAAATGACTCTGAACTGTCACAAAGTGAAATTCTCTGATGGAGGCATTTGTGCGTGTGCATGTGTGTGTGTGTGTGCGTGCGCGCGCATGCGCGTGTGTGCACGTATGGCTTCCAGTCCCACTCATCATGAATCATCAGTTTAAATGATCCTAGCATGCTAATTCCTGCTGATTCCTCTCCATGCTGTTATTATAAAAGTCAGCACAACAGTCATTAACAGCGGAAAACAGCTTAAAACTTTACCCATCTGACTCCTGAATGAACCCAGCACAGCACGCCATGAAACATGACCCTGTGTGGGTGTGTTAGAGTGTGTGTGTGTGTGTGTGTGTGAGGGAGAGAGAGGGAGTGCGTGTGAGCTTCCTAATCCAGGATTTATTGGCCATTAGTACAGCCTGAAAGTCATTACAGTTCATTTTGCTCCTGGCTTGACGTTTTATTAGGATAAATACGGGCTTTTTGGATATGTGTGCGCGCGTGTATCTGTGTGTTGTGCGTGTGCGGCTGTGTGCGGCTACAGTGTATATGAGCACGTTTGCATGCGAGTATGTGTGAGTGACATTTTATCAGGACAAATTTCCCCATAGGGATGGAGGCTGTGATTTCTGAGAGCAGTAAAAAGACTAAAAAGCCTCAAGAAAGGAGAGAGGGATGGATAATAGAGGGTCTGACAGATGGATAGAGATAGAGGAGAAGGATTGACACTTGGGGCTCTATTTTAATGATCTGAGTGCACGGACTAAAGTGTACGGCGTGAGTGCATGAAGGGCGTGGCCCCAAAAACACTTTGTTAGTTTAACGTCGAGGAAAGAAATGTTTCACGTAGCGGGATGATTAATCCTGGGTTTGTTTTCAGCGGCAGATACAATAAAACGATTACGGAGCCGTCGCTCGCTGCTGCTGAAACCCAGGTGTCCCTGCACCGTGGCGGATTAAAACTGCAGTGGCCCATATTTAAATAAAAACAAATCACTGCTCCATTCAAAGTACCTGCAAGGTCGGACTGAAAAGGTTTGACTGAAAACGCATAGAAGCGTTCCATGAAAGTATGACGAGATCAACCCTTCCTGTCTCCGCCCGTCCCTGCTCTGCTGCTGCACACGCACAAACGCTCCCTCAGTCAGGTCTGATAGTTTTGCTTGACAGAGCCTGTTTTCAGAGGAAGGACACAGCGACCAAAAATCAGACGGAGGCAGAATAATAACTTGATAAAGTTACGTACTACAGCTTTAACACAATTAGCCATTTTAGGACGTAACCATAACTAAAATGGAGCTCTGAAATGTCTCAACGTTATGTAATTTTATTTCTGTAGATAGATAGATAGATAGATAGATAGATAGATAGATAGATAGATAGATAGATAGATAGATAGATAGATAGATATTGTTTGTTATCATTTTGAATGTATGCCTTATGACTGAAATGTATTTTCTATGTATGTATGTGCGTATGCATACTGTATATATAATAAAATCTAATGTAATAGAATAAACGCAATCAAAATATAAAATGAATACATGCACTTCAAACATTAAAGTTGAAATCAGCCTATACAGGAAAACTCTAAAACATTTATTAATCATTAGAGGAAACTTGTTTTGAAGAAATAACTGTTATAAAGAGTCGACAGGGAACTCACCATACATTTGTATTCCATACGAGCAGTGAGTCAAACGTGGTCAGAAACCGCAGCTCCGCCTCTGCCAGGAATCAAATTGTGTGATTGGTTGATGTATTTATTTATTTATATATATTTTTTTTTTTAAAGGAAACATCTCTGGTGTTTTCTCCTCATTAGAACAGAAAAGCTTCCCCGAAGGCATTTGGACCATCAGACGACAATCTATGGCCGTGATTCACACAAGCTAATAAATCAGTATTTAAATTCAGTTTACCGTTGAGTCTGAACAACAGACCGTGTGCCGGTGTGATCCTCCACGTCACAGGGAAGGACATGAGAATTCACGATCCTATTGGACGATATCGTCTGTCACTGTATGTGTTATACTTTTATTGTCTATTTACCTCTAAATGAAAATATTATTTACACACTATGTTTGTAGTTGAAGAAGAGTTGAAACTAGTGAATGAGATCATCCAATTTAACCGAGAAGTGGAAGCTTTGTCATTTTCACGTAGACTTTCCATTCAAACAGAGTTCTCTTAGCAACCAGTGGAGTCGCCTCCTGGTGGCTACTCAGTGTATGTTAACTTCCACATCCTTGGATAACCCAACTATGTGGACATTATATATATATATATATATATATATATATATATATATATGGATATATATATAATATGGATCTTTTTCATTTAGTTTGTCCTGTTTTCTGCTGAATAACTTTTATTCATTAACACTTATCTACACAGAAACAGAACTTTGTCTGCTGTTTCTTTTTTATTCTTAAACTAAACTAAATCCAGCATCCTTTACGCTGTAGTACCTGTGCCAGTGCTGTGTTTGGCGCTGTAACAGTCACAGAAATATACTGAAAACAGAGAAGAAAATGTATGAACTGTGTACGAACTCCAAAAAAAGAGGAATAAGACGATTACATTTGAAAGATAGTGACAGCGAGAGGTGGGGCTATGACATCATGGTTTTGTTGCATATTTCTTGTACACACAAAAAAGTAGCTTTTGAGATTTTTTTTCCACTCTGAGACCTGTAAAATAACATTTTAGGACTCCCAAAACATTGTTTCCATGTGGATACACTGAAAGTAGGAAATGGTTGACAAACTCATATTATATACCAATTCATATGACGTCAACTTGCTTACTTTACTTTGATTCAAGTGAATTTATTTAGGCCTAAACCAACTGACGAAATTTAACTCAAAGCTGACAAAATGCGTAACTTTTGCAGATTCGTCTGAACTTGTTCTTGTGTGTACGTGCCCTGAATAATGTCTGCACACGGTGGTGAAGTGGTAAGAACTGTTGCCAGGCCCAAAAACCACGTTCTCCGCCTATAAACATGTGTTTTCCCCAGGTTCCTTCAACAGTCTGAAGACATGTAGATTGGGTTTGGGGTTACTGGCGACTCTGAATCAGGGGTTTCAAAGTAGTTCAGGGGTCTCAAGTGGGTCGGACCAGTAAAACAATAGCATAATAACATATAGAAAAGGAGAAATCAAAATTTACCAAAACACTATAAACAATCTGAAATGTGCAATTTCATTAATATTATGCCTAAGTTTACGTTTTAGTCACAAAACTTGTGGACTCAAATATAGTATTTCACAGATTATTTCTCACAAATTCACCCTGTGGGCCGAATTGGACCTTCCAGTGGGCCAGTTCTGGCCCTCGGACCATACGCTTGACAACCCCCTGCTCTAAATTGACGGTAGGTTTTGAATGGTGGAAGGCTCCGAAGCGAATGAAATGACCTGAAGTGGTCGTCAGTGTAAAAATGGATCGAATTCTCTAATTGTGTTGCAAATTAGCGCGATTACTTCCCTTCAAATGTCCCGTTTTTTTTCCTTCTGCCCACAAACTTTCACGAGCCACAACTGCGCCACAAAATGTCACTGCACGGCAAACCCTCGTCAAGAAGTCGTAAAGCCGAATCAATGTTCAGTGTAATAATTAAACAGCTGCCACAGAACAGCTTCACTCACTGCACTTATTTATTTCCAAAGCTGCAGAGTTAGCTAATTGGCTACGGAGGCTAATTGGCTCAAAGTAATTGTCCCCAACAAACAAATCAAGCCTTAATTTGACTTTTCTCGGAGCGCAGTTCTGTCCTTGTTTCCCGTAAAGAATGCTGAAAACAAACTGAACAATTTTGCGCTTTGGCGAGTCCTGTGTTTTTCCCGAAGCTCCCAATTAACACAATTAGCAGCGTATTGTGACAGTGATCGTACTTTCCAGCTGCGTTAGCTATTAACTTTTTTAATAATAAAAGGTTTTACCCTTTAGTTTTTAATGTCTGTGTAGATTCTCATTTATCCACAGTCACAAATTTACAAACATCATTAAATTAGTAGCCTCTTCTTTGTCTTCTTCACTTAATATTATTAGGACAGGACAGTTGGGTTAAAAAAAATTATCAATATATTAAACATGAACCACCAAAACAAATATTCTTCAGAGTGAAATCTTCCCTGGAGTGTTACCTGCAGCTGATGCAAACCTGTTGGTCCTTCACTTAGACCTGTTACAAACTCTTGCACAAATGTCTCTCAGGAGCGACTGTTTCAAGACTGGAATCGTCTCCATCACTTTTATTTACTGTATTGCAGGAGAATGCAGTCAGAACTGTCATCATCTGGCCATTATTATGCTTCAGTGTTTTCAGTAACTCACGTAATAAAGTTCTTTTCTCTTCCCTTTTTTTTTAATAGAAGATTTTTACACTTTGTTGTAATATTTTTTATTTTATTTTATCCTAATATCTTCTTCCTTCTTACTGTTTATATAATTTTTAATATTAAAGTATTCTATGCTGTGATGTAATAAAGACTTTTTATCACACTACCAGATTTTCTTGACCAGAGATAAACTCTGCTCTATTGTAAGTTTTTCATTCACAAAAACAGAACCCTCCCCAAATTTGCTTCCTTTTTTTTGTCATTAAAATCTAGGAAAATCATTGTCTGTAAAATTGTATTTCCTCATTGTCCCTTTGTTGTACTCATATCTTCGTACCTTCAACATGTCTGCTTGTCATGTGTCTTGCTGTGTTTCAATTGAATTGTCAGTGTCAAGTTACTATTTAACAAAAACAATTCTTATTCGGTCCTCTCCAAAAAATAATTGCAAATGTTTAGTGCGTAAACATGCACAAAAATTCACAAAATTTTGTCTGGTCCGGTCTGTTGTGGAAAAATTTTACAGTTATTTTTAAAAAGCGCTGCTCTCACATGGACTTTCAGATCCGCTTTAAAACTGGTGAAATCGTTACAATCACAATGTAGATTGAGTGTGGTGAATCCCATGATGTTTTGTGAAAAGGTGTTACCATGGCCACAGGGCAAAGTTGGATGTTGGGGAAATAAAAACAGGAAATTGGTCCTGATCGTCAATGAATCCTCATGAACAGTGACACACTCACCTTGAAGGCTGATGTTGGTCCCAGGATCACAGCGCCCCCTAGACAAATTAAAATAAATGTTTATTTCATATATTCTATTTCTTACAGTATTTCACAATAAAAAGGTATTAAATCAGGAAACTAAAAAGCTACAGTGCTTTTACTGTGAAAACATGGACAGGATGTGCTGTGTTTGTGACACATGTGACAACAGGTTACAGACGCTGAAACTGTGAAGAAAGATGGTTTTCGCTGTATATTTTTGCCGTGGGACGAGGCGAGACTTGGGACACGCGTCTCATAAAGGACAAGCCGACTTACGATGTCGTCGGCCGAAACCTCATTCAGTGGCTGCCAAAACTTTCAAACGGCACTTTTAATTATGATTTCTGTGTGATATTTCAAATTCATTCAAGTAGCGCTCATTGCAATTAGTAGGGGCCACTAATGAAAATGACCCTTTGTTGGCAGAAGCTACGTTTACATGTGCAAAATGTCTTCGTTCCAAAGAGTAAAAGATTGGTTCCCGAATGGAATTTTCGGTTGCATCGTTTACACGGGTCGACCTGACTGTGGCGTGCGTACACCTGCATCAGGTGTTCAGTCAGAATGGACTATGTTGACATGTGCGGCCTGTCCACAATGACAACACCGCAGCAATAAAAACGTAAAACCGTCACGTTTACGTGGATCAGACACGTGATTGCACCAAACCAGGAAGTCATGATCCAATCACTTCTCTCGTTCTCGGCATGTTTACGTGACATATTTTTATTCTAGTCACTGGTGTCCATGTAAACACAGCTGGTGAATATATATATATATACATAAATATATATATATATAGATGTATATGTATATATATATCGATATATATATATAAATTTATGTATATATATATGAATATATGTCCAGTGCACACGTCTCATGATAGAAGACAGTGTTACATTATTTCAAAACTAATTTCTTTAAACACTTGTCACTTTAGAGCAGGGGTGTCAAACATACGGCCTGTGGGCCAGAGTTGGTCCACCAGAGGCTCTAATTTGGCCCCGCAGGATGAATTTGTGTAAAACTCACAATATGATTAGATTATAATCATAATATGAAACACTGTATTATTCCGTTCTGGATACCGGTGACTAAATGTTTTGCGCCGTCGTAGATTACACAATGTTTCTCAAGAAACTTCAGGTTGGTCATTAAATGTTTTGTTAAAAGATGCTTCATTGAATGGAAAGCAAAGGAGATAATTGGGAGTTCTTGTTCTTTGTAGCTTATCATGCAATTTACTTACTGGTCCGACCCATTTTTTCAAATTATGCTGAAGTGCTTTGGAGGGACTTCAATTGAATTTGCAACTCCCAGTGAATTTCCTCACCTTTTTCCCCCCCATTAAACATATTTTTCCAAGTGCATTTTCTTTTCGGTGTAAATATTTTAAATGCATTTTCATGACTATTTAATGCAGATGTGCTGTAATTCTTGGCAAAAACTATGGCACAGTGTTTACCAACTTTGCCCTATTAGTGTAGGTCTTTCAGTGTGCAAACGCTCCTGTTGAGAGAAAGTGCAACATTTGACTTTTACACTGTACATTTAATATTTCATAGCTTATATTCCTAACTTTACCAATTAAGATGGCCCTGGGGGAAGTATGACTCTCTCTCTCTCTCTCAACAGCACAGTGTCAATTAAAATGACATCCGGTGTCACTGTCAGTGCCCATGAAATGACATGTTTCTCCTGAAATCCCTAATAGGATCACCTCTCCACCACTCATCCCAAATCTCTGCTATAATTGTTTCACACCGACTCATCAGCCATGTGTTTGAAACGTTGCCACCATTTGGAGACGATGTCTCTCTCTCTCTCTCTCTCACGGCGTCACCCGAGTCACTGCCGCTCACTTTCCTTTTGTCCCGAAACGCTTTGGTTGTAACTTTATACACAGTCATCAAAGCAGATGAAGCAGATGAAGCAGCTGCGTCTAAATGAACAGACGCCCATTAGACGCCGACTAACAAAGTTTTCAAACCCAAACACCAAAAAGAAAAGCACACAAAAAATATGTAATAATAATAATAATAATAATACAAATGTTAAGGATAATGTGTTTTTATATTCTGTGTTATGCTGTACAAAACACTAATTTATTCACTTTCTGGTCATTTTATTAGGTACACCTGTACATCTATAGGTTATTAGCCAATCTTAAAAAGCTAAAAACATAACATTCATTTTTGTTTGTTTGTTTTGTGTATTTTATGGTCAAAGCCTCTTGTTTAGAAACTTACTTGCTTTTTTTTTTTTATCTTAAAGTACAGAAAGATGTTTTTTATACTTGGTGTTTTGTTTATTATCATCTTGTGTAATGAGGCAGATATTATAAAATTATTCTTCTTTGTGCTTCTTTACATTCATGTTTTAGAATTTTGGGGTTTTGTGTGTGTGTGTGTGTGTGTGTGTGTGTGTGTGTGTGTATAAACAAATTCCATAAAGGAGGTCAAATAAAAACATGACAGAACTTGTCCACTGTTAGTATCTGACATTTACATCTCAAATGAAGTAGACGATGGTCACTAAAACAGAACGTAAATGTTTTCTTTTTCGCTTGGCAGCAGCCGTCCAACTCACCACTGCCGTCCAACTGTCCACTGCCGTCCAACTGTCCACTGCCGTCCAACTGTCCACTGCCTGGAGTGATGGACGTCCTCCAAACTGTTCACTAAAGTACACTTTCTTACGTGTCTGTAAAGAAGTTGATCTTATTTGCACAGTTGTTTTTAACACATTTACTTTGCGAAGAGAAGGGGGGAAAAAAAACACACACAATAAACTATTTAATTTGCAGTGCTGCACTGGATGATTTTTTTTTTTTTTTCCACTTTGAATTCCTAGTTTTGTTTCCCCTGAATACACAGATGTCAAAGTTAATATCAGGGTGAAAACGCATTTAGCTACTATGCTGTACATCGATGGAATAAAGTTCCTGTTGAAATCAAATGTGCCCCAGCTCTAGACACTTTAAAGGTTAAACTGAAGACTCTGCTGTTTTCCAGAGCCTTTTGTGTAGTCTAATTTCATCCATTCGAGGCTGTTTTGTTCCTTTTCTGTCCAAAATCTGTTTTCTGTTTGTTCTATGTGATTTTAATATACAATTGCTGCTAAAGCACTTTGGGTTGCCTTTGTGTATGAAAT
This sequence comes from Brachirus orientalis, assembly GCA_016785285.1. Lineage (NCBI taxonomy): Eukaryota > Metazoa > Chordata > Actinopteri > Pleuronectiformes > Soleidae > Brachirus > Brachirus orientalis. The sequence continues at coordinate 108,888 of JAFBJR010000175.1, forward strand.
GTGCTATAGGTTGTTATATATGATGTTCAAAATCCTTTTTTCTGAATTAGTGAACATTTTAGATGGGGCAAGTGTTACATGTGCGGCGCCAACTCTGGTGTTGCTTGGACAAAAATACGTGAGAGATATTTGTAAAAATGTGACAGATATATTACTAAAGGAAAATTAACTAACTGACTCAACAGACTCTGCCCTCACATTCCTTTGATGTGCATGCAGGTTGCCATGGAAATCATGGTAGCAACTCAAAAAACACCAGTGTGTGTCATGTCGACTTTGAGATTGTTTGGATAAGAAAGAGATGCCTGACCATTTATCTGTCCGACGGTTCACTGGACAGGCTTCAAACTTGGCTGGTGACTCACTAAAGGCACCGGTGTGCGCAGTGCCCACTTTGGCGTTGGAAGTGCAAGGCACTGTGCCACCGTGCGACTGAAGCTCAACCTACGGGCTCGCCACTAGTTACATAAATCGCGGGTGAGAAATGGAATCCAGCTGAATTCTGCTGCAGTCACACGGGCGTTTTAGGAGATGAGGATGTCATTCAGAAAAAGTCACGCGCTTCATGAAGACGCAGGAAGTGACAGGGCTTGTGCGGAAAGACTGACACGAGGCACAGACACAAATGTTACCACCATCAGGGAACAGCAGCTGCAGACGAATGGACGAGACAAACACATGCGGCTCTTCCCTTCACGTGTCTGTATAGAGTAACGTGTTGAATGTACCAAAGTGTGGTTCTATGACGCGTTCTACGTGTTCTGATTTCTCTGAGTTTGCCACTGTTTAAGAGAACCAGCCTGAGACCTGGACACTGGTAATGTGGCTGCCTGCAGCGACAGCAAGAAAAACTGGATTATAGTCACATAACAAAAGCCTCATCTTATAAAATCTGTCCCGGCTTAAATCTATGACATTTTAAGAATATTATTATGACTTTATCTCGCCTTTTCCACACCAAAGTTCAAAGAAAACAATTTATTATTTAAATTGTATTGTTAAAAGGATTTGTCTGTCTATTAGAGAGCGAGATGCATTAGGAAGTAAAGATTTTACAAACTCCACAAAAGCCTCACTGTGTACAATATATGGTTGCTTAGTGGTTTCATGTCTTATGCACACGTATGTGACTGTGGACCACCATTAGGCAGCCTTAAATGCCTGGAAAACTAGGTTTATTAAACAATTGCTCTCCCACACCAAAGTCCATAGAGAAAATCGTCGATTTTAGATGATGTGGAAACGGGAGTTGTTGGTCTACTGCTGCCTTGTTTGCTGGGTTTGTGTCAATAAGGTTAAGTGCAATGAGTGATTTTAAACACCGAATTCATAAAATCACACATCTAAACATCCTGATGGAAGCAGCAGTGGATGAACCACTCCTGTGTGCTGTGATGTAAAAGGTAAAGCTAAAAATGCAGGTTTTCTCTATGGAATTTTGTTAGGGGTTTTTTTCCTGTCTGGCATATAGAGTCATTTCTTAAAACAATGTCATGTTTATGGAAAACATTTTACAAACTGAAAAGAAAAAAAGATTGCGTAGGGAAAGTTGAGTTTCTGTGTGGATGAGGCCCAAAACATTGCCCCAAGCTCTGTAGTGCCAATGCTGGATGGATGATTTGGAGCAGAGAGTAACTGTTTTCAAATGAAAATAGAGTAGTACGGACGTGACGGAAAACTGAAGCTGGGAATTTTTTATGAAGTTTCTGTAACCTGGGGTTTTTCAAAGCAGCCCTCTGCCGCCTCAGAGCACAAAGGCTCACGTTTCCGTTGTGGCCATCCTTGCCGAACATTTGCCTGCAGTGCTGGAGCAAAGCTTCTGGCCCGGCAGACAGAGATGCCATGATTCTGTGTGGGGACGAAGGTGTGTGGCTGCCTGTGAGGCTGCACAGTGGTTCACAGGGCAGCGGAAGAGGGTGGTGAGGACTCCAGAAAAGATCATCAGATCGCCCCAACCAGCCACTCAGGGCTGATGCACATCACACTGTTCCAAGAGAGCCATCGATACCATCAAGGACACCACCCACCCAGCACGGCACAAACTTTTCTCCCTCCTACCATCTGGAAAGCGCTCCCGCAGCATGCGGTGCCACACAAATAGACTGAGGAACGGCTTCTTTCCACAAGCCATCAGGCTAATCACTCACTCACTCACTCATTTTCTACCGCTTTATCCACTAAGGGTTGCGGGGGGCGCTGGTGCCTAACTCCAGCTAACATGGGGCGAGAGGCAGGGTCACACCCTGGACAGGTCGCCAGTCCATCACAGGGCCACATAGAGACAGACAACCATTCACTCTCACATTCATACTTACGGGCAATTTAGAGTGTCCAATTCACCTAGTCCCCAAATCTGCATGTTTTTGGACTGTGGGAGGAAGCCGGAGAACCCGGTGAGAACCCACGCACCACGGGGAGAACATGCAAACTCCTTGCAGAAGGCCCCTTGTTCCAACCGGGTTGTGAACCCGGGACCTCTTGCTGCAAAGGCAAGAGTGCCAACCACTACTCAGGCTAATCAACACACTGAAGAAAATTCCATGAACATTCCATGATCGTGTCCCTGACATCCAAAAAACAATCTTACACACACTGATGTCCATGCTGCTTTCAGCACTCTTGCACCTCACAGATTGCACATTTCACTTTTCACCTTCGCCAGCTACCAAGAAGAGCTACCTCAGACTTCCTCCTTTTTAGAAGCGTATATGTCTACCTGTATGTCTTATGTCTATTTATTGTTTGTTGATGTCTGTACACACTTTATGTCCATGAGTGTGGCTGTGTGTTGTGTGCGTGCGTGTGCATGTTCTAGTTTAAATTGGACATTGGTGCCTGGTGAAACGCAATTTCAATCCTCTGTGTAATGCCTGTTACATAGTGAATTGACAATGAAGTACACTTTGACTTTGACTTTGACTATGGAAAGGCCACGTCTAGTGGAAGAAAACCTGTGGACCTGGATCAGCAGATCAGACTCAGGTCTGATAGGAACATGTCACAGGGTCATGTTGCCGTTTTACAGCGTTAACATTAAGACCAAACAAACTTTAGTCGAACTCACCTCTTTAACTGTTAAGAACTGCTCACAAAGTGTCTATAAGGCAAACTAATTCATAATAATAAATAAACATAAACACTAAAATATAAGTAAAGCAAGTACTAAATGGGAATTAAATTCCTATTCCAAACTAAAAAGGTAAATTTTATGTTGATTGTGTAGAGAAACTGAGTTTTTAATAGTTTCTTTCAAGCAAAACAAACAAAAAAATCTCAATAAACATACTTTGGAGAAGATGGATTTAAAATGAGCTTCTTCTTCTTCTTCCTTGGCTTAAAGCAAAGTTCTGTTTTTAAAGGGAAAGACGTTGAATTTGAAACAACAGTGCAGTAGCTCTGGGCTAAAACACACACTGAGACGGACCAACAGTTAGAACAGTTCTGTCTGTGCCAAAAAAAAGAAAAAGGGATAAGGAGGAGAAGTTTGGGACAGTATCAATAACCTTCAGGGGAGAACAGACTTCAGCTTCACAGCTTCACTGTTAGAAAACACAACCTGTCTGCGTGTAGCTGGTCTTCCTCATGTTGTGGGGACCTCAGTGTGTCTCCACACTCACATTATGGGGACTCGTCTTCCTTATGGGGACAAAAATCAAGTCCCATCAACGTAAATGACTCCATTTTAAGGTGAAGACATGTTTTAATGTTAGGCTGAGGTTAGGGTTAGGTTAAGGTTAGAGTACGTCTGCAGGAAATGAATGGAAGTCAAGTCAGTGCATGTGTTAGTCATTAACTGGTTATAGTTAGGGTTATGGTTAGGCAGTTCAGTGGTCGTATGTGTGTCTGGTTGCCTAACGTTGACTTCTTGAGACTTTGTTCAGCAGATTCTCAGCAGCTGTTGGACGACAACACATCCGTAATTGTCTAAAAGTGTCTTGCAACGACTGACAAATGAGAAATCTGTGTCTTTCATTTGATATTTGCATGATAATTAAATGTTATTACAACATCTACATCTCCAATCATGCAGATTTTACATACTCATACTGTACTGAATAAACAAAATAAATGAAAAGAACTGGTGACAACTGAATAAAGTGACTTTCTTCCAACAAACATAAACAAGTTAATTTAACTTTTAAATAACAAGTGATTCTTAAACTTAACTATATAAAGCCCCACTATGAAAAATGTCATTGTTTTATAAAGAATTTTTAACACAGCTTTTTCAAACATCCTACTTTTCCATTATTTGACTTTGCACACAGAAATGAAATTATTCCACAGAAAACAAAAAACTACCAGGGTCAATATTATTAGCCTGAAGAACTGACCTTTTTATCGAGCCATAGCACAAACCACTGTTGTGCAATGATGTGCTTAACTGTGTAATGATCAAAACTTTAAAAATCAGGTTCAAACTGAGGGCTATCTCCCAGTTTGCACACAGTTATAAAATCTTCAGTAAGGGTTTGAGCTGTCACTTGAGAAAACATTGTGTCAGAAACAAATGAAATGAGTTTAGACTTGAGAAAGAGGATTGTTGAGGATATATATACTGCTCAAAAAATGAAAGGGAACGCTTAAACAACACAATGCAACTCCAAGTCAATCACACTTCTGTGAAATCCAACTGTCCACTTAGGAAGCAGCACTGATTGACAACCACTTTCACACGCTGTTGTGCACAATCAACTGTGTAAAGAACAAAGTATTTAATAAAAATATTTCATTTATTCAGATCTAGGATGTGTTATTTTAGTGTTTCCTTTATTTTTTGAGCAGTGTATATACTGTATATATATATATATATATACATATGTGTATATGTATATATGTACACATATGTACATATGTGTACATATATATATAGAGAGAGAGAGGAAGAACAAAGAGATAAAAAAGACAATGAAAATCAAAACACTACACAGAGAAAATATTGATCATATATTGCTAATAGTACAGGTTTTACATTTTCATCGTTATCTACTTCATAAATAAGTGAAATATTGATTGGATTAGTGAGTTTGTGATGAAGGAAAAAAGAAATATAAAGTTAAGGTCAGAAAATAAAAAAGTTGGCTCCATAGTGTCCATCGCAATTTTGACCCTAATGAAGTTGGCATCGAGGTAAAATATCGTCGTTTCCTTTTGGAAAACTTGACAGCCATGTGACGACAACTGTCAATAATGCCGTGGGGAAAATATGTCCATCACACACACACGCACACACACACACACACACACACACACACGCACACACACTAAACAGGTGTTGAGGTGTGACATTTTTTTCTCTGCCCCTGAGGATTTCTGCCAATCATTCAAGAAGCAAACCAAACAACAGTGGGGGGGGTGGATGAAGAAAAAACTGTTTTTATTTTTATTTATTTCCATACTTAGCCCCCTCCATATGATAAAGTAAGTGTCCATTGCCCCAAAGACGGTGTCAGAGAGATGAAGAAATGTCAAAACTGGTGCTGGCTAACATTTGGACGCACGCGCACACACATGCACGCACACACACACGCACACACACACACACAAGAATATGCAGACATATTAGCAGTCACTGCTCTGGTCTTCGGCCAAAGAGAGAGAGAGTGTGACAGCTCCATGGGAATTGGCTGTAGAGTCCCAGTGTGTGTGTGTGTGTGTGTGTGTGTGCACGTGTGCATGTGTGTGTGTGTGTGCCATTAGAGACCCATGGGAGAAATGTCAGTCAGTGACAAGGGACTGGTCCATTCCCCAAAGGGGACAGCAGGGTTGGGGTAATCATGGTAGTGATAGGTGAGCTCCACTCTGTGTGTGTGTGTGTGTGTGTGTGTGTGTGTGTGTGTGTGTGTGTGCGTGAGTGCGCACATGTGCGTGTGCGTGTGACAGAAATTACACGTGTCAAAGAGCTAAATTAAATTGATCGGTCTCAATTTGGGTAATTAAGAAAAGAGTAACAGACGCACAGACGTAGGGGGAAAAAAACTCTAAAATAGATAAATATTGGTGAATTTGGCAGATTATATGCTGCAGTTATGGGTGGAGTTGATTGGCTACCCCAAGTGCCCCCCCCCCCCCCCCCCCCCCCCCCCCCCCCCCAGATAATTGACATGTTACGGCACTGCACGAGTCCTGAGTGCATATTGTTTTAGGGATTTAGAGAAATGATTTAAGTTTGTGCTAGTTCAACTGCAGCTGTTTTCTTATCTTTAGAATGTAAATAGATGTAATAGAATACATCTCACAAGATACAGAAGGTGGACAAGCATCTAGAACCGGGGTGTCAAACGTGCGGCCCGCGGGCCAGAACCGGCCCGCCAGAGGGTCCAGTCCGGCCCACACAATGAATTTGTGAAAGTTTCACATAATGATTGGAATCTAATCAGTATGTGAGCTACTTTATTTTTCAGTTCCAGAGACCTGTGACAAACTGTTTAGTGCCTGTGTAGAGCCACTGTGATGTGTAAGTTGTAATGCATGTGTAAATGGTAAACATAATATTACACTTATTTTTCTAAAGAAATTTCAAGTTGTTCATAATAGATCATAAAAGATATTTCATTAAATATAAAACAAAGGGAAACATTTGGAGTTCTTGTTGTTTATGGCTTATTATGCTGTTATTTTACTGGTCCGGCCCACTTGAGATCAAATTGCACTGTATGTGGCCCCTGTACTAACATGAGTTCAGGAAACAAATCTGTGGACCACCTGAAATAGACTTGGCCACCCCCTGGCCCCCAAGAATAAAAGTCTAGCTCCGCCACTGGCTACATGAGGTTTTTCTTAAGTTTTGATATGAAACATTTTTATTTGTCTGGAATCCAAGTTTTCTTTTGGTTGCATGTTTGTTTCAACTTGAAAACAGGGAAACATGACTTTTATCTGCAGCGTGTCAGTTTTATATTTAAAAATTAGCAGCGTTGGTGGTTTGTTTTAGTTTGAACTACATTTTAATTTATCTTTACCAAACCTTTGCTCGGATTTCTGAACGATTCACTTCGAAATGTCTCCAAGTCTGTTGGTTTTTTTTTTTTGAGTTTTGGCTCCGCAAGGTTTATAAAGGGTTTTGTCTTCTTTAACATCAAACATGAAATTCCCCTCTTTCTTCTTAATCTACCCGGATATCATTTTTCATTTTGACATCCGGGTAGATCAACCTCCATACCTTTCACATAGATTAGTTCTGATTGGATTTCTTATTATTATTTTTATTGATTGACAAAAGTGTCAGTAGACTTTACCACATATTTGTTTTTGTCACTCACTCACTCACTCATTTTCTACCGTTTTATCCACTAGGGGTCGCAGGGGGCGCTGGTGCCTAACTCCAGCTAACATGCGGCGAGAGGCAGGGTCACACCCTGGAGACAGACAACCATTCACTCTCACATTCACACCTATGGGCAATTTAGAGTGTCCAATTAACCTAATCCCCAAGTCTGCATGTTTTTGGACTGTGGGAGGAAGCCGGAGAACCCGGTGGGAACCCACGCACCACGGGGAGAACATGCAAACTCCTTGCTTCCAACCAGGTTGGGAACCCGGGACCTCTTGCTGCAAAGGCAAGAGTGCTAACCACTACACCATGTTTTTGTCACATCAACTTTAATTTACTTAACGTCTTGTTTCCGCCCATTTTTCTGAAAACGCAGAAATACCAACCCAACATGTCAACCCGGAAGTCCTGCACAAAATAATGTCAGACATTGACTTACTTGTTTTTGCCACAAATAAGGTTTATACTGTAAGTAGGAGGTTTCCACAAGCCATCGAACCCCTTAAAGGTTCAACTCCATACCTTATTTTCTTATTTTACCTTGAGTGTTACAGTCTATGCTACTAGTTCACTTTTTTCTCTTTTTTTTCCACCCTCTAACAAAACATCGGCCATCTTGAACACAGATGGCAAAGACGCAAGTTTCCTGACATGGCACATATGCTGCCAGTTACATATGTGTATGGATTTAAACAATGCCAAAACGGTGTTGTTTTGGTTCAGAGTGTTTAATGATGAGATTTGCATGACCGAAATTGCTTTATACATATACAGTTTGTCACAATTCACTAATGTCTTTGTCCACCTAAAAGCCAAAACATGCAATAAATGTCTTCGTATGTGTCTTTTAAATGGTTATGATGTTATTATGAGAGTGATTTGTGTTTTTAATAGATTGGATTAAACATTAATGAAATTTTAAATATGCATGTGTAATAATGTCTGGTGATTTACGCTAATGTTTTACTTTTATTTCTTTACGCCAAACACATGACTACACTGAATCATGTCGGTGACCACTCATGGATCATAATTTTGGTGCATTATAAAAGCCAGAAATGACACTTAATGAAGAGATGTTCAGGAGCCAAAAAAAGGAGCCGAGTGTTGCTGCTGAGCCGAGCCAAAATGATGTGGCTCGTCTGAAAGAGCCACTGAGGCGTGAGGTTCTGCCAGCTGTCTCAGCTGTTTCAGGTTGAGTCCTGCCAGCAGGCGTTTACTTTTGTTCACCTTTGGTTCCCCGGTTAGTCTTTGTGGATTACATGTGTAGTCTGTGTATTTCTAAAGGGGTTTTGTGTCTGCGTTAGCACCGGCTAACTAATTACTGTGCTTGATGGTGCGAGAAAAGGAAGCTACATTGGCCACATGACACAAAACTTTCCTAAAGTGTTTCAAAATGACACTAAAAACAAACAACACAAACAACACAAATATGCAGTTGTGTATGTCTTGAATATGTTAAGAATATGCCCACCGCCTTATCTCACCTTCAGACAGTCTTTACCAACAGGAAACTAAAGTTTCTACAATTTTCACACTTGCACACCAAAGTCCATAGAGAAAATCTGCATTTTTAGCTCACAGGGACACAGCTGCTGGTCTACTGTTGCTGTGTTTGCTAAGTTTGAGTCAATGAGGTAAATCCAGATGAAGAATTTTAAACACCCAAGTCACAAAATAACACATTTGAAGTTACTGATGGAGGCAGCAGTGGGTCGACAACTCCTGTGCGCTGCGATGTTAAAATTACTGATTTTCTCAATGGGCTTTGGCACAACGTGTCAGTGTCATTTTCCGGTCAGAAATGGTTGTCTAATGACGAGATGAAGACTTTGGGCTACTCTTTGAAACCATGGTTCTCAAACTGTGGTACGCAAGCTTCCTCTGTTGGCACTTGGAGGAAAATCAGAAATACTGTTATAGACCAGGGTATGTGGATCGAAATGGAGCTGACCAGACACAATGATCAAAGAAATGTGTCAAATTAAATAAGAATAATAGAGTCACCTTGTCTCAACCTCACTTAAAAAAAAAAACTTTTTGATTGTTTTTTAATCATGTTTCCAATGGACAAAGCCACATTTAGGGTCAATCAGTCATTGACTGGGATTATGTAAGTGACCCGGCAGAACCACAGACGACGACACCGAGACAGAGACTGGCTTCTCAGCTTCGGGTTTGTACTGACAACCATCCACTGACCGACCTGCTTCTCCAGGAAACCGCATCTGCTTGGAGTGAACGTCATCAGGTGAGTCCTCACAAATACTGTAACGACACCAAGTCTGTCTGGGTGTGTGGTCCAAAATCCAGTAATTAATCATTAATATTTTATTTCTTCGGGCTCAGTGGAGCCCCTAAGGAGAAAAACACACATTATTATTCACACACTTTGACCAGGCTCTGCCTCTATCGCTCTCTCTCCTTCTCTCACTTGTACACCACACACACACACACACACACAGACATGTTTGTGCTTCTATCATAGTGAGGACCCTCATAGACATAATACATTCTCTAGCCCCTTACCCTAACCTTAACCATCACAACTAGATAACTAACCCTAACCCTAACAATAACCTAAACCCAATTCTAACCCTAACCCTAAAACCAGGTCTTAACCCTGAAAAAGTCCCTTTAAGGGGTGAAAAAAAGTGAGGACCAGCCAAAATGTCCTCACTTTGTAGGTGTTTATATGATTTCTGGTCCTCGATCTGCAGCAAGTACAAGAACACACACACACACACACGTCTGCACTTCTGTCAAAGTGAGGACCCTCATAGACATAATATATTCCGTAGCCCCTTACCCTAATCTTAACCATCACAACTTGATAACTAACCCTAACCCTTACCCTAACCCTAACCTAAACCCAATTCTAACCCTAACCCTAAAACCAGGTCTTAACCCTGACAAAAGTCCCTTTAAGGGGTGAAAAAAAGTGAGGACCAGCCAAAATGTCCTCACTTTGCCAAAATGTCCTCACTTTGTAGGTGTTTATACAATTTCTGGTCCTCGACCTGCAGCAAGTACAAGAACACACACACACACACACGTCTGCACTTCTGTCAAAGTGAGGACCCTCATAGATAATATATTCCGTAGCCCCTTACCCTAACCTTAACCATCACAACTAGATGCCTAACCCTAACCTTAACCTAACTTTAAAGCCTGCCTTCACCTTAAAATGGAGTCATTTATGTTAGGGGGACTGTGTTATGTGACTGTGTAAACAAATTTCAGTCCCCGCGACATGAGTAATACCTGTAAATCACACACACACACACACACAGACAGAACAAGACAGACAGAAAGATGATGCCAAGTAGTAAAACACTGAGAACACTTTGCGATAGGAAGCCAGATGTTAAAACAATGCCAGCGCCCCTCTGAGGCAGGACGTGGAAGAATGCGACACAAAGAAACTATTTTGTGGCTTGCTTTGCCGGAGTTCAGATATGAGCCCAGCAATCAGTGTAACAATGCCGCAAGTAAACACACACACGTTTATTCATTCACAGTCACGTAGAGGTTTGTGCGGTTATTCTTGTACTCGTGTAGGAAGCTGAGCAACAGTGACTGGCATGGAAGAAAAAAAGAGGAGAATCAATTAAAACCCAGATGTTTTGACAAAGAGAAAAAAGCCACGGGGGTTTAAACTGCTTAACAGATGGCAATTACACAACACAATACATCACAATACAGTACAAGAGCTGCCATTTGACAACAATGGAGCAGGGTAAGCTGGCACATTCACTCCAGCGACGTACAGCTGAGTACTCAGAGACAGAAACAGAGTTGGAAGATGATTATATTACAGCACAATGAGTGAGGTTTTATTTGGAGGCCTGGAGCTTGGCACACTCTTCCACCTCTCAGTAAGAGTCTCATTAGACTCGCCTTTGTCATCATGCAGCTCACAACTTCCTCATTTACCTCACTGTCGTAGCAGGAGCCGGTCTGTCTGCCTGTCTGTCCTCCTTCAGACTGCCATTGGTCTATGTGTACACGCTACGGTGTTTTATTGTTTTGTCTAGTGTTTTCAGTAGTTTATTTATTTTATTTATCTCTAATATAGAGTACTTTGTTTCAGCTGTTGTTGTTTTTAAAGTGCTTAATAAATAAAGTTGGAATGGATTGGATTTAAGTCAAGCACTTGGGGTGTACAGGTGTAAAAAAAAAAGTGATAGTCAAATTGGTCTGTGTTTTTGTTTTTTGTTTTAAAATGAAGAAAATATACTTCCAGCAACATATACATTTGTATTTATAAAAGAAAGAAAAACAAAAAAAAAACCAAGATGTGCTTTCTCCTGATTCAGACACGAAAAGTCAATGAAATCAGCTGATATTTGAATGATATTTGATATTTGCACGAGGTGGTGCTGAGGAATTAAACAGCAGGTGAGTGGATGATGAGAGACAGGTGTGTATGATCAGCCAGTGCCAAGCTGCAAATGCATGCACACACACACACACAGAGAGAGAGAGACACACACACACACACACAGAGAGAGAGAGACACACACACACACTGTTTCCATGGCTTCAGAGGACATTGCATTGACTTCCATTCATTTCCTGGAGACTTACTCTAACCTTAACCATAATTACTAGTGTCCTAACCCTAACCTAAACCCAATTTATGCTCTAACCCTAAAACCAGGTCTTAACGCTGAACAACCATTTAACGAGGCGAGGACCAGACAAAATGTCCTCACTTTGTTGTGTTTTTATATAATTTTTGGTCCTCACTTGGCAACAAATACGAGAACACACACACTTCAGAGGACATTGCATTGACTTACATTCGTTTCCTGGAGACTTACTCTAACCTTAACCATATATGGTTTATTCGTCTTTCCATAGCTGTTTTTAAAGGTGTGTTTTGTGTGTGTGTACCTGGTCTTCCTTATGTTGTGGGGACCTAGATCTGTCTCCACACTCACATTATGGGGACTTGACTTCCTTATGGGGACAAAAATCAAGTCCCCATAATGTAAATGACTCCATTTTCAGGTGAAGATATGTTTTAAAGTTAGGCTGAGGTCAGGGTCAGGGTTAGAGTCAGGGTTAGAGTCAGGGTCAGGGTTAGAGTCAGGGGCTAGAGAGTGCATGAATGTATATATGATGGTCCTCACTTTGATAGAAGTGCAAACGTGTGTGTGTGTATCTAAAGAATCCTTGATGATACCAACTGTGATAAATGTAAGGCCATGTTTTTCAACCCCGGTCCTCATGGAACACTGTCCTGCATGTTTTAGAGGTTTCCCTGCTCCAACACACCTGGTATCTAAAATCCAAAATGTCTCAAACATGCAGGACAGTTTTCCCACAGGACCAGGGATGAGAAACACTGGTCTGAGGTTTACATGTTTTGGAAAATTTGCAAAAGTTCTGTATCATATCAGCTTTAGAACCAATATTCTAACAATGGCCCTAAATCACATTAATTTGGTCTTTTAATGATGTTAGGTGCAAGTTGTTCGGATGCAAGAACGTTGTGGATCCAGTTGAGTCTTGGTCACAGGTTTCCCTGTTAATCAGAAACAGCTTTGTTCTGCCACAGCTGAGGACGATCACCACTGTGACTGGGAGCTGACATCTTCAGGCTGGAGATGCTCAGTTGGTTTCGTGTCTCCAGAGGGTCGGCCAAGGATCTGGTTTCAGTGACACTCTTGGGTTCAGTGCTCTCTTTGTTTTACAAACGCGTGTTCTCCTTTTGGTCACTGCCTTTGTTGAGGAGTGGTGAAGGTTTTTCTGTAAATGATAGAAACTTCCTGTCTATAGTTTTGACACATTAATCCATCTGAGTTTTTCTGTGATGCGTAGGTGATCACCCAGGTATGTTGCCTTTAAATTTTGATAAGAATCTACCCGCTGACGATGTCACATCGGACCTGATCCGGATTATGATTCAGTCCCATTTATTAAGTTCAGATGTTTATATCTCAGTGACGTTTCAACAGATCAGAAATAATTTTGTCGTGTACAGTACTGTGCATAAGTCTTAGGCCACCATTAGATTTGTTGTTTTAGCAATGCTATAATGACCATACTGTACAATTATTTCACAATCACTTTATTGGAACACATCCTGAAAATATGGAGAAACACATATGCAGTTTGAAAATAACGTCTTTTTCAACCAAAATGCTTCTATAATCTCAAATATTCAGTGTGACCTACATTTCCACTTGAACAATAACACAACCATGGCTCTTTAAAACCTGGAATGGATCCCTAATGTTATTGGTCAAACATGTGTTTCTCCTACTATTTCATGCCAACAAATAGCTGCTGTGAAAAAGGTCTATTATACCTGGTTTACTCCAGACATGTTGGAGCATTACATACACATGTTGCACACGTTCAACTCCCTGACAGGTTGATCATATAGTAGAAGACTGACTTTTAGTCACATCTTTTCAATCTGAACGCCAACGATCACAAAAGTGACATAAAAACAACAAAGCTGCTGGTGGCCTAAGACTTATGCACAGGACTCTACATGTAAGACACATGTATCAAACTCAAGGTCCGGAGGCCTAATGACTCACTTTTTAGAACCACACATCAATTTTCCCTTACCTGTAAAAGAAAGAAATTAAATGTGGACTTTGAAAACACACAGACGGAACCAGAGGGGTATTTTGCTCCCTCTCTTTTTCAGCTTCATACATCTTGTAAAAATTATTATTGAGTGCAATTGTTGGCTTAGATCCGTGTACACTGCTGTTCTTCTGGAATACGGCGGAGGACACACATCATGATGTGTCTGACATCAGGTCAGACACATCAAAATTGTTACTTTGCTGTTGATTTCAATAGGAAATCATTCATATAGTAAATTCTTTACTGCATAATATTTACCGCTCTTCTACATTTAGGTTCTTTTGTGAGTATTTAAACTGATGTGTATATAACTTTGAAACTGTCGTCCAATGTTGATATTTAGCCTCATATTAGACTATTCCATGGGTAAATCAGGAAATTTTATTTCATGAGAAAGTATCCATTGCGTCCAGAAATACGTCGAAACATGACACGTCCTTTTTTAATTTCAAATTTGATCTGTTTTTATTTGTTTCCTTTATTACATCTACGCGCTTGCTTTGTTCTGAATTCTGTTCATCATTATTTGGCCTAGTCTGGCCCTCGATTGGGACACAGTTTGAGTTTGACTCCCTCTGTAACTGAGTTTGACGCCCCTGATTGTCAGATAACGGACATGAGCAGGTGACTCTCTGTAGAGATACAGAAAGTTCTTGTGGATCCAGTAGATCGACATGTAAATATTCCAGGTGCTGCTTTGTAAAACGCAAGTGAGAAAGTGTTTATACTTGATTTGTATCTGATTCTGGTGATTTAATGGTCTCTTTAACTACTTCCAGGGGTTTTTGAGTAGAACATAAGGTAGATTTTGTTAATTTTGCTCCAGTTTAAAGAAAAATAAAGTACATATTTGCATTTTGCATATGCAATAGCCTGTACCAATGCAAGCAAATTATCCATTTGAATGATTTGTGTTTGTCCTGCCTATACATGAGCTACATGTATAGGCAGATAACTTGAAGTCTGTGATATCACAACATTTGCAACAGGAAAAACTGCAGACGTCCCACATTTAGTTATCTTTTAGTTGTATGAGGCAATTGTTATTAAAAAGGCAGTGCAGCTCTTATGTACAGACTGTGAGTGGTGGGAAGTGGCATTAGGCAGTCTTCTAGAGGCTAATATTAATACAGCCCCAGGACTGACTGCAGGCAAGGCTGTTGAGACGACACAGGGAGAAAACACTATTATTATAAGCAGAATTACTGGAACATGCATGATAACAAAGAAAACACACACACACACACACACATGGCTTCCAGTGGATGATTCTTCTGTTAATACCTCAAGGACACAGAGGAAAGGAAAAATGTTGACCTCCATTATGTGCACACTGAATGTAAACGAACGATGGATAAAGTAGAAAACAACTGCAAATGTGCGACATTTAATCAATCCATCAATCTTTATTTATGAAGCTCTCTTCGTGCATGCTCAATGTAGAGTCGTGCATGAAAGGAATACAATAAATGTACCAATAAAATCTTAAACCATCAGATAATGAGCTGAATTGAAAGGTGTGAATTAAAAATTCATTAAAATGTACAAAACTGTGGCCATTGGTTTTTCTTAAAGTGAAGGAAATAATGAGTGAGTTAAATTTTCCATGTGTTTGAGAAAAAATAACATAAGGTGTTAAATGGGCATTAATCTACCAAATTCCCTTATTTTCATGTTAAGAAAACTACATTGTACATTTCCTGTAAATCGGTGGCTTCTTGTCGCATTACATTCATAGCAAGTGTACATTTACATTTACAACTATCGCAGTGGATTTATTGAATCATAACTTAACAGATGTCTTATATTACGAGTATTTTCCTTTTTTATAAATACTGTATTTTACTGTAAATTCACAGCAGTCGCGTCTTACAGTATAAAACTGTGATTTTATCAGTATTCTTATGCACAAATGCTAAATTAGACGGTCCATAACTCACATTTCAGAACACCTGTGGTGGTGGTGTGTCCTGTGAAAGCCGCTCAAAAACTACTTTTTAAATAGTGAGGAGCCTATTTAAAAAGAAGCTTTAATCGACTTGTTTTCCGTGTTTCTGATAGACACGGAGACGCGAAATAATGGCAAAGACACACAAAACAATCATTTTATTGTGTGAAGCATTTTGAACTACATTTTTATGCATGAAATATACCATACAAATAACATTATTATTATTATTATTATTATCATTATTAACAGTTCTAAGTTTTGACCCCTTTGAAGATGGATCTAAATCAGTGTATCCTCTTATTTCTTTTGTAAATAAAAAGTTGTGAATTAAACATTATAAAAGTCAAGTGGGTAAATGTTTAAAGCATCAACTTTTTTATTGATTAAATGGTTCTCTGTGTGTGTGTGTGTGTGTGTTTGTCCCTATGTGTGGTCTACTTCCAGTCATTCAAAGTGGCATTTTAAGCCGTTTAGCTGTCACTCGACGGCGCAGCGGCGCAGCGTTGATGACCACCTCCACCTCCCCCCACCCATGGGGGTTTTGGTACGACCCACTGGAGCCTTGCCTGTTAATAAGGGTCCTGCCATGTCCAGTGAGTGGGGGGGGGGGGGGGGGGGNTGGCCGGGGGGGGGGGGGGGGGGGGGGGGGGGGTTGACAGGCTAAGTGGCTCTCCTAGTGGGAGTGACACAGCTGAGTAAGTCCAGAGCTAGTGATGTGATGTCTAATAAGATTTTAAAGGAGTGAAAGAAGGGGGATCGTGTGTTGGTGGGGGCCAGTTAACAGCGACCCATTTCAGGCTCCTCTTATTTGAAGTTTTCTGCCGTGACAGAGAATCAATCACACTGGTGAATTTCAAAACACATGAAAATAAACACAGCAAATTTCTTTTATGCGGCGCAGAGACGCAGCAGAGTCGCACGGAGAAAGATTCATGCTCTTAGGTAAATTATTGTCAGATTTCACCTGAAATGCTGCTCTGCATCTCTGACTCGCAGAGATGATGAGAAAGAGAATTCCAAGTGCAGCAATTAATACGGTTGAGGACGAAATTATTCACCCCCTCTGAAAATGTAATTGTTTTTAAAAGTATCTCCCGTGTGCTGTTAAACAGAGCAAAGACTCCTTTAACACCGCTTTTTCAAACATCCTAGTTTTATTTTGGACGCTTCCGTTATTTGACTTTGCACACAGAAATGAAATGATTCCACAAAAAACAAAAAACTACCAGGGTCAACATGATTGTCCCCCTGATGCTAACAGTCACTTGTGTCTCCTTGTTGCTGGATAACAGCCTGCAGTGGTTTGTTGTAGTTTGTCTCCTAAGGAATCCCAGCCCATTCTTCTTTGGCAAATCTCTCCAGCTCCTCCACATTTGATGGCATTCTGGCATGGACCTTGGTCTTCACTTCAATGGAAATAAAGATCCTCCAGGCAATGACCCACTCAACAACCAGTGACAAAACAATAAACATGGTCAATGCACCACATGCAGCGATGCAGTATGGTTTTTTAGCTGTGAGGACAGGGTTATATAACCCAACTGAACAATTCCAGATTGTTCCTTCCATCTTAAATAAATAAATATGGCTCAGATGAAGATTGGATCACATTTTATGGCCAAGCGGCCGTAACAACCACCCAAAACAGGTTCAGACTTTCAAGATAAATGTTTTTTTTATTTAGAAATAAAAGCAGAAAGTACATGCACGATCAATAAAATGCACCGTCTCACACCAGTTTTATTGGCGTATAGTTGCTTATGTTTTTACAACATGATGACCGTACATGTTTAATGGTTGAGTTGTGGTTTTCAGTTGATAATGAAGGTCTAAAAACTAAAATAAAAAAAGCATAAATTCAGAGTTTGTTGACTGACTGAGTCAAACTATTCTGTTGAAAGTTTTACGGAGCAGACAGTCTTCATTTGTTGATAAGAGCAGTCCAGTGTTAAATCATATCTAAAATTACATTACTGGACAGCAGAGCAGTACAAACCTCAGAATCCCAGGATTATGTGTCTCCTTAAGGGAGAACTTCCTTCAGGCTGGTTGGTTTCATGCCTGGTAAATCCCTTTGGACGGCTGTCTGTGCGCTCGGCTGGACGGTTGCTTGGCTGAGCAGCCTGCTGGACCACACACGCCCAAGACCGTCTGTGACTTTAATCCTCTGCAAACTTCAAATGTGTCTCCCGTGTGTCGCTCACCACAGTTTAAACTCTGTCAGTGCACATTTGCATGATCCAAAGCCCCCCAAAAAAAGCTGTTTGTGCTTCCTGGAATGTTTTGTAAAAGACTTAAAATGGAAAAAAAAAAATATATGTCACAACTCTGCATTAAAATCATGATGATTTGGCCTTATTTTCCTCATTGTAGCGTCATAATATTGTATTTTCTTTCAAAGATTTTGCTTTAACTTATTTATTCAAAGACAAAATGAGGCAAACTCGGAGACAGATGGAATGATAAAGTTCCAGATTGTTGTGTGAATCATTTACTGCCACATTTAACCTGATTCTTATGCATTAATGCCTGGCAGATCATTTATTACATGCTTGATCAAATGGTACAAAAGTGAATGCTTTGAAATTGCTGCCATGAAAATGAACACCTTATATCTAAAAGAATGTATTGGGCCCTGATTATTTTTAAATAGTTCAACCAGATGAAGAACAAAGAGCACACAGTCCTTTGTGCATTTACTTTGATATTATCTTGTGAATTGTCATGTATATTTTGCCTACAGTGTAATTTGTGAGTCAGAGTTCATTTATTCATTAAATGAGTTTTTTTTTTTATCAGTACGTGTTCGTGAAATCAAACTTAAATCCTGGAAATGGAAGTGTGATTTTATTTTATGGATGTTTTTCTCCAAAACAAGAAAAAAAAATATTACCCTCTCCCTGCTCTCTTAACGCCAGGACAGATATTTGAACATACAAAGCAGATCTGCAGTCTAAGATTTTGTTTACACTCCAAAAATGACCCCCTTTATTTTTACATTACAGAATTGTTCTTACTGTCATGGTCCACGTCTTGTTTTTGGTTTCTGCCATGTTCACACTTCCTGTTTTATTTTGTAAATTCCTGCTTCAGGAGGCGGGCTGGTCTACGAGGCGGAGACTCTCATCACCGGCTCCTATTTAGACCCTGTCTTCCTGAACCCAAATTGTCATGGAATATCATATTTTTTTGTCAATAAATGTTTTGTCTTTTTTTCCCTACGTCTCTTTTGGGTCTAAGTATGTTACAGTTTAACTAAATCATCGCACTTACTCTTGAAATAAGAAAAAAGATTGTTTCTCAGTTGAGATATATTATAAAAGTTTGTTACGTGGAGCTAAAGCTTGAGGACTAATAGCTCACTTTGACCGTTTCTGATAGTTTCTTTCTTCGTGGTTCTGAGTTCTGCGGCTCTGTGGCGTAATGGACAGCGCATTGGACTTCTAAGCAAAGCTCTAAAGGAGAGATTCAAAGGTTGTGGGTTCGAGTCCCACCAGAGTCGACATTGTTGCCTTTTAGAGGCAGGTTGCTGCCGTTTATGGTGGAAGGAAATTTGGGTTTCTAACTTGGAGAGTTGCCAGTTCACTTCAGTTCAGTGCCCCTGAGCAAGGTGTGTTCAGTACTGGTGTGCGATATGGATTAGTTATTCTAATTAGTGGCATTTGCTGGTCTTTAAAACAGGTGAAGATCATTTCAGGCCCAGTTAATCCCCGCCCCACACTCGAGGATAATTGGCCACATTTTGGGCCCAATCGGACCCTCCTTTTATTCATGGGTGCCTTCTGATTTGAGGCCGATCTGAACAGATTATCTGGCCAAATTATACTGGATTGACAGACATTTTCCCGATTTCAAATCATAAGTGTTTGATATTTATGACGGAACAGTGATTAGAGCGTGAGCCGAACCTCGCGATAACCAATGAAAGTGAGTTGATCAGGAAACAGATGTTGCGTACTTTTGTTTAGAACCTTAACTAGTAGTTCTTCAGATCACTTAAACTGTTTTTCTGTCCACAATTTACATTCACACATTCAATTTATTAACCAGTTATATATATTGTCATAGAACTTTAAAGGTCTATATTCCTTATAATGTTTTTTTATTATTATTTTATTTTATTTGACCTTAACTTTACCAGGAAGTCACATTGAGGTTAAACATTTCTTTTACTCAAGAGGCCTGGCCAAGGTAGCAGCCGTAAAGGAATCACAAAAACAACATTAAAACACAAAGATGAATAAAAATAATAAATAATATAATAATAAATAATAATAAAAAGAGTCTTAAATATTTTTACATTTTCAGTGCTTTTTCAAGAAAAACAGCCACAGGCCTTTTTCACCGAAGTCTTTATTTTTTCATATTTCATGTTAATGTAAAGATTTTATCTGTTGCTAAAAGTGTTTTCTTAATCTCGCTCCTTTTCCTTTTCTATCGTCAGATAAAAAGTTGGTTTCACAGTCCTGTAACTAACCTTAAAACTAACCCTTTCCTCACTTCCTATTTTCTTTTGTCCTCACATACAGGTGTGTACACACACACACACACACACACACACGTTTGGGCTTCTATCAGAGCGAGGACCCTCATAGACATAATGTATTCCCTAGCCCCTAACCCTAACCTAAACCCAATTCTAACCCTAAAACCAGGTCTTAAACCTGAAAAAGCCCCTTTTAGGGGTGAAAAAAAGTGAGGACCAGCCAAAATGTCCTCACTTTGTCAAAATGTCCTCACTTTGTAGGCGTTTATACAAATTTTGGTCCTCACCCTGCAGCAAGTGCAAGAACACACACTCGTCACAGATCACACTAAACTAAACCTTGTTATTATTTTGTGTGTTTGCGTCTCTGCTCGGACAAAAACATTAATATATATACTTTTTTTTACATACATTAAAAACACAGTCAAGACAGAATCTGTTGTCAATTTTCTTTTTTATTTTATTTGTGTCACATCGTTACACACGGTTACACACATTTGGTACACTGATCACAGCTGCTGCGTTACATCAGTTACATTTTGATGTAATGCAACATTTATGAGCAGCATCAGTTGCATTAGTTACATTATGTTAGTCAGCTGATGTAATTATAATTGCACTAGTTGCACTTCTCACATTTGTACCTGAACCTGCTGTAAGTTTCATCACTGACAGAAGTTACACAACATAACAAATACGTAACATGCTGCATGTTATATTTGTCACATAAAACGTGTTGCATTATCGACGTCCGTTACATAAATTACATGACGAGGTAACATTGATAAAGGGGTTACATCAGTTACAACAGTCACGTCACTTACATTGGCTGCATCAGTTACAAGAGATTAAAATCCCACCTGAGTTCCCGCCGAGGTCCACCGTGCGCCGTCCGCCCTGGTGCAGACGTCCAGGTGATTTCCAGGTGTTTTTCAGGTGAGAGTTCCTTCACTTTGATCAAGTGGTCCTGAACATTTCACAAACGTGCTGTCACTACTGTTGAAGTGTCTAGAACCACTGGACCAAAGAGGAAAGTCCTGTCAGCAGCGACGCCGTCTCCGCGTTTTCCACCTTATAACCTCCCTGGGAACCTGACCGACCGGTGGGGGGGGATGGGGGTGGGGGTGGGGGCGTGGCTACCTGCCATGCCATCTGATGACACACCTGGGCTGAGTTCATGCGGACTCACCTGCTGCACCTGTTCCTCTGCTCTCCTGGAATTCAAACCGCTCCACCTGAGGTTCCTCCTGAACATGAACCAGCCCGGTGATAATCTCGGGCGACATGTGTAACAGGTTGTCCACCGGTCACATGCTTGTTATCGTCTGATCCACGGCTTCATTTTCAAGGATGGTTTGTTTTTATCAACTCAAATGCATATTTGCATTGTGTCAAACCAGAGCATACATTATCTCAAGCGCCTTTACAGAGTATGACAGAAAACGTACGACAAACCCAACAATCTACAAAATGAGCAAGCACGAGGCATCGGTGGGAATACAAAAAGAAATCCCTTTTTAACAGGAATAAATCTCTGGCAGAACCAGAATCGAAGTCTGCCTTGACGGGTTGGGGTGAAGGGAAAACGGTATAACGCTGGATGTGGCCAATTGGGGGAGGGTGATGGGGTTTGGGGATGGCCAGGCCCTTGGGTTGGTGGGGACTTGAGCCAGCAACCCTCTGGACGCAAGTCAAGTTCCCCTTACCTCTTGGCCACTGGCTGCCCCAACCTACCCACTGATGACATCACAAAAAAATGATCCAATTTTCCTCAGATTTAATTTAAAATGTGGTTAGGATTAAAATGTGTGTGCAGGATCAGAAACTCTATCATCAGACTAAGTTTCAACCAGATCTGAGCCAGATTATGGATTTTGTGGCAGTTTAAATGTAACATGGTGTTTATCTCAGCGACATCTTAACAGAGCACGGTGAATTTTGTCATGTTCATGTAAGATGGTAACAGTTATGAGCAGGTAAAGTTCTATACAGATCAAGTAAGTTTGACATGTGTGACATTTGTCAGTAGTTTTCTCTGCGTCAAAGAGGGGAACAAAGAATCCACACTGTCAAGAATACTGAGGTTTTGACACTTGCAGTTGAGCCAAAGAAGTTTTTAGGCCCATCAATGTGATCTTAAGCCTTTAAAAAGACTTTTAGAGAATCCTCTCACCAGCAGAGACTGTACTTTTGGACGTGTGTGTGTGTGTGTGTGTGTGGTACAAACATCCCATATTCCATGTACTGGAAGAAGTTCTTCAAGGACCTGGACCTCACTGGACCCCAGTGTAAAAGCCCAGTGAGGACAATGGTCCAGTTTTGGGTATGTTTCTTACAACACTTGTATTTGTCATAAGATTTAGTTTGCTGTGTTGGGTAAGATGCAGGTGCCGTCGGTGCAGTTAGAGTTTTTATCTCTGACTTCATTGTCTTTTTGTCTTTGCCATATTGTTCAGGGACTTGGGTGTGTTCAGATGAAGAGGAAGTTAAGCAGGTTGTTGCTCGGCTTCATTCCTTTGGAGACAAACCTGCTGATCATTAGCAGCAGCAGCAGCAGCAGCAGCAGCAGCAGCAGCATCGCAGACCCGTCGCTTTCATTCCCTTACATTTTACTGTAAAAATCAAAATAACCTGTCGTTTTCCCTCTGCAGTCGCAGCAGAGTCCCTCCCCGTTCACTCACATCAAACCTCAGGTTAGGATTACGACATTGATTAAAACAGAAGACAAACCTGTTTACGCCTTTACATACCTGCCACGTCTGCATCTGTTAAGATAATAAATCAAAATGACACGAGGAGAAGGATTGGCAGAGGATTCAAGTCAACTTCATTTCTATAAATACACGTTCAAAATGAATCCAAGGTTGACCAAAGTGCTTTAAAATGTTAAAAGTTAAAAAAAAAAACACAAATACAGTACAGTAAATTGTGATAAAAAGTGATAAAATCCATGTGGATAAAATGTTCTTATCTCTAAGGGACGGCCAATAAGAAGAAATAGGTTTGAAAAAAGTTATTTATGATGTTTAATAGTTGGGGCAGGTTTAAAATGAAAAGTGAAAGTTGAATATTTTAGCTTAAAACTGTTGCTCCACCACTTTTTCTCAGGGCAGGTGAGAGAATATGTGTGGAATAACCCTTTAGACTTCACTTCCCTTTAGTGTTCACTCTTATTCAATACTTTCATACTAGATTATGATCCTATTATGTGGAATATTTTGTAAAGAAAGCTGTGAAAAATAGAACTTAAACCAGGTCTGGAGTGTCGGAGAGTGTAGAAAATGATAGGAGGTCTCACTCTGATGTAAATAAACTGCTCCAACAGGTTGGAGCACCTCACTGCTTTTATTTAATTATACAAAAGTTAGACATGTTGAAATAATGAGACCATGGACTAATGAATCCACTAACATCAGTGTTTTATTCAGCCAACACAAATGTGTTTGACTCAACTGTAAAATGGGATTATCATGATTGCCCAGATTGGCAGATAGGATATTTATTGAACAGGTGTACCTAATAAAGTGGTTGGTTAGTGTACATTATAGCATGTAATTGAAAAAGAAAATAAAAAAAGATTTCGGATACATTCATTTCCAGTAATTGTTTGAGCACCAGCCACTGCCCAAGTAATAATGATTTTATTTATTGCAAAAAAGAAAACTAAATCAGAACACAAAATATCAAAATAAAACTATAGAAACAAAAAAAATCACATCAGACAAAAACAAACACAGCAAATTAAAATAAAGTCTAAAACTGCAGCGATAGAAAGATATGTCGTCACATAAAGACAAGGCTGTAAAAAGGGTTTTTATTAAGAAATGATTTAAACAACTTCAGTGAATCTCCTCAGATTCTGTAGATCAGTGGTTCTCAAAGTTTGGGCCGGGACCCACAAATGGGTCGTGAGAGATTTGGTTTGGGTCCCAGAACTTACTTACACATTACCTTTCTTGGAAATTCTGAATTTACTAGTTTAAAATTTATATCTGGTGTAACAGATATGGTTGTAAATTAGATGCTACATTGTTCACAAAATTATATAGTGATCTTTTAAAAAGAAAAGGTTTGCCATGTAAAAACTTTGGGAGTTTCCAAGGTCGAGAAGCCCTGATAGCAAAGGCATAATCTCCTTTGGATTAAAGTTAAAATTTTGGAACGGACAACAGATTCCCGCCCGAGGATCTAAGGCTGCTAAGCCGCCTGGGGCTGGACTCGTGTGAGATTTAAAAGTGATGAGTTAAATCTTACAATCAATTGTAAAACGCAGAGGGAGCCCATGGAGAGAAGCCAGGATTAGGGTGACGTGATGTCGTCACATGTGTCTTATTTCTTTTCAAAGTTTCAGACACAGTTGCAGCTCCAGTCCAAACAGCCGGAGACGTCTCACATTTGACGCGCCCCTTCGTGTTTTCAAAGCGCGATCAGGAGGACGGTGATGGAAAAGAGGGGAGGGGGGGGAAAAGAAAGGGCAAATGTTCCTGTCAAAAACTGCAAACATTTACCACATTAGAGAAGAAAAAGGCACAAAGGGAGAGTGGGTGAGGGGTCGGTCGACTGAACCTCCCCCTGTGTGTGAGTGTCAGTGGGCGGGTGGTAATGTGGGGGAACTAAATATTCCTGTGGTTATTCTCCCGGAGGGAAAAGACAAGTCTATGAAGTGTGTAAGCTGCTCAGAATATGTGTGTGTGTGTGTGTGTGATTGACGGGCCGTGACGAGGTGCCGCTCATTCCCATCTGCACGCCGAACTTCCGATCCGATCAATCAGAAACTTCCGGAATGGGAATGTCGAGGAAGCAGGAAAACACGACTCGCTTCCCTGGTTTTACACAAGCTCAGACAGACGGTAGACAACCGCTCAGCGCCGAACCGCCGACCCCGCAGCTCGGATGACTCTGCTTCACTGCGGCGATCATTTAAAATTCTCTCTGCGCCGACTCTCACCGTGGACATCTGAGGGAGTCGCGCGCGCGGGAAATCTGCAAAAAGTTGGCTTACGCCGCCATGTTGGCGGGAAACGCCTCTAAACGAAAATGAACGGCACCAGTTCACTGTGCACAGACTCGATATAGATTCGATCCTCATACTGCCCTCTGGTGCTTATCGTGAGTATGACATTATTCCAGAACTTTCCGAGTCTATTCCGGAGAACGCTTACAAATAGCAATAAAAGCACGTACGCGTAGCGAGAGATGTCAAAGTTGATTGGTGTTGGAGCCAGATCGCTGTATAATTTTGTGAACAATGTAGCATCTAATTTACAACCATATCTGTTACACCAGATATAAATTTTAAACTAGTAAATTCAGAATTTCCAAGAAATGTAATGGGTAGGTAAGTTCTGGGACCCAAACCAAAACTCTCACGACCCATTTGTGGGTCCTGACCCAAACTTTGAGAACCACCGATCTACAGAATCTGAGGAGATTCACTGAAGTTGTTTAAATCATTTCTTAATAAAAACCCTTTTTACAGCCAGATTCACAGCTTCCTGTCGGCAGTTACTTGGAAACTTAGGGGAAACTTAACTTACGACGATCGTGCCCCTGACTTTGTCAAACAGAGTAAAGGTCATGTCCAAGTGTTGTCTCGTGTCGATGTCGTCTTGTGATTTCCTGTCTTATCTCGGTTCCACTTCCTGTCTGTGTACGCTGTTGCTAGTTTTTCTGTTCCCCTTTGTCTGTTTTCCCGCCCTCAGAATTACCTGTCTCCGCCCTGATTGTTTCCACCTGTGTCCTTACCTTGTGTGTGTATATAGTCCGTGTCTCCCTTTGTCTTGTGCCAGTTCGTCTTGTCTTCTGTCAGAGAACCAGCGCTTTGTCCACTGTCAGGCCATGTTGTTTAGAAACCGTGATTTTCTGTTTGTTTATTTGTTTTTCTTTGTCAAGCCTTGGTTATGTGGCATTTTGATTACTGAGATTAGTGAAGAGTTTTTCCTCTGTAAAGAGTGATTTTTATTTCTGTTTAATAAACCCTTTTTTAAACTTTGGTCCACGGAGTTGTGCATTTGGGTTCGGGTCCATAGTTTGGTCGTGACAGTAAAGTTTTTACAGATGTCTAAGTAAGAGGCAGGGGCGGGAATCACAACATCATACATGGTCCGCGATACCAATAATATGATACGATGATTCTGTGATAATCAATACACTGCAAGTCGATCACATCGCGACACATGGCGATTATCTGGGTAACTGAAGAAAACAGAACGTGAAAAGTTAAAAGCGCAGGATTTCTCACAGCGCCACCATCAGGAGACATGACGCCTGGCAAGTGAAACGGGCAGGGAATGTTTACTTTATAGCGCCTTAATTTCTTAATTAAAATATTTGAGCTGGCTTTTTCTCATAATGCATGAGGAAGGACAACGATATATATCGGGGTGGGTCAAAAAACTGATATTTTGACCCAACGGTCTCCATAAGTTATAAAGGTTAAAAGTCACAGTTTTCGGTTTACATTCATTTCCAGTAATTGTTTGAGCACCAGCCACTGCCCAAGTGCACATGAGTCAATCAGAACACAAAATATCAAAATAAAACTATAGAAACAAAAAAAAATCACTTCAGACAAAAACAAACAGAGCAACTTAAAATAAAGACTAAAACTGCAGCGATAGAAAGATATGACGTCACATAAAGACAAGGCTGTAAAAAGGGTTTTTATTAAGAAATGATTTAAACAACTTCAGTGAATCTCCTCAGATCCTGTAGATCGGTGGTTCTCAAAGTTTGGGTCATGGGAGATTTGGTTTGGGTCCCAGAACTTACTTACACATTACCTTTCTTGGAAATTCTGAATTTACTAGTTTAAAATGTATATGTATAAGATTATCATTTAGCCGGCTGTGTGGACACTGCCCCCCGTGTGATCCAAATGGAACTGACCACAACATATTCTCTTCCTGTCCAGACAATAAAAAAATAAAAAATAAAAAAAATACACAACATCTCACTCTAGTTTTGCTCCCAAGAGACAACGAAGACTATGGTAACCATGGAAACTAGCTTTCTTGTTTGCGGCACAGCTTTAAGTATTGATACGATAGTTGGCAGATGAGACGGTCGAGTTGACAGGAGCAAAGATCCAGAGGAACATAATCAGAATGAGAATCCCAGGGTGACCTCAGTCCTGATGCACACGGACACATGACAGTTGCCTGAGGTCGTGCAGCGTTTCAGGTCTTTCAGCCTCAGACTCTCTGGACCAGAGTGACCAGCTCCCAGTGTCGGTACAGCCTGTCCCTCCTGATTCACAGTTTGTGGGGGGGAAAAAAAAAAACAAACTTTTCCAGCAATAAAACATCTTCGATGCGATTGTTTGATTAAACCCAGACGCTTTGTGAAAACTGGGTTTTTGTTTTCACAGTTTACAGCCGTGGACAGAAGGTTTCACAGAACTTGACTTGGCAGTTGAGAAAAACAAAATACAGTATCGGAAAGAAAGAAAAAGAAAAATGAGAAGGTGTCGCCTGGTGACGTGACGTTTTTTGAGGATTAAGAAGGAAAGCTTATAGCCATCAAATCTTCCGGTCCAGTGTGTAAAATGTAGATTAGACTTATTTTTGTCTGTCAGAAATATAAAATAAATGAAGGTAAAATATTTATACCTCATTTTTTGTACGTTTACAGTCACTTTATGGTATGAATTATTTTCTTTAGTAGCCCAAAACTAGCTGTTTATATTTATATCAGGAGTCAGTGTGGTCATGTTGAATTATTCCAACAGAATTTACTCCCACTCTATTGTCCACAGGTCATAGTTATACTACAAAATGAGTGATTATGACTTTTTGGGAGGAAAATAAAAGTAACTCTGGAAAAAATACTAACGGAAACATAATTTATTCTGCACGTGTGCAAAGTGTGACTACTTCCTGTCAAAACAAATTCACAAAATTCAGGGATTTTAGACAAAATAATGTTATATTATGTTTGAAATAGTTATTCTAATTAAATAAATACACATTGTTACATTTTAATAGATAATAAATTCACTAACAGTGTGCCACTGTGCACGAACCAGAAAACCAGACTTTATTTTTTTCATACACATCAGTCATTCACTTCCTTTCAAACTGGCTTTCAAAATAAGAGCCATGTTTTTTTTACTACTGCTTGTGCAAACCTTTTTTTGTCATAAAGCTTGGTAATAATATAAAAAAAATAGCTTGCCATCATTGTTCCATTAAAACAGAATACGCATTTCTATCATATTGTTCATTGTGTAAGTTTTGGTAATTATTCCACTACTGTCATTATTATGCATCATTAGTGGTAACAGGAAGTGGTCACACTTTGCACATGGTTTCTGGTTAAATAAACACTGGAATAGAAACAGAGACATTTTTATAACTATTTTTCTAATTCCATGTCTCATATTGATGAGTGTATTTTATTTTATTTGTTATAACCTTATTTTGTCTTTTTTTTTTTTTTATTAGGCCTTCTAATTCTCAGCAGGCAGAGGTGTATCCAGATATTTTTACTGGGGTGGCCAAAGTGGAGCACCGAGTAATGCAGGATTTAGTGATATATCAATCACAGACCGTAGTAGCCTAAAGAATACTTGTATGTGCATCAACATGGCATCAATTTCCTGCATTTCCTTTTGTAGTTGATTTAATGACGAAAATTACAGTGTATTAAATTTTATTTTTTAAAAATACACAAGCCAAGTCCTCACGACAGAGCGGCACCATAAAAATGTAATATAGAGCCTCAAGCTTTTATTTGCGCAAACCAAAAATGTACAACGAAAAGGCACAATACAAAATAACACGTTGTGCGTACACGAACAATATAAAGTTCCAACAAAATAACAAGTGAGATAAAATAAATAACTTCAAAAAAAAATGTCAACAAAATCAAATCAAATAAATTAAATAATCCCCCCTAACCCTAACGCAACCCATGTCACGCCCATGTTTTCCATTCTCACTAAATACTGATATTGACTGCCATCAATTACTTTTTACAAGCAGATGGAAGTAAAAATAATAGCTTGGTCGAAGTCTCCCGTTATAATTACAAACTCCTTAAATAGTATATTGTGCTCTGTGAATAAATAGGAACATATTTAATGTAGATGTGTGAACACCAGGAAAAAGAGAGAGAGTGGAACAACGAGTCACTGTAAAGCTGGATTTGTAGAAGACGTTTCACATCACGCTGTGAACGTTTGCAGTGAAAAGCACTGCACCTTTTAATGGGTAGAGCATCGTGGAGCACATTATGTCCTTGGTTGGCAGTTTCCCAAATACTGCAAAAAAGAAGAAAGTTGAGGGGGAGAAGTAGAGGATGTCTCGGTTGCAAAGAGTCGGCGTACTTTCTGCAATCAGAGCCGCAGGAAACAACATCTGAGGCCTTTTGTACCTTCTCAGGGGCTTTGACTGTGCTGTGGAGGTGATTGGAGATCAGCGTTCTTCTGACGTGACCATCCATTTCACTCATTCCTTCCGTTGCTGTAAATCCCACTTTACATCAACTCTCAGGGAGTGGAGCATTTCCAGTGACCCCGCTGTCAAAGCTCTGGGCTCTGCCCAGTGTGGAGGAAGAAAAGCAGAGAATGATCTTCAGACCTTTTATGGGAAAGTGAATTTTAGTGCCCTCCGTGTCACGGGCAGTGTTTATCCAACATTATGTGAAAGTAGCCGCTTCATCTAATCCTTCTCAGGTGACACTAAGCCTCTTTCGCACTGAAATTAGTGGGTTTATTCAGGATTTGTGAACCCACTCAGGGAAAAAAAAAGGTGATTAACATCTTTACTGTGTTTTTTTTTAAAATTATTATTATCATTATTTTATTTTGTTTTCCACTCGTGTGTGAAATGTCACGTCATAAACATTTCAGGAAAAATAAGGAGTCATTGGAAGAAGAATACAACAGCAACAACAACTGTTTTGTATCTTTTGACTTTCAGTCGATCGTTTAATAATAATAATAATACATTTTATTTTGTGGCGCCTTTCAAGGAACCCAAGGTCAGCGTACAACAATGAATAACATACATAACAATTAAGAATTAAAGGACAGAGTAAGTATAATGCAGCTGATCAGATGGAGTAAGCAAGTTTAATTCGCCAACTGATTTACTGACTACAAAAGGGCCAGGATTTCCTTATAATTATAACACTTAAAAATGCAAAAGACTATGTTTTTGACAGAACCTGAACTCAAGCAATTATTTTTTTATGGTGATGTCATCGTTTTCACTGGAAAACTAATTAAATATAATAAAATCCATCATGCGCTCACTGTTTTTGTAGATAAATGTGACTCGTGCGTCACTGTTATTGATCTATAAATGCAAAGATATGTCTGTCTGTCTGTCTGTCTGTCGTTTCATCACAAAACCGTCCAACAGTTCACTTGACAGGCATCAAAATTAGCAGGCGACTCACTCACTGAAGTCATTTAAAATGACATTGGCAATGTTTTCCTGAATTAATGAGATCATTTTGCCTGAAAGGAAAGGTTTCGGCCTTGCTGTGTGCAGTGAAATGTTTGTCTGTAAATATATACCATAGCTGCAAATTCTTGCCAAAATCACAAAGGAGTATTGCAGAATTGTACCTCACAAAATTTGAACTGAACCCTCATGTAAACGTTGGGCAGCCAAAGGAAACAATGTGATATTTTTAAATCCTTTTTGTAAAAACGCCTGATCAGCATCTTTTTTGACAATATGGTTTTGATCATTGTGTCTAATTTTTAAGAGGTTTGTGAAGTTTTGCTGTGTTTCTACCAGTGGTAGAAAGTAGCAAATTAAAAATGTGTTAAAATTGTTGCAAAATAATTTCAATTTGCATTTGACATCCTGAGCCAGAATCAGTTATTGGTCTGAACGTCCACAAGATGGCAGCATTTAGCTGTTGTTTTTACCAGAGCAGTTGGTGTCAGCCATGCAGCACGTGGTCACCGCAGCTTCTTTGTGGATAATTTTTACTCAAATTCAGCATAGTTGTCAGTGAAATCACATTTATACCTAATATTTTAACATTTGTAATGAGATTTAGTGACTTAGATGAATCTGAGAGTGGGTGTTTAGACCAGCAGGTGGCAGCATGTTGGCACATTTGGCAGAAAGACAGACATGAAGGGGGTCATTGACTGCTAATGTGTTCTGCAGAAATGCAGCAACAACACAAACAAGGACATGTTTACTTTAGCTTTTCACTCATTAGTCACTCATTGGGTCAGTAGTCGCAGAAGTTTGCATTCTTGGGAAAACTCACAAACACTTTGCGTTTGGCCACTGCTTTGTACGAGTTAGAGTTTTGACACTGAAGTGTCTGGAAACACTTTATTCTTTCACCAGTTTCAAACTTTCACCCCCCCCCCCTCGTCTGTCCACAGCTCAGCTCGTTGGCAGGTTCACGAACCATCGAGTGATGGAACATTTCAGCAGACGTCAAAGTCTGGGAGCTTTTTATAAAACACACAAAGTCAAGATTGTTTTCTTGATTGTTTTCAGTCTGGGCTTCCAGAAAACTTTACTCCAAACCATGAGGAATATGTGTCTTCTTCTTCTTCTTCATCACCACATTTCAAAGTTCTCCTTCAACTTTGAGAAAAATCCCAACAAAATGTTAACTAAAACAGTGCAAATCAAGCAGTAGATGGAATTCTGTTGCCCCAGCAACTCATATAAATAGAATTCGAGGTCAGAAATCTAGAATATAAGGCGATTATGAACTTTGAACTGTGGACGGCAGCATTACACTTCTCAGTGTGAAGCCTGCCAGAAATTATCAGAAGAAGAAGAATATGATGAGATAATACTGTCCAAAACAAAAGAAAAAATGCCATAAAAACATAATAATCATAAATGACGATGATCAGACACAAAATACAGATTAAATGATGTGATGTGATCAAATGTTCTTGTTAATTTATTTTTGTTTTTTTTGTGTGTGTGTGTGTATTTTGGTAATTGTATTATTTTAATTTTTCTTTCTTGTACGTGTATTTTTTTCCTCTAAGTATTTGCAGGAATGTGACCTTGAAAAAAATGTTTGAACATAATATTTGCGGCCAAATTATTTCGTAATTGTTATATCATCAAGACACTTCATCCTTCATTTGTATTTACTATTGTGCATTTGTGCTTTGTGGAAAGACGAGAAGACACAGAGCACAAAGAAATAAGCCAATACATAAAATTAGTACATGGCAATAGAGAATCTTGAATATTTTCTAAACAAATACGTATATTTATAAAATTTCCTACACTTACTGTCACATTATTTTGTTGTGAGTCATTTTTATGGTGCTTAATCCTCATTTTATTTGGATTACTGCACTGGCTTTAGTCTCATTTTCTTTGTTATTGTCTAATAAACATTCTCTTTTATTCAGTCCAGAGAGACGCGAAGGCCCTGTTCCCTTTTCTGATTGCAACTTGGAGGGATTCAACATGAACACACACACACACACGAAAGATTACAGCTGAAAAACATTCAACTTTTTTTTGTTGTTGTTGTTGCTATTTAAATTTTAAAAAGCAGAAATGATACAAGACTCTCTTTTGGAACTTTACGTAAAATTCCTTGTGCTGTACAGTTTGCGTCAGAAATCCGTCCATTTTTTTTAAAACACACGCTCGTGTGTATTTTTCCTAACTTTGTTCAAGGCTGAGGTGCTTCAATAAGCGCGCGGTGTTTAATGCAGTGAATCAACATGGCAGACATTTGATATGACAACCCCCCCCCCCCCCCCCCCCCCCCCCCACCGCCGGCCCCCGCCCCCCCCCCCCCCCCCCCCCCCCCCCCCCCTTGGGGACCCCCCCCCCCCCCCCCAGTCGACAGAAAACAACCTCAGACCAACGCGAGCGAGCGAGCGAGGCCCCAGTCATCCGCCATAAATAAAAGCCTCCTGTTCTTTACATTGTTTCGCGTCCCATGTGATTGATTATTTCATTTGCAGCTGAAAAATCAACAAAAATGACCTTATATAGAGAGAGGGAGATTTAATATTAGCGAGAGCAGGAGCCGACCACAGCTGGCAGACACTGTGTTTTCATAACCAGAGGAGACGAGCAACACACACACACACACACACACACATGCAGTGGAGATGTGACATACTATAATACATATTTTGGCAGATAGACACATGCTCAGGGTCAGCGGGAGGTCACACAGTGGAGACTCTCGGGGGTTTCATGTAACATCACGCTCTTTAATTCAGTCCGTTGTTGCAAAGCTGGGAAACCACATCTTTGCTTTAAAGCTACAGTAGGTATCTTTTGTTGATTTTTGTTGTTGTTGTTATTCTGTTGGATCATCATTTGGCTGCTGCGTCGTTCGTCTGAAAACAGGCTCTGTCAAGACAAACTATCAGACCTGACCGAGGGAGCGTTTGCGTGCACGCAGCAGCCGAGCACGGGCGGGCGGAGACACGGCGACGGGTGTTTATGAGCAGTGGAAAGTGGAGCCTCTGCTCCGAGCTGGTTTAATCCCAGGTTTAAACAGTCTTGTCACAAGTTTCATTCACATTCACTCCCAGGTCAGTGGACATTGCAGTTTTTTTTATGAGCTTTTGCTCCAAATGGCATCAGACAAAGTGTAAAAATTGCTAATTTTATATATATTTATATATATATATATATATAAGAATCATTCTGGGGCAATAAAAAGCAACAATTATCAACATCAGTCAATGTACACTTATAGTTCTTCTTTTAATAATTATTTTATCTTCAGTTTTTTTAAAAACTTTCATTTTTATGTACGTTATTTCAGTAGTGCACAGTAAATCACCCCTGCATATGTGCAAAATAAATACATTCACCTTTGTTGTTTTATTTGATAAGTCTATATAACCGTGTGAGAATTGTTCATTCTGCCAGATGTATTTCTCCCTCTCCTCAACATAATGTCAGTTTTATTACATTATACATAATGTACAAATGTACACATCCACCCATAATCCCACGCTCCCTAATCTCAACATCTGAAACACTCAATCCCCTCATTAAGCTTTTTTTGCCTCTATCACTTATTGGACTACACTGGATTAGCACACACTTCTAACACACACACACACACACAGGTTTGTGCAGCTATTCTTCTCAGGACACTGCATTGATTCCCATTCATTAGGGCTGACTAAACAAAGCCTTACCTCTAATTTTAACCATAATCACTTAATAACTAACCCTAATTTTAACCTAACCACAGTTCAAATCTTAGTCCTAAACTCAACCAGTTCCTCAGAAATGAGGTTCTGCCTCATTAGGACCAGGTTTTGGTCTCATGAGGACTACTGGTCCTGACAAGGACAGTGTTTACGCCAGAAAAGGTCCTAAAGAGGACATAACTGCAGACACACACACACACACACAGTGGCTCATGAGCAGGTGTTTTTAATTTCTGCAGCTTTCGTTCACAATTATTCACAGCTAGTGTTGGATTATTACTGACCTGCAGGAGACACTTGTACGAGCTCAATGGAAACCTGATGTGAGTGTGTGTGTGTGTGTGTGTGTGTCTTCTTGTATTTGGGGCTTTGTGAGGACCAGTCATTTAAACCACACAGAGAGAGGACAATTTGGCAAAGTGAGGACATTTTGGTTGGTCCTCACTTTCTGTCACCTCTTTAAAAGAGCTTTTCCAGGGTTTAGACCTGTTTTTTTAGGTGATGGTTAAGTGGCTATACATTATGTCTTTGAGGGTGTTCACTATGAATGAAGCTCAACATGAAAGTCTTGAAAACGTGATTGCGAGTGTGTTCTTGTACTTGTTGCAGAGTGAGGACCAAAAATTGTATAAACACCTACAAAGTGAGGACATTTTGGCTGGTCCTCACTTTTTTTCACCCCTTAAACAGGTTTTTTCAGGGTTAAGACCTGGTTTTAGGGTTAGGATTAGAATTGGGCTTAGGTTAGAGTTAAGGTAAGGGTAAGGGTAAGGGTTAGGGTAAGGTTTAGGCATCTAGTTGTGATGGTTAAGGTCAGGGTAAGGGGCTAGGGAATGTCTTATGTCTATGAGGGTCCTCACTTTGACAGAAGCGCAAACATGGGTGTGTGTGTGAGTGTGTGTGTTCTTGTATTTGCTGCCGAGTGAGGACCAAAAGTCATATAAACCATACAGAGTGAGGACATTTTGTGTTAGTGTTAGGGTAAAGTTTATGGTTTGATTGAAGCGCAAACGTGTTGTGCATGTGCATGTGCGTGTGTGTGCGTGTGCGTGTATATATTCACAGACCCAGTGTGTCTCTCTAAACGTTGTCTTTGAAGAAAGTGACAATAAACCAGTCAAAAAAGTAATGGGATAATCCAGTGCTATAATCGATATAATCGATATAATCGAAGAAATAAGATTATATCGTATTTCTGATGTCACTGATCAATAATTATATGATAATCCCATCTTTTGTCACTGGCTTTTACCACTCTATAAGATAATGACATTTTTATAGTTGTTACTTTTGCACATGCTTTATGTCTTTTATATCTTATCTTATTTTGTATCATATTTGTATTTATTCTGTGAATTACTGGTTCTGTCTTTTAATGACCATGTGTTCTTGTCAGGGTCTGGTTTCTTGCCTTTATTTTGCCCTTAGTTTGTATTTTCCCTGGCTTGCCCTTTTTGTTCTCCTTTCTGTAATAAATTGCTATTGTTCCTTTTCGCCTGCGGCTGGACTTCCGCTTATTTTGGGCTCACTCTCAGTTACGATTATTATCATCACAGTTCTATTTATTCTATTTTTCTGCAGTCTTTCAAATGGAAGGTTATGGGTTTGATTCCAAGCTCCTCTAGTTTACATGCTGATGTGTCCTTGGGCAAGATACTTAACTGTAGCTCCACGTTGGCCCTTGAAGGCTGTGCAGGCAGCGAGTGCATGGATATGTAAGATGAGTGACAGGAAAAGCACTGCATGAATGGCAAAACTGCAGTGTAACAACTATGAGTGGTCAAGATTATAGATATAAATACAGACAATTTACTTTGGTCCAATGTGGTTGTTTTAAAATACTTTCCAAATAATGTTGAATTGGGTTGATAATCTGTCAGCATAATGTAAATCAAATGAACTGGGATTGAACTTCTGCTAATTTTCCGGGCTCTGTTTCCAGCCATGGCAAAATCTGGACCTGGACAGAGAAAAAAGGGCGCCCCCTATTGGTTGTTCTGCAAAGGAAACTTGAGACAACTACAGAGTACAGACACACTTTGTCACCTTTACTTCACACATTAGCACCTTAAAATATTTAAATTTTGATCCACTGGATCCAGAAGAATTTTCTGGATCTGAACCTTTCATTAACATGACAAAATTCATCATGGTAACATGTCTAATTCTGTCTACACATACCAAATCTGATGAGTTTGACAGACACGATTTTTTGAAATGTGATATTTTTGTGATGTCAGCAGAAAATTGAATGGGTGATCACCTACTTATCACAAAAAACTGATTGAACCGCCAAAAAAAACTGTAGACAGGAAGTTGCTTAAAGAAGGTCAATGCAGATGTAGATGTATTTAATGTAGATCTATAATCATTTTTTTTATGCCAATATGTGTGCCAATTAATGCTGTATGTTTTTGTACTGATTTGTTGTCCTGTATGTCCCTGTTGTTCTGTGGATTCATGTTTTTAAATGTCTGTTTTAAATAAATACATTTCGAATTCTTGTTCTTCCGATAATGCTGATGCAGAAGTTAAAATATACGGAATTTGCTCCTCTAAATCACATGGTTAATAATTAATTTTTAAATAAATCCTGAATCCTAATCCGTATCCGGATCACCACCTAAATCTTATTTGTAAAAAAATAACTATTCGTCCTGTAACTTTTTGACATATGCTGCTGCTCACAAACTGACAGACAAACGGACGTGGCTAAAAACATGACTTCCTTGTTGGAGGTAATAAAAAAAAAATAAAATGTTGATAGAGATCAGATGAATCTCACATGGGAGAAGAAAAGCAAAAGAAGCAGATCACTGCAATAATCAAAGCATTAAATGAAGTGAGCGCTGATGGGGGTGGGGGAGGGGCGGGTGGGAGCCATCACCAGAACATTCTCCTGTTTTTTTGGCTGCGGGCCAAGCGACAGACGGACAAACTGACCAGCTGATGTCGTCACCCCTGCTGCAAAACCACAATAACTCACCACAAGTGGCCGCGCGTTGTGATTTCACTGCCAGTGTCTGATTCATGGAAGTTATTAAAAGTCTGTCTGCCACAAAAAAATGTAAGCACACATGTCAAGTGGAGTGGAGTCAACTTTATATCTGTGAAGGCAGCAGAATCAGATTTTGTGTTTTCATTACCATGTCACTCTATTTTACTAAACATACCATCTCTCACAGAGTCATCCCAAATTTCATGTTTTTAGAAATAATGAAGTTTAATGTTCTGAGGTCCGATACAGTATAGGAGACTTGGTTTCATTATTTTCCCGCAAAACACTCAACATCCCATAGACTTATATATCTGTGTGGCCCCATTAATGTGACACATCAGCGTGTCCGCCATACTGTGAGTGGCAAGTCCACCCCGTAAACCAATGCAGGTAGATGTGGAGAATGGGTTTTCTCAATTAAAAAAAAGACATTTAACAAAGTATGATTTGTCATTTTACTCATTATACTCATTTAAGTACTAACAATGGCAATCACAGACACAAAAAACAATAATGTCCGCAAATATTACATTTGAAGATGCTGCTGTACAGAACATTTCCGTGGACAAATAACTATAGTACCAACACAGCTGTGACCCAAACAAACATCAAAATGAATAAATCAACTATAGCCTAGTTATACAGCTGTTAACAGCTATATGATTTCAAATTATAAAAGGGTGCTTTTGGTTCAATGGAATAACATACTAAAATGAATTATTTATTGCAGTAACTACAGTCATCATAATTCTGTGTATGTCAACGAAGCACATCTACTTAAAGCTACTCACAATATGGCGGCGACATCGACATACTATTCTGCTATACATGTCTATGGATATTCCAGACATAAATGACGAAAAATTACACCTTTTTCTCAATGGAGCTCCCCCTACTGTTTCGGAGTGCATGTTTCGGAGTGGGGAAAGACACTTGAGAGACACTGAACAAAACTCAAACGACTGTCAGAATATGATACATTCTGATATTTAGAGATATTTAACACAGATTCGATTCAATTCCACTGAAGACGTCTTTCACGAAACTTAATCAACATCAGGAGGAAAATGTCAGACGTTAACGAAAAACAACTGCATCTGCTGAGATGAACGTGTCAAGGATTCCTGGGATTATTATTATCATTATTATTATTATTGCATGTTCAACTGAATTCAGTTCGATTTCATTTGTTTGTCACTTTACATTGAGTCATCAGGGCAATATTAATGAGCTGCAGGTCACATGATGAGCAACATTTGAGGGGAGAAAATGGGGGGAGGTGTGTGAGGGAGGGGAGGAGAGAGAGAGAGAGAGCAGGAACAGTTGTGTAATTGTTACAAGACTGGTTGTTATAGTTACAATAATAATAATATTAATAATAATAAATTGTTAGAATGTTATGTTCTCACTTGAGCACACACACACAGGTCATAAGTCAAAAGGCCTTGAATGGCAGGAAGGGAGTGGACATTGACTCTAGACTTCACTGTAATATATGGTGTGAACTGCTTTCATTGCCTGTCTCACTCACTCCCTCACACACACACACACACACACACGTTTGTGTTTCTATCAAAGTGAGGACCCTCATAGACATAATGCATTCCCTAGCCCCTTACTCTAACTTAAACCCAATTCTAACCCTAACCCTAAAACCAGGTCTTAACCCCGGAAAAAGCCCCTTTTAAGGGGTGACAGAGAGTGAGGACCAGCCAAAATGTCCTCACTTTATCAAAATGTCCTCACTCTGTGGGTGTTTATATGATTTGATGTCCTCACTCGGCCACATGTACAAGAACACACATACAAACACACAACCCAATCACGGAGTGCAAACATTTAATCTTCTCATCAGCAGACCTGGGCAGCTCCATTAGCTTCCTTCCCTGCTATGACATGACTTGTCTGAGGTGTGTGTGTGCGTGTGCGTGTGTGTGTGTGTGTGTGTGAGCCTGTACTGTCTCACCTTTACTTCCTGGAGACTAAAATAAATCAAAAACAGCCCCATGAAATTATATCTTCTTTTCTCTCTGAATGTGATTTAATGTGATGCGTGCGTTTGTTTGTGCATGCCTTCTATTTGTTGCCGAGTGAGGACCAAAAATATAATACACCTACGTATAAACACCTACAAAGTGAGGACATTTTGACAAAGTGAGGACATTTTGGCTGGTCCTCACTTTTTAAAGGGCTTTTTCAGGGTTAAGACCTGGTTTTAGGGTTAGGCATCTAGTTGTGATGGTTAAGGTAAGGGTAAGGGGCTAGGGAATGCATTCGGTCTATTAGTGTCCTCACTATGATATAAGCACAAACATGTGTACCTGGTATCCTCATGTTGTGGGGACCTAAATGTGTCTCCACACTCACATAATGGGGACTTGTCTTCCTTATGGGGACAAAAATCAAGTCCCTATAAATGTAAATGACTCCATTTTAAGGTGAAGACATTAAAGTTAGGCTGAGGTTAGGGTTAGGTTAAGGTTAGGCTCAGGGTTAGGGTTAGGGCACTAGTAATTATGGTTAAGGTTAGAGTAAGTCTGCAGGAAATGAATGGAAGTCAATGTAATGTCCTCTGAAGTCATGAAAAGTTGTGTGTGTGTTAGACAGGACTGGGTAAAATGGCCGACCACGTTGATTATCCATGCTTTATTCATGCACTATGGAATTATTGCAATTGTAATTGGCTTATGTTGAAGCATTTTTCTGAGTGGTTTAGGGTTTGGAAAGTGGATTGACACAATAACCTCACTACAATACGCACTAACACAGACTGGATAAGAAACTAAGTTCATATTCAACAGCCAGTATACTTTATTTAATACTTTACATGATACAAAAATACTGATCACAGTGTATTTTATCTTGTTGAAAAAGATGGAAACTGCAGTAAACAGAGGTTGAAAAATAACATTTAATAAATTATATAATTCATATCTGACATAAGAATACAGAGACATAATTAATACAAAAAAAAAAACAACCAAATATTTTAAAAACAAATTATTTAGACAATATTTTAAAAACAAGTGTCGAGTGTTGACATTATTCCAGTCTTTTCCTTCAGTTCCCGGCCTCCAGGAGTTGCTCCAATCAGGTGCTTTCTCTCGTTAAAAATGTCCTCACAGCCAAGTCAGTGCATTTCCCACCTTCAAATCTCCACAATTTCTCATTCACGCGCTCAAATCTCTCAAAAAGTTTCCCCAAGTTCACCAGGGTCTGCACGCTTCAGCTGCCATCGCCACAGCCAATGGGGAAACTCGCGACCCACAAAGTCTACAGGGAATGGGTGATTTTTAAGTTTCTTATCGGCTAATTAGCATCTCCCGCGCCATCGGTTAGTCCAGTCGTCTCCAGTGAGACGGTACGCAGCGACACACTTCCTCGCTGAAGAAGAAACCTGGTTCACACCTTCGCCTCCTGACCTCACAGGGAGGCCTGAGACAACTGTAAAGACAAGGAGAAAACAAAATAGAATTTAGCCTTATCGCTAATTACATAACTGTGATACTTCTATTGCCTACTGTTCTTATTTCTACTCCTGTTTTTCTATTATTACATTTTGCGTCTACCCTTTGTACTACTGTTAAATTTGCCCTGTGGGGATCAATAAAATGTAATCTTTTACTAATACGAAATAGCCTTATTTATGTGCAGAACACAATATTTTGAACATGTTTATTGTAATCGTGTCAGGTCCTCATGTCTTCACTATGGACAGAAAATCCTTTTTACAAAGTCAGAAGAAGAATTTTTGCCCCTGGAAACATGTTCAGTCAATTTTTTTTTTGGCAAAATGCCTGGTAAAATAAGACGAGAACATTACACATATCACATTTGCAAAGTTGACTTCTTGACCCAAGCGTAGCGCTAAAACGGAAAGGTAATAGAATGGAGTAAAAGTCATCCTCTGGGGACCATGAATGTCTGCACAGATTTCATGGTCTTCCATCTCATAGGTGAATTCTTCATGGATGTGGACTGACTAAATAAGACTGACATCCCTGGAGTCGCACTGCTAACATGTCAAAAACGCACACGGATTGGTTTTAGCATTAATCCAAGAACTGGATACCCACAGTGTAAAAGTAGGAAAATAATCTTTTGGGGAACATGACTCATTTGCCTCCCACTCAGGTGAAAAATAACTAGTGCCAAAAAGCAAACAATACTTTTAAAAGGTACAATGTGAAACATTTAGGAGGGTTTATTGGCAGAAAATGAATATACAACCCAAAAATGTTTGCATTCGTGTATAAACACAGTAGAACACTGCTACTTTTACCATTGAGAGCACTTCTATCGTATTTGCTTCACAATAAGCCAGTCGTACATATAGTACTTTTTATTTTTAACTAGACATGTTGCTACATTGTTTGTGCACGTAAATACCATATAGAGCTTTGTTATCGACTGCTATTGCTAATAGTGGACAATGGCTAACTCAAATTACGTTTGCATGTCCAACTTCTCAAACTCAGGGTTGACGTCACTCTGACTTCTGACATCCGAGTTACAATGTAAATGGGATGTGGAGAACGCCTTGTTTTATGGTGGCCACAATCTTGCACTGACTTGTTACTATGGAAGCACAAATGGACGCGCATTTTGCATTCTAAAGTGAAATCTTTCCACGCAAATGAAGAACAGCTCCAAGCTCTTTTCATTGGTTTATGCAAGATGCATAAACCAATGAAAAGAGTGTAGAGAGTTGTTTTTTTTTTCAGCTGTCTTTTGTTGCATCTTGCCAGTGGATGTCATTATTTCTTACTTACTGGACCTTTAAAACTGCATTAGGGAGTTTTTGTTTGTTTTCTAACATTGTAAGAGGAAAAATGTTCACAAGTCCGCTCTGTCCGTTAACATTGCATTGTCATATCCTGCTAATTCAGGAAGAAATGTACTGAATTGTCATCCATACAGTAAAGTATTAAAATTGATCAGTTGTAGGTTCGTTTTAGAAGGTTGACTGCGATGCAATGTGAAGAAATACTCAGTAAAAACTTTAGTTTGCAGGACTGATACTTTTGTAATTTAACAATAAAAAGCCCAGTTAGCTAAATTAGCAGGAACTACTAGCAGCAGATAGCCTTGGAGGCTAGCAACAGTTATTTTCTTACATTTAACAGGCTGAAACACAACAAGTTGACTTTCACTGTGTGAACATTTTCAATAAATAAAGTTATTCATAATACATTTTTTATTTCTTCTTGTTAATTCGGTTTGTTGTCTTTCATCCTATTTGGCTTCATATTTCCTTAACCTGGTTTGTCAACACACTTTGTCAACCCTGTTTTTACAAGGTGCCACATAAAATAAAGTTATTACGGTCTGATGCGATCTGCAGGTTGTTGCCGAAGCCAAACACTGCCACAAATGATTGAGAACCTTCACAAACACTAACTGCTTTCTAATGTGTTCCCGGGGTTAAAGGTGAAAACCAAGGTTTGGATTTCACTGCCGCTAAAAGCACAGTCTTCACACGACTGGGTGATTAACAGCAGCTCATGTCTGAAGCAGAAAACCACCGCAGGTCCTCAGACATCCGTCGCAGCCTCATCAACCAGCCTTCAGATAGTTCCACGAGGACCGGATCTGTGCAGTTTCATACACGAGCTCTGTTTTACA
This sequence comes from Brachirus orientalis, assembly GCA_016785285.1. Lineage (NCBI taxonomy): Eukaryota > Metazoa > Chordata > Actinopteri > Pleuronectiformes > Soleidae > Brachirus > Brachirus orientalis. The sequence goes on from JAFBJR010000175.1 coordinate 151,976, forward strand.
AAAGCACTGAGTGCACTGCATTTCAGGCTCCGCATAGGGTGACACACGGATACTTGAAGAGACCCGTGATCCCATGTTGAAATACACAGAAGAGCAAGAATGAGACACACGCAGTCTCTTTCTAACACATATGCACCCACACAGAAAGGTGCCAGATCCCAGACACTAGATTCCTACAGCTACGTTATACTCATAAATCACCTTCAAACAGGGTCACAAAGGGTCAGAAGTGGGACAGGATGGATGGATGTGTGGGTATGTGTGTGTGTGCTTCCTTCTGTGCAGGGAGCGGAAATGGTTAAGTGACAGCTAGGAGAAGTCATTAGCACACCGAGGTCTTGTATTACACACCAGTTTCACTGCGATAACCACCTTCCTACCACCACCACCACCACACCAGTGTGTGTGTGAGAGAGATTTGGAGGGGGAGAACCCCAGGATGATGCAACCACTGAACCGCTGAAATACAAGAAGGACTTAAGCTGCCAAATGTCCTAATTTAAGTGATTCAGTCAACTCCATGGTCGTTAAATCTTCTGCTTATTCCACATACATACAACATGCATGGCTTCCCATGACAATATGACATGGAAATACATTGGTGTGAAGGAAAATTCTTTGGTTATTTTATATAAACGTGTGTGAAACACTTCTTTTCCTCTTGAATTCTCAAAGGTTTGTTCACGGTATGAAGCACTTACCAACAGAAATAATGACAGTAATAGCTTTTATAGCAAGTTTCATGAAGAAAAATTGCTTGAATGAACAAAATTCATTCAGACGTTAGCAAGTGCAAGAATATTTTATCAGTTTATATCACTATCGCCTGCATTTTCTGGCCATTTTTAACCATTCATTCAATTCAAATGTTCTGTTTTCAGTGTCCTGAAACCCCTCACCTGCACGTGGCTTGATGGAACCGCCGTCCTTTTAAGAAACACTTATTGGGCGACTCGTTACATTCGCAGGAACACTTGGTTCTGTTGAGAGGCTGGTGCCGTGGGCACGTCTTCATACACGTGCACTGGCAGGTGTCCCTGTTGAAGACGTGGTTGTGCGGGCAGGACGGAGCGGGCGGGACGTTGCACGCGCACTGGCAGGTGCTGCGGTCAAAGTGTCGGTTCGGGCCACAGTCCTGAGTTTGATCGGCACGGCGACACACGCACTGGCAGGTCTCGATGTCCAGCTCCTTCTCTGGGCCACACACATCTGCCGAGAATACGTCTGCAGGGACAGAAGAGAAGACAAACGTCTTATTTAAAGGAATTTGAAGGACTTTATTGACTGTAGATTAATGTGCATAGCGTACAGCATGTGTTTGTGGCTTGTTGAAACTTCATTTTACTAGTGCTTTACCCGTTTCAGACTCAACTGACTTGCATATTCTTTCTCTATAGGCACAACTGTCGCCACTGCACTCACTGGTACCCTGAGTAAGTCACCTGCCAAGTTTGAAAGCTGTCAAACATACATGCTGGAGTCGGAGAGTAAATAACAGTGTCATCGGCATATAGATTGAACACACACCAAAAATTGGACCAAAAGAATGAAGAATAAACCATAAAACACAATGTTTTATTTTAATACGCTTGCTCTCATTTACGGCCACATTTTAAATACATAACGCTAGCAGCACTGAACAAGCTACGCACGACACCATCAGTTTCTTTGACAATGCTTGCTTTTGTAGAATATGTAGAATATGAATGATTAAAATGTAAAACAAACATGTAATGTCACAATACTCCAAAAACCACAATACAATATCTCACTATTTACTCACTATATAACTCACTGGATGAATTGCAATTAGGGCAACATAGATTATTAGATTAATCAAATATCTATTCTGATTGTCGGTTTATCGATTCGAGCGCTTTTTCAAAAATTCAAACAAGTTCTCTGAAAGCTGATTTTTACAGCTTTTTAACTGTGAATATTATCTGGTTTCTATGAGCCACATAACAAAGAAATCAATAAAAGGGAATATTTTTGGTTTGTGGGCAAAACAAGACATTTGAGACCATCATCATCATTTCCAAGTTTGATAAACAGTGACCAACATATTTCAAACCAGTAATCGATTCATCGAGAAAATATCTTATGATATTAATTGTTAGTTCCAGCCCTAATTACCAATTAGTCACCAATTAACCAAAACAAAATTAAGAGGTCCAGTGTTTAAACTTTGAGAGAAATTTCATTTGGCCGAAATTGAAGATAAAATAATGAAACTTATTTTTTAACCACATTATTGCGATGAATATTAAGATGAACGAGTCTTTTATCTTTAGCCATTCAGTCAGCTCTACAGAGGCAGCCATTTTGTACCGCCATGTTTTTACCAAAGCCTACAATGGACAAACTAATCATGATTTGTTTTGAAGGCTACATACACATGGAAGAGAAACCCACATCAATACATGTGGGTAGATTTTACACCTTTAAATCAAATTTGTGAATGATTTTCCACTTAAATCAGCGGGGGGGGCGAGTCATACAGAGACAGCTGTGTGCAGAGTCTCTCTCTCTCTCTCTCTCTCTTTAGTGGGAACGTAAATAGAATCGCGGCCACAAGTTTTAAATTTTACGACCGTGAAAATCGAGCAGGCAACCGAACTAATACATGTTCTGTCTGCCTGTTTTAATTTCCTCTGCTTCACTTCAGCCGGGCAGCACAGGCCTACGGTCACATATATATCTCAGCTAGTGATTGTGAAGCTCTTAATATTTTTCAAATAGATTCATAAAGCTTAAACGGAGGGGGGGCAGACCGATAAAGTGATCCGCCGTATGGTCAGAACAGCGAACCTTGCGATGGTAGGTCTTTCAACCAATCCATGTAATAATAAATAGAATAAGAAGCGGTACAAATTCACAGGGAGGTCATGATGTAATTTAACATCACAAATTATAAACACAAAGGTAAAAGCAAGTTAAACGCAAAAGATAAGTAAAAGTCTTTTACAGGAAGGGTTTGGAAAGTGACAATGTTAAATATGGGTGGTGTGCTGCTTCTAGACAACGGAGGGGAAAAATTATGCCTTAATTATGCAGGGTCACACCGTGCGTGATGCATTGTGGGTAAGCTGACAACCTTGTTTTTTGATTGGCACTTTTTGATTTTTGTACAGCTATTCTTCTTAGGACATTCATTCATTTGGACAACCCGGACAAGACATGAGGTTCTGCCTCATTAGGACCAGGTTTTGGTGTCCATGAGGACGACTGGTCCTGACAAGGTCAGCTTTTATGCTAGAAAATGTCCTAAAGAGGTGACAAATACAAGGACGCACACACATATTCTTGTACAGTATTCTCAGTGAGGATGCTATGAGAAATACCCTAAACTTTACCCTCACAAATAAATGCTTAACCTTAACCCCTAACCTAATCCCAACCTAAATCCAATTCTAACCCTAAGCCTAATACCAAGTTGTTAAAGTTGTAAGGGCCTGCCAACATGTCCACTCAAGGTCAAAATGTCTTTAAAAAGAGAAGTTTGAATCCAAACTGGTCCTCACAGCCTGATACAGTCACGTGTACACAGACATACATAAACAACTGCACAGAGGAAGTGTTTCCTCTCTACCGGAAACAAATTTTTCAAGTTTCTCGACACATTATACAAAGGCCATATTTTGAACAATAGTGAATATTTTTAATAAGCTTGCATTCATTGTCTCATTGGTGGGAACTACTGTTGTATTTAAACCTAAATACAACAGTTTGAGTGAAGATAAAATCTGTTGACGAATAAAAGCAAAGCAACTCGGTCCATTTCAGTTTTTCCATCTTTGCTTTGCCACCTGAATTTATCTCAAAGGTCCATTATGCAACATTTAAAATGTTTGTTGCTGGCAACTGAATACAAAAAGTAAGCTATTTTTATTGCAAAGTGTAGCCAAAGTCAGTGGCTCTTATTTTGAAGGCCTTCCTTTCACCTATTTTGGAGGTGAAAGGAAGTGGTGATGTGTAAAATGGACTGAGTTGACGATGTGAAAGAAGAAAATGAAGTTCACCTCTGTGTCTCTTTGGTATTACGTGTATAATCACTTCAGAAAAGATTTATGGAGACCACCATCATCATGCCCGAGTGAGCATTTTACATTTCAGAATGCAAATTAAAAAGGACAACAATGTCTCTCACAAATAAACTTAAAAGCAATTATATCTGTGGGAACCTCAGTATGTGTTTGCTGACGAAGACATTCTTTTTTATGTGTGTCACTGACTCTTCATTTTGGATATATCAGCTCTCTGCTATAAAGTCTGTGGTTCATCCTGAGAAATTATAACATCACCTGTGCACATTTTAAACATGCCTGGTCTAAACACATTAATTTACACAGCAGAGCTACAGTTCTGCTCAAAAGTCTTGGGCCACCACCAACTTTGTTGTTTTAGCAACATTTTTAATCATCAGCTATTGAGACAAAACTAGGAAATATAGAAAACTACTAAAAAATATGTGATTTTAAGTTGTTCTTCCAGTGGGTTCAACTCATACAACATATACAACATGTGCATGTAAAGCCCAAGCATTGGTTCCACTTCATTTTGGTTTAAAAGATCCTGGGTTCTGTTACAGTTCAAGTGTAAAAGAAGGTCACACTAAATCTTCTTCTTCTTCATGGGTTACCAGAGCAGACCATCTGCCTCCATTTCACACTAAATACTTGACAAATTAACCAGTAGAAGCTGTTTTACTTTGAGAAATGATTGTGTTTTTAAACACTGCAGACGGTATTTCCAAAAGTTTCTGTAGATCTGTAATTGATTACCAAATTAATCTGTAATTATTTTGACAATCGATCAATTGGTTTTAGTGTTTTGTCCTTTTTTTAAATCATCAAATTATGAAAAGTGAATAATTTCGGTATGTGGACCAAACAAGACTTCAGTATTTCAAAAATTTTTTAACAATTTCTGACATTTTATGGGTTGAACAAGATTAATTAAGATAATAATTGACAAATTCATCAATTATAAAATAATCATTAGTTGCAGCCCTAATTTTAAGGCTGTACTTAGGAATGGCTGTGGTCACTACTATATTTTTTAATTCTGTTATCACTGAATAATCATGTTTTTTTCAACATTTCATCTTATAATCATCAAATGAATTTTCACCAACACGAAAAAACACATTCATAAAGGAAAGACGAAGAAAAACATAAAAAAAAACATAAAAAGCACAAAAAAGTTTGTGACCTTTAATCACCAAATGAATCACTTCATCTTCCTGTTAAAAGTAACGTTTGGGCCAAATTTGAAGAAATTCCCCAAAGATGCTCTTGAGAAATAACATTTATGAAAAAGGGACGGGCAGTCGACCAGAACACATGATATTTCCAGGTCACTGGCTATCGTCAACAAGGAGACATTAAAATAAATTAGTGATATTCTGCCAATAATCTACATGATAAATATCATGAAATTCAATACAGGACATCTGAAATTGTTTCTTTCCAGTATTAGTAACCATTTGCTTCAAACTCACACTCACTCTCTCTAACGTTCTCGCACTTGGGCACAATCCCATTTCACTTCCATCACCTACCCTAATCCCGCCATTTTTCACGTTCGCGTGTCGTCGTAGTGTGTCCTGATTCTTGTTAAGGTAAAAGGGGAAGGTGATTTTTAAGAGATAACCGGCTCTTTAAACTGAGAATTTTCTGGATTAACCAAAGATTAATCAAAGTCAAGGAAACAAACGTTCCCGTCAATAAGCTAGCACCGGTTAGCATGTAGTGTTATGGCTATGCTATGGTAACCACAAGAAAAAATTGTTAGCAGTCTCTCGTACATATGATAAACCGGTCCAGCAATATTCTCAAGAGTTAGATGTTTTCAATGGTATGTCAAATTTCAACATGTTGCATTTGCTTACATTTTACATTTTTATATCATCAGAATTTTTTTTAACTATTCACCCTTGTACTTTAGCACCAAAGGGCTAAGCAGGAAAAATTACAGACTGCACGTCAAATAAAGGTAGACCAATGCTAAATTAGTTCCTGAACGCAAATTTCAACAAACATATCTGCACCCAGGCTCCTATTGGACTATACCATCTTTTGCTAACATATAAGAGTTTACTTTTGGTCAATGGTTGTGAAGGGGAAACCTGTACTTTTTTAAGGTGACGTTAATGATTAGAACTTCCAATCTCAATCGAAAACGTTAGCTCTAAGGGCTCTAAAATAAAAAAAGACCTTAATATTTAATTATAAAGCGATGTGAGGGGACAAAAGTGGAGCACTGCTGTACCCCTCTGAGCACAGCGTCCTCTAACGTCTTTAATTTGTTGCTAAATACACTTCTAACTAACCTACATAACTTCTGCAGACGCCGACTGAAGAACATCCCTGCATCGTTGACTGACAGCTTCCCGGAAATAGTCGGGCCGGTTTATTACAAACCAAGACACGATCATGCATGTAGTCAGCTAGTACATCATTGTAAAAAATGTACCTTATGTTCTATTGTGCAGGAGATCAAACTAGAGATTGAGACCATTTACCCTAGGGCTGCAGCTATCGAATATTTTGGTAATCGAGTATTCTATTGAATATTCCATCGATTCGTCCAGTAATTGGATACAACATACTTTTATCCTATTCCTCCTATTACTTTTGCTTTGCACTGTTTTCGTCTGCGATTCTGTACAGCTGAACTGTCCACATGCGTTACCCAAAGCCCGCTTCCGTCTTCTTCCTCTTTGTAGGGGACGCAAAGCCTGTGACGTAAGCACGTTGTGTCACACTAAAAAGAGTTGGATATATGGATATATCAGCTCTCTGCTATAAAGTCTGTGGTTCATCCTGAGACATTATAACATCACCTGTGCACATTTTAAACATGCCTGGTCTAAACACATTAATTTACACAGCAGAGCTACAGTTCTGCTCAAAAGTCTTGGGCCACCACCAACTTTGTTGTTTTAGCAACATTTTTAATCATCAGCTATTGAGACAAAACTAGGAAATATAGAAAACTACTAAAAAATATGTGATTTTAAGTTGTTCTTCCAGTGGGTTCAACTCATACAACATATACAACATGTGTTTACATGCACATTGGTTTACAAGCATTGGTTCCACTAACAGCTAAACTGTCCACATGCGTTACCCAAAGCCCGCTTCCGTCTTCTTCCTCTTTGTAGGGGACGCAAAGCCTGTGACGTAAGCACGTTGTGTCACACTAAAAAGAGTCCGTGCGAAACGTGAGCTTTAAATTTAATTAAACGAGGCTTAGAGGCGGAGAAAATTCCTCGATCATTTTTTGTTATCGAGTTACTCAAGTTACTCGAGGAATCTTTTGCAGCGCTAATTAACTCCTCAAGAAAATGTTATGAATCAAGCCAGAATTAGGAGCTCGTGTTCCCATAGACTTTTTTGCAAACAGCAGGGTCGCCCCCCTGGTGGCTAACTGCTACTTCCTGGGCTTCACTTTTAGCACCAGAAGCCGACATCCATTTTTATACACAGCCAATGGACAAATCAGCCAGAGAGCCCATTTTGTGAGGTGAAGCAGAGACTTATTAGGCAATTCAAGAAGAACAATATGATTTCTACCAGTTCCCTTGGAAAGGGGAGTTACATTTCTGGCAATCTGCAGCCTCACCATTAGATGTGACTAATTCTAACACACTGGACCTTTAAGAGACAGACCCTGTCAGTTTCTTTATCTGTTCACTTTTTTAAATGTCAAGAGTCAAAAAAAAAGTTATTATATTTAGAGGAACACGTCATAACCTTATGGCCGTTCTGCATTTACCTCATCAGCCACTTGGGAGTTTTGTTTTGGAAACTGAGCTCGACACTGAAAAGTTAAGTGTCACAGATCATTTGTTTTGCTCCTTTCATATACTGTGGAAGTGTATTAGTATGCGCGAGTATGTGTGGAATCTGCTACTCCAGGCTCTTCACATTCTTCCGTTTCTCATGTGTTTACACTTAGTCCTGAGCGTTATTGTAGCAAAAACACACACACACACACGCAGAGGAACACACCAACACAAACACGCAAATTCAACAAACACGTCGTAGTCATAAATACTCGCTGAACACACGAGCATTCTCCTGTCACAAATGCCTACAGGGAGAGAGAGAGAGAGATGGGCTCTGCTCACAGAGAGCGTTTGCTTCAGTGTGTTGGTATGTGTTTTCTCACTGAGGCCTTGGGGACACATGTCAGGACGCCTTCACTGGACTTGCACTGCAATTACTGACAGATGACATTTACCTGGTGGAGGTTTAGTACCAAAACACTGCAATATACACAGTATATTAATGCGGTATATACATTTGGATTGATTACTATCCTGACAAATGTATTTGTGATTCAAGAAAATATTGTCAAAATGTGGTAAAAGTATGCATTGCTATACAGTTTTACTTAAATGTAAAAATGTGGGCTTTTCTATCTGTAATCAACTTTCAGTTACTCTTTATGCATATGTTTTCCAAAAAAAATGCACACACAGAGTAAATGCAACTAATGTCACAAAATGCTGTAATATTACAAAAACACCATGTAGTTTTACAAATTGAGTAACACCACAAAAAATATTGCCAAAACATTTTGCAGAAAATGTTTCAAACGAAAACAATTTACATTTGCCACCAAAAATATTTTTATAATAAAATATTATTTATTTAATATTATTTATTTATATAAAATTTTATATTTTTATATAAAATTTTATAACATGACAAAATCATGTTATGTGGCTTTACAAAAAACTATTTCACAAAATAGTTACATTTGTAGTAAAAAAAAAAAAAAAACATGTGGCAATACTAACTTAACAAAAAAAATTACTTTGCAAACATGACAAAAACATGTTACATGGAAAAAATTATTCTAACCAAAAACCAGTTGCAAAAGTTCGTCATATAACTAAATTATATTAATTTTACTAATAATTGCCTTTGTTAACAAAATTTTTTGCTACATTTTCTTAGATTACAAAACACATGACTATCTTTATAAATAATCTTTTCTTAAAAAAAAAAGCAGTTTCAGTATTTTGTAACGTTGCCAACATACTCATCCTGATAACAAAGATAACAAGTGACTTTTATCACTCACTTTGAGTTGTGTGGTATTAATTAATCTACATTATTGCCACTTTTCTGACTGCAGCCATGTAAAAAAACTCTCACCGTGTTGCTGTTTGGACGACCTCGGGGGTGATAGCGGTGGTGGAGGCGTGTTGTGGTGCATGTTGGCTGCTACGCTGACACACCAGCACAGTCTGCTACTCCAAACCTGACCAGGAGGACATGTCCTATTGGTTATTGGACACCTTCAAATAGAAACAGACAGCAAGAGCATTGTTACTGGACATACTGGAGATTTTTGTACTTGGTTAACCCCCAACACCTCCCAAGTCTGACTGTACTATATCAGATTATGTACAGACACTGACGCTGGAAAGACTGAGATGCAAGAGTTTGAACTTGTGTACAGTTAAAAACAAATGGCTGTCTTATATTAACATTCTGTTTTGGAGTGTAACTTAAAAAAAAAAGAAATCCTCACAGAATCCAAACATCCAGCCGTTTTATTTTTTATTTTAAAAATAGAAAATGATTAAATGTGGCTTGAAAGATTTGAGTTGATGAATAGATGAAGCAGATTGTAGGCAAGAAAAATATCATCAAAGACTTGACTCTTGGGTCGACTTCAGATAAGCTGAGGAGACTCACTGGTATCTGCAGCAGCTCGGCTGTTTGCTGTGTTAACACCACATGACCTTGGTGTTTGTTTTCTCTAGTTAAAATTGTTCCCTGTTTTTTCCCCCCTGTGCTCTTTAATCATTTTCATCCTTTCATGTCTTGTTTCAGTTTTTTTTGTTTTTTTTTTCCACACCGCCACTGTGTCAGGACTCAACTATTGAGATACTGTTGCATACTACTGACATTACACAAGTCACCTCTTCAAACATTTTTATATATTGAATTAAGCTGTTTTTTATCCAGTTATTTCAATTAAAGCTGCACTTCATTGGAAAAAAAAAACCTGACACTTCTTTGATGTTGTTGTATATTACAGAATTTAAAAATGATCATAATCATTGATTAATATATTCAAATAATTGTGATGATTTTGAGAAAAAGGACTGTATCATCTGCAAAGAAAAGAATAATTGTTTCAACAATATTCTTTTCTTTGCAGATGATAAAGTCCTTTTCACACAATAACCAAGTAAAAGTTGGAAAATGAATTTAAACCATCCTGTCCTAAACTTAGCAAAGGACAGCATTACTGTAATACATTCATAAACTAAATGTATTACTGTTTCTCATTCATTTTCAATTTATGTTATTTTTTGCTAGAAACTGCAAATTGTGACTGATAGTTTGTTGCAGATGCAGTTTCTCCATCATGAAAGTGGAAAACTGCACATGTTTTGTCTGAATGAAGCAGCAAAAAAAGGTTGTAGCATGACATGTTTGATCAATAAGATCTTATTCTTAACATTGCAGTCCCTTTGATGACTTAAATTAAATGCTGCCAAACCTAGAAATATACAATTAAGGAACCTGGCACAGTGCTGCCTTTTTATTACAATAAATAAAATACAAATGACCAATTCTACAACATGAAACTACGTAATTCCAGCAATGCAATCCAAAGCTATAAATATTCATTATAGATAATGACAGTCCATGTGTGGAACATCCACAGAAACACACACAGAGCTCTGGTGTCCGTTGAATTTAAGTGAGAAAGAAAACATGGATATGTTTCGTGTCAAAGCAGCAGAGAGCGATTCACATTTCAGTCCTCGATTAATGCTGCGGTGCTGACTGTGCGAAACTCAATAGTGAGCAACGTGTGCACCAAACATCTCTTCTCTGCTTCTTTCTTTCGTAGCATTTCAACTGCTTTCTGAACATGGACGTCCTCCTGTTTTCAGAGGGCGCGAGCCAAAGAACACACCATGAACCACTTCCTCGCGGGTTCCCAACTGTCACACAGTGTGCGGACAGGTCGTCTATCACCGCGCGCCTCGCGCAGGTACGCGCAAGAAGAACGTACGCGCATGTGGCGGAACTGAGAAGTTAATCAAGAGAGAATCTGGAGAATGTTTCCTGAAGTAACACCCATGTATACACACACACAGCACAGGAAACAACCCAGTAACAATGCACTCAATCACTCTTTCTGTGTGTGTGTGTGTGCGTTTGCGAATGTGCTGGACAAAGGAAAAGGCTGTTCCTATCCTGACCACACGTACATACCACAGACAGAGAGCTCGTGCTCTAAGGCTCAGTGAGCAAGTGCATTTCAGAAAATGTCCAAATCCATTTAGTGTGTGTTAGTTTAACTGTGGAAAACAGAACACAAGATCAAATGCTTCGTTCAAAATGGTTAGAAATGGTCACTTAATGAGTCACGGGCTATTTTATGGGCAATAAACCAATCAAAAGCCTTGTTTCCACCCAGTGGTACAGAGGTTTGGAACAGTAAATATCCTCCTCCACCCTTTAAGAGCGGGACCACTTTGCTTGATACCCCAACAGAAGAGTTCCAGGAAATAAAATGGTATGGACCAGACCTCAGGTGTCCTCTCTCTTTCCTTTTAAAGGTCCCATTTTGGAAAATTCGCAAATGTGTAGTAGTGTAAAAAAGAACTTTAAAAAGTTCCCAGCCTCACATAAAAAAGTTTACAGGAGAAAGATCGTTCCTGCATTATTTTTCAACATAGTCTCTTCCTGTTAAATCAATGCACTTGGCCCACAGATCTTCGTGGAAGAAGGTCATGTCATGAGCTTCTAGATTCTCCTCCACAGCATGTATGACTTCATCATTTCTCTGAAAATGGGACAACACACAGGTGGGATCTGAGGCAGACGGTGCCAGGTCAGGTGAGTAAAGTGCATGAGGCAGAAATTCAAAGACCCATTTGGCTGCTTCTGCCACCGTTGTGTGGACAGATCCATGGTCCTGGAGCAACGGCACATCAGCTCAAAGCTTTCCTCTTACCTTTTCTGATTGTTCTCAAACATTTCTGAGGACAATGATAATATATTATACAGTAATGCCCCAAAATGGGAGTTCCACCCCCTGTTTCCAGGTGAAACAGAACACTTGTTTTGATGTGGCATTCTGCTTCTCTGTGTGGTTTGGGGACACATGGCGGTGAAGTGGCTAGCATTATTGCCTCACATTGGGGCCTTTTCTGCGTGTTCCTCCCTTGGAAGCGTGGGTTCTCACCAAGTTCCTCCCACAGTCCAAAAACATAAAAAAATTGGGGATTAGGATAACTAGACACTCTAAATTGACCATAGGTGTGAATGGGAGAGTGGTTGTTTGTCATTGTTTGCAGTTCTCCTACATCAATTCATTCTTTTAAATCTAGCCTGAAAACCTACCTGTTTGCCACTCTGTTTAAATTAAAAAAAAAACAATCACCAATGCTGCACCTCTGCCGTAACTGCAACTTTTAGTTTCTTTTCTCGCCTCTTTCTTTTACCTCTCTATTTAAATATTTATATCATGCCTTTTATATATTTGATGCTGCTGCTGCTATTGTTGTATTTCTCTTTCTTTTCATTGCAAAGCACAATAAAATGCCTTGATGAAATGTGTTATATAAATAAACTTGTTTCTTAATGTTGTCCCTGCGATGGAATGACCCTCTTCTTATCCAAAAGTGTAGCAGCAAAAAGGCAACTGGACTTAGTTGAATTTCTTGAAGACATTTCGCCTCTCATCCGAGAGGCTTCTTCAGTTCAGAACTTCAGTTCAGAATAAGGATGAGAGGCAAAAATCAAGAAATTCAACTAAGTCCAGTTGCATTTTGTTGCTACACTTTTGGAAACCATGACCTGGATGACTGAGAATCTTCACAGAAATGACCCTCTTCTTCTTCTTCTTCTTCTTCTTCTTCTTCTTCTTCTTCTTCTTCTTCTTCTTCTTCTTCTTCTTCCCTTTAGGGGTCGCCACAGTGGATCATTTGCCTCCATTTATCCTTTGTTATCTCTTCTGTTCCTCATGTCCACAACATCCATGAACCTTCCCTGTGGTCTTCCTCCTCTTTCCCACAGCCCTCATTACGCCCCTTGTTTTCAGATGAAGCCGAGAACTTGTTAAAAAATCCTTGGTTTGATTTGACACTCCACTTCTCTTTGTGTTCTTATCGGGACTCTGTTATGGTAACTGATCCGGCTGTTGCATTTAAGTACCACTGGAAAAGCTGAATTGTGTACATAAATATGCTGCGTTCAAAAGAGGATGATTACCATGTTCACCGAATACGCCCGCCCTGCATATTCACAACCTGTTCAGCCTGAAACCTCTTTTCTGAAATGCAGTAAAACTGTGAGTTTGAATACTCACTCTGGCAGCGCTCGCCTGATGATGCTGTGGACTTGCTTGTAGACGTCCAGCTTGGACAGGCAGCGGCACTGGGTGTGGTTGGCCACACTGATGGTCACTGGCCTGGTGCCTTGTGTGATTGGCACCGTGATCTCAAACAACTGAAGAATAAAAAAAGCAAAGGAGGAGAATCAGATCAGACCAGGACAGGTGAATCAAGACAAGGTGTATAAAGCTGCCATCTATAGATGCAAGCAATGTCCACCTGTCTCCATGAGACTCCAGACAACAGTCAAGGACAAACTAAATAAATGTCCTCTCATGTCTCTACGTTTTTAAGTAAAAACATTCACTTTCTGTGTTGAAACAGTGTGTATTTCCAAGTAAGGCAGCAGGTGAACTTCCATTTCAAAGTTCAACCACCTTGAAATTTATGACAGTTCACCACTGGATGATAAAAGTCCAAATTTGAGGCGATTTATTTTATATGGTGCAGCCATTCTCAGCGTCCAACCTTGGGATCCATGTTTATCCATTTGGTTTCAACCCGTGGGAGATACAGCAAAATATAAATATTCCTGTATTTTTAGGATTTAAAAAAAAACTAATGTAAACAGCCAACCCCAGCAGGGAAGGACTGCATATGAAGCCAGGCTCTATGATATTTACAGTTAAGTATTTGGCTGGAGGTTTTCTCCAAAGCTTCTGTTATTTATCCAGTTTATGAGGAACAATACTCGCGTCAGTACAAGAGACCTCAAAGTAAGTAAGTGCTAAATCTGTTCAATAAGACAAAAATGTCATAAATCCTGTAAAGAAGTGCAGTAAAAGTGCAGAGTAAGTGTTAGCGAGACATGTTTGGCTGTTCACAGTGTTGGCATTGAGTAAGAATTCACTGTTGGAGGGGATTAGCCGAAGTTTCTTCAGCCAAGTGGATACATCAGAGAGACAAGCTGAGCTGAGAAATGAGGAGGGAGGTGACAGATGAGCTGAGTGACGTCTGTGTAACTGAATTATCATAAGCCTTTCAAAGCAGATAATTGGACGCAAACAGAGTAAGTACACTCTTTCAAAGGAATATGTTTGTTGCTCTATCTTGCTGTTAAAACGCCTTTTCTGACAAGACAATGAAGATTGTGAGACTTTGTAAACTGTTCACTCGAGAGTCCATGCAGAAAATTTGCAGTTTTGCCTCCCACACTTGTTGGTCTTCTATCAAGAAGAGCAAGTTTGTGCACAATGTAGCGTCTAATTTTCAGCCACAGCTGTAACATCTGATATCATTTTTGAATTGATAGGCAAATCATTTTCAAGTGTTTGGTAAATTAATTAAAACATCATTTTATGCATTACGTTATTTAAAACGCATAAATCCTAACTAAAAGTTTGGGGGAAATTCTGCAAATTACTTTGAAGAAGCAGAAATATCACCCTCAACCCATCCATGAATCCTGACCCACTATCTGGGAATCAGTGATCAATATTACAGAGATGAGAAACCCAACAGGAACAGGAAGACATCTCTGACAGAGCCAGACTCAAAGATGTCACATCACTTCAACAGCCTTGAATGGTCTTGCCCCATCCTACCTCAGCGATCTTCTACATCCTTATTCACCATCACAATCTCTGAGGTCTGCAGAACAACCCCCCCCCCACACACACACACACACACACACATTAAACTTGCTCCCACACTGCCTGTTTTTAATTTTTAATCTCGATTAAAAACCCACTTTTTCACCTTGGCGTTCCCTAACCATGTGTAAGAGTTGGCAGTTTTAGTGTTGTATTTATGCGTGTACGTGTACATGTATGTGTGTATGTATATGTATGTATGTGTGACCTCATTGAATTTGGTGGTGGGGGGGGGGTGTCTGAACTCTGGTGGTGTATACACGTACATATATGCATTTACTTAGTTTATTGACTTTGTCTCTGTGTTTTGTTGGTTTTAGATTCCATTTTATATTGCTTTCTTTGATGTATTTATGTGATGTACAGCACTTTGGTCAAAATAAACTAGTTGTTTTTTAAATGTGCTATAGAAATAAATTTGGATTGGCCTGGATTGGATTGGATTGGAACTCCACTATATGGACAGAGGTATTTGTCCACATCTGTTAAGTATTGGATCCAGGTGTTCCAGTCAGGCTTTGTTCTTGGCCTCTTGTCTCCAGTGAAGGACAATCCTAACTCTTCATCATACCAAGACATTTTGGACAATGCTATGCGTCCAACTTTGTGGAAGGCTCCTTTTCTGTTCCAACATGACTGTGTCCCAATGGACTATAAAGACATGGTTTGACTTAGAGTTTAGTGTGGAAGAACTTTGACTGTCCCGCACAGAGACCTGACCTCAACCCCATCCAACACCTTTGGGATGAACTGGAAATTATTATGAGCCAGACCATCTCGTCCAACATCAGCGTCTGACTTCATCAGTGCTCTACAGAATGATTAGGCACACATTCCCATAGAAACACTTCAAAATCTCGAGGAGAGTCTTCCAAGAAGAGTGGAAGCTGTTATCCCTGAAAGAGGACCAACTCCATATTAAAGTCCTGTATACTGTATGTATTTGAATATGTCATTACAGTTCTGTTGGTGCAATGGTAAGACCTCCAAAACCTTATGTCTATATAGTACATGTCTTCACACTGGGACTGTCACTTTTTATCCAAAAGTCAAGTGTCTGTTTGAAATTAGAGGGGAGTTCACACTCAAACCTTAAAAAACCCCATTCAGGTTCAAAATATTCAGCCTAAAAGCACATGAGACCATCTGAAGTGGTCCAGCAGAGGGAGCGTGAGAGTAGCTTGGTCCTAGATCCACACTGAATTGTCTCCGCAGAAAAACAAAAGAGTGATGTTATGTTGTTTTGCCTGTGAAAATGGAAGACAGAAACCCAACCGTCAACCGTAAAATCCCAAGTTATTGCTCGTCAGGAGACAAAAAGTATCCATAACTATTAATTACAATGATGGAAACAATGTACAACTGTATCTTAAAGTAAATGTTCTAATGGAGCTTTACACAGCTAATCCAGCAAAGGTGTGGTTGAACAAATCAGGAAATGAATAGCTACTGTTGCCTGTCCAGACTAAAAGTGTTCAACCTTCTCACTAAAATCATGGATGTAGCCACTGACTCCATTCAATCATGTGACATGTAATATTTGCAATATCTGCTGGGCAAGCTATTTTTCACAGTCGTGCACCCTTAAAAGTAATTTTTATATATCTGTTCCAATGTATCAGCCTTAATCTCTGATGTCAGTCAACACTGTTCATTGCGAGATATTATTTCACAAACAAAGGCCCACTCGCAGCTTGGAAATCAATTTTGAAGCTCAAATCCAGGATCCCAACAACCACCGATCACCAAAACACCAAAGTGAAAACAATAAGAAAGAATGTGAAGGGTTTCCACTTCAGCAGCAAAGGGAAAAAAAGGAGAAATAAAGAGCTGGGCTTGCATTTTCACAAGACTGACACACAGGAGAGAGCAGAGAGCTTGAGAGTTACTTCATTCTTTCAATCACAGTGTTGAATAGAAGCTAATTAGTCTCAATGACTTCCATTCAAGAAGCTCAAACAGCTTAAACTGTCTCTCTCACACTCATCGTAATGAGGATTAACATCATTAAAGCTGTACCCAGTGTTTGTGACCTGGGGAAGTCTTCATGTTCACCATGGTTACACAACACAAAAACACAAAAAGCTCTTTGAGATTTCACCGTCTACCACTGGGATTCTTATGAGGAGATGTTTTGGCTTCTAGTTTGGCAAAATTCTGCCTAAAATTTCCTGCAAATGAAATCGCTGGGCAACTTTCCACCAGAGCACGAAATCCTCTTACAGTATCAAGGGTTTCACAGAGTGCTGTGCAGGAATCCTGACACAACCTGCAGAGAAATGCTGTTTTTCTCTTTCCATGGTCTTTAAACAGGGTCATATCTGGTTAGAAGTAACTTTAGACTGGGTTGTAACTTTCTGGACCAGTGTGAATCAAACTCTGTCCTCAGGACACGTTAAAAACGACTTTATTTAGACATTTAGATTTATTTGAACTCTTTTTTTTGCCAGACTGTCACGTGGCTCAGTTTGTTTTCACCGCCATGTTGGCAGGAAAAGCTTCTGCAAAAAAATAACGGAGATCAGTGTTCACTGCGCACGGAAACAGCTGGAGCAGACATTGTGATAAACTTTCCCTAGTCCTAAAGTTGATTTCAGCGTTGAATTCAGTAACTGATATGGTGCCTCGGCATCAGTGGATTCCAATCGCTCCGTCTTCTGCGCACGTTTTATGGAAGTGATGCACCTCGACTGTCTCTTGGGATCTTTGGATTCGTATTTTAAACATTCTATTAGATCCAATATTAATGTGAATATACAAAAGAAATAACTGCCATGGAAACCTGACCAAAAACTAAAGTCTTTCAAGCCCAAGCCCAAAAGTTCTGAATTTATTACGCAGTTAAAATCACCAGTCATAATAATGATTCCTTTGGTATTACCAGCTATAATTTAAGCTACATGTGTAAAGAAATTGGGACAGTCTTCGTTTGGTGCATATATATCTTAAAAAAGACATTCAGTGTAAAAACAAATTTCTGATGTTTTTTGGTGTGTCCCCGTGTCCTTCCTGTATCTAAACGTCACTAAAGTGTCACAATAAACACTT